>JAUPMG010000004.1:1284724-1317960 GCA_031762675.1 Pachysandra terminalis | reverse complement strand
CCCACCCCTCTCACGTTCAATGATAAGATTTTTGTCTTCATTTAAAATCTAGTAGACCCCCTCGTACCCCTAGATTTAACCCCTCTTCTTCTACTAGGGCTAGCCTTCTCCTTCATATTCCAGTTTAATTTATGTAATTCTTTCAAAACCGTCCTGTTGCACACCATCTTCTCCAAATGCCTATTCTCGATGGCCGTGAAGATATCAATAGCTTTTGACTCAAAACCATCCCAAGACATTCCCACAAACCCACCAAAATTGATGCTTTTACTAAAAACCCACTCAGAAATACCCTAGTAGTCTAAGTTCTCACAATCTACAGAAATATCAGAAACAAACTCTCCTCTGTTCTTTAATTTTGAATTCCAGAACTGAGACTCAGAACACCTCGCTAAGGGAACAGGTTCAATAACCTGTCCATATTCTTCACCAACCCCAAGGGTCAATATAAAATCAAAGGGTGAAATCTCATTTTACAAAATAGCCATTCATATATCACTATATGTCACAATACATCACGATAGATCCTACTATAGTGTTTTAGTCAAATATAAGAGATACAATGACCAAAATAAGGGAGATTTCCATCATTTTGACTAAGAAGTAAACTCCCATAACTTTTCTTCCTAACACAATTTTAACAACTCAATTAGTAATCTTTCCAAGTTCTTCCAAGGATTCACAGATCATTCTGACATTCTTAACTAGGAACTCTAAAAAAACATGAACGCAATTGTATGGTTGATCCTAGTTTTCTTGTTTAAGTATGAAAGGAAGTTGAAATGCAAGCCTCTAATTTAGGATTTGATTGTTTTTAGGACTCAAAAATCCAAAAGACTTGGGCAACCAATGTTTTTGGATTTTCAATCTAGATATGTATCTTTAAACCATTGATTAATCATATTTGTTAGATGAAAGACCAATCTATGAGTAAATTGAAAATCTTTATTTTTTATTGAAAACATTTATTTGAATATTTCTATAGTTACATACATACATATATATATATGTGTGTGTGTGTGTGTGTGTGTGTGTGTGTGTGTGTGTATTATGCAAAACAGAATGTTAGGGATTTTAGTGTGGTTAAATTTTAGTATTTAGGCCATAAAACATTCAACTATTTCATCAAACTTGTATCAGAACCAAATTGGTAACTTATTTGTTTAAATAATTTTTTACAAATATTTAAAATAAATTAAATATGAAAATTAAAACTATAAATTTGCAATGCAAAATTAGAAAAAAAAATAAAAAATAATATATATATATATATATATATATATATTCGGTCATATTATGTTTATAGTTGAAGAAATATTTTATTAATCAAAATGCATTTTAAAAAATCAATTAAACTAGGAAACAAATCTAAGAATGTAGTCTCTATTCTATACTTGTTAATTCACTGCTTGTTTATTATCAAACTTTTATCAGTATACCAAGTCTAAGTCAGAAGGTGGGAGGCACTCCAAGATAGGAGGGAGACAACCTACCATTAATTAGCAATATGGTCAGTTGGATCCTAGGAGTAAGAGAAGGGCTATATAAAAAAAAAAAATTTATATCTATATTCAAGGATTTGGGTTAGCTCAATTAAAGCATAGGTGTGCGGGAGCAGTGTTTTCAAAGGCATTTGAGGCGTAAACCAACCTTGAGGTTGTAATAATCCAAACAATTATAGGTGTCATTGTGTACTTAATTAAAAATTTTAGAAAGTTAGCTACAGGTTTAACTTTGACTCATTGTGATTGGTGGGTTGTACAATAGGAAACTAAGTACAACACACACTATCATAATCTCATAAGTCATGATGTGTAGCTGAGATTGCGTAGGAAAAATTCAACTAAATTAATGCTTAGAATTAAAAGGAAAGAGTTTTAATCTAAGTAGGATTAAGATAAGACTAAGTCAATGAATAATTAATTTAGTACTATGACATTTTAATCTAAGGGTTAGGATTAGTCTAATCTAATCTAAGGGCTGGAATTCACAAGGTAAATTAAGTAGATATTTTTGTGAAGTAAATATTGGGTTTTATTCAGAATTGTATTTTAACATGCGTTTTAATCAAATTTTGCTGAATTATAAATATAAAATAAAAATCTTAAGTCTTCTGGACCTTCTGGACCATTGGCCAACTGTTGGCTAACCGACGGGTCAGCTGATACGCTTCTGGGCAGATCGGTCGACCGTCAAACGGGTCAGCCGATCTGGTTTTGTTTGGTGTTTGGTCCCTGGCCAAGCAGCCGAACAGGGGTCGGTCGACAGAAGGCCAGCCGACCTTCTGTGCTTTTGTATTTTGGCCCCTGCCCAAGCAGCCAACCCTAATCAGTCAGCCGACGGCTGTCGACTAGCTGTAGGCTAGCCAAAAAATATCAACTTGATCCGATTGACATGAAATTTGGTATACATGCTATGTTTGACCTAATTAGATCAATTATGATGTTAGTTTTGCTAAATTATGAATATTTTGCATATGTGCTTTTATATGGAGGATTTGCTACATCCGACCAACGGGTAAAATTTGATTGGATTTATTTTTGACTCTAAAATCATTATGGACATCTTTTATATCTTATAATACGTCTGCACATGTACACAAATTGATTTTTTAGCTACTGTGCACAATTCACTTGCACCACATTGCCTTTTGTGCATAATGACCTTATATCGGGTCTAATGCTTGACTTGACCACCATATCTTCATACTTCTGGAGTTTTATGGTTATAATGAGTGATATTATGATCTGAGAATCATGATAATTGTGAGGAAGTCCCGAAAGGACTAATTTGTATGTGTTAAGGGATTTGCTGCCCCAATAGACCAACCTTTCATTTTGTTATACGTGTTATACATAACGGATGCCGAGTGATAATCTGTTAGTAACTCGGGTAATGTATGGCTCACTGAGGATAGTTCACATTAGTGAAACCTTGGATATGTTCTCGTGATCAAAAATAATGTGAGGGGATTGTGCCCTCTAGGTCGTAGTCCCTTAGAATTATGATGTGCACATAGAATAATCAATTATCACACTGCCATGTTTTGGGGGATGAATTCACATTAGTGGAACATTCTTGGATATGCGATTAAATCTAGTGTGGGACATACACTACTCGTATGCCAAACAGCATGCATATTGCATTTCCTATGATTGTATTTAGATCACACTTGGTGATTATATCTGTTTAGGTACACAACATGCATTACATACATTAATAATTAAACAATCATTCATATTGCATTATTTGACACTTCATATCATCATATACATGGTTCTAACTTATGTTTTTGTCTATGGATACCATTGGAGAGTGGCATTGACCCTACTTCAATCCAAAATATTATTTATATCTATTTATTTACTAAGCTAAGTATAACTTACGCTTTCAAGACATCATATTTCAGGACCCATAGATCGAGAAACCATGGATTATTGTGATCAAGGAGGAGGACAAGCTTACGATGAAGTTACTAATTTTAACGAGAGCATGGATTAGAGATTATCTTAGTTTTTGTAGGACTTATTGGCTTCTACGCATTAGATTGCTTTTGGCATTAGTTAAGCTTAATGTTTAGTTGATGGTAGGGATTTGATTTAAGCATGAGACTGAGATTAGTTAGTTTATTTCCGCTGTTTAGTTTTATTGATTTGAATGTACTGGACAGATTTTAATTAATTTTATTTTAGTTACATTATACCAGAACTTTTACTTGTATTCTATGGTTTGGTTGTGTATTGACTACCACTTCCATGTGCATTGGGGTGAGAGTCATATTTCGAATCTTTTAGGGACTCCTATGAAATCTCCAAGGCTTCATGCACCTTACGTCTTGAGGCGTAAACTCCTATGAGATCTCTAAGGTTACATGCGCCTTATGTCTTGAGGCATAAAAAAAGCTTACACCTCACATGAGGCATAAGCCTCAGTAGTTAGGCTGATAAATTCTCCCAGTTTTAATAAAATTGATTTAATACTCATTTTTTTAAAGGAAAATCAAGGTTTTAACTACAAATTGACTCTAACCAACCTTGTTAAATAAAAGTGTACCACTAATTTTATTATAATTGTTAGTTTTAATCACTTATTATGACATGAATATCAATTGTTATTTATTTTATTAGTATATGTATATAAAAAATGTATATTTTATTATTTATTTATCTACAAAAGGTGTGCTTGTGAGGCTTACGCCTTAAGCCTCGAGTCTTATGGCACACACTTTGGGCAAGTGAAACGCCTCGCCTCATGCCTTAGCGTTTTAAAACACTGCTGGGTTACTCTAATGTGTGTTTGTGAGTTATACCTAGTGGAAGTTAGATCCACAATATAGGAATATCTTCAATCAAGCCTACAACCATGGCTCAAAATATCTTATCTTATCCATACGGTCAATACGTATCTTATATCCACTATGCAGCACGATACACAGGTGTATTTCAGGATAAGTTAATTTCTATAATGTATCAGTTGATAATGATACATGTAAGATATCTGCCATATCGGTCAATATAGTTTATATGTTATAATATACCAATCAATACACTTGATATATGCAATGTCTTTTTATCATATAAAAACGTGAAAAACAAACCTTTCACTCCATTGTTCGACTCTCCTTCTCTTCCTAACCAAAACCAAACCCAACTGAAATATAACCAAATTCGTCCCAAAATTTTCTTAGTTTGATTAAAAACACCTATTATTTAGAGTTTAAAAGAACCTTTTCTATTCTTGGAAGTTTTCTGAGGTATGCATTGTAAGAGTTTTGTTTTCATTCCAAGTTATATTTTTTATGTCTAAAAACATGTTTTGGAGTCTTACTATATAGATCTATGGATTTCAAGTGAAATTCATAGATAGCTACATAATTTTGAAGAACTTTGCAATGTTTTTAGAGTTTGTTTTGAAAAAATAAGAAATTGCCTATATATCTGATTAGTTCAAGGCATGGTTTGCAATGTCAGCGACATGAAGCGACATGTCACCATTTCCCCCCTCAAAGACACGAAATTTGGGGGTAAATCCACAGATTTCGTTTTTACCCCCATGTCGTTCGACATGGGTGACATGTCGGCGACATGGAGCAACATGTCCCATGTCTCTTAACATGAGTGAAAATTTTCAAATTTTTTGAAAAAATTTAAAAAATTTGAAAAAAAATAAAAAATTAAATAAATATGGTATGTTAGTAAATATTTACTTTGAAATTGTTTAACTATTTTGTAAAAAACAAATTGAAAAAATTTGAAATTATGATTTAAAATTGGTATGGTATGTATTATATTTGCTGATTTTCATGTACATTTAAGTTGTGAGATGTGCAATGTATGAGAATATAGCTTCAGTAGATCATATTACATCAATTTGTACACAACTTGCACACAGCACACCCACAGCGAGTAGGTGAACTTCCCTCAAATAATGTCTCTTGATAATGTAGACATTTGTTTTTGCATTTTTTGATGTATTATGATGTATTTAGACACTAATAAGGGTTGTTTAAAACTTTTGGGGAAAACCCATCAAAAACCTCACATTTCCCCATCATTTCCCCCACGGATATGGCACTTGATTTCTAGTTTTATATATCTTCTAATTTTACTTGCATTCACTTTTAGTTTGGCTTAATTACATATAGCATCTTTTTTATAGCTTACAAACCCGACAGCGTGTAAGTTAACCCCCCCTCAAGTAATGACTTTTAATGTGTAAGCATTTTTTTTTTGTATTTTTTGATGTACTTGAATGAATTTAGGCCTTAATTAGACATGTTTAAAGTTTGGGGCAAAAAATCCATCAAGAACCCATGGTTTCCCTTGATTTCCCCTTTTTCCCCCCCATGTCACCGACATTTCCCCAGATCCACCTGGCAACATCGACATTGCAAACCTCGGTTCAGGGGGGGGGTAAGGGTTCTTTTGTGGCTGGAGTGGATTTTGACGTTTGTTTGGAACAAATCTGATTAGTTCGGGAGACTGCCATGGTCCCTTGTTTCTGTGTCTATTTTGTGCAGGCTCTTTGTACAGTCATTTTTTTTCCTTTCTTTCTCTGTTTTAGTTCTAGTTTCTTGTATATGGTTCTGTTTCTGTTCCGATCACCTTATGATCTTTGTAATCCTTATATTTGATGATTAATAAAATGTTGTTAATTATCACCCCAAAAAAAAAATATCAGTAACTGAAAAGGGCTGCAAACAGGACTCAATAATATATTAAAGAATGGGCCTACCTATTGTACTGATTTAATAAATAAACAGAAAATTATAAATGCTACTGATCTTTGAGAGATATTAATAACAAGCACACCTATCTTACAAATATTGAAATATAAAGAAGACCACCTTAGGACAAATATACAACTGATCTTTGAAAATGGTAAGAAGTAAGAAATATTGGGGAAAAAAAAAACACTTATCTTACAATTATTGAACATCTACAGAATTATATGTGCCACTCTAATTGCCAAGAACATCCTTAACTTTATATGCAATTAATTTTCCCATAATAACTTTAAAACCTACAACCTAGTGTACAAGCATGATTAAGCCAAAAACAAATACGTAACTTCGATGACACCATATTAAGGGAGACATCGCATAGAGTTGATAAAGCGCGTCCATTTATGATTGGAATAGCATACAGTCAGAATACGCACCTCAACTTAATTACACTCAATATAAGAATAAGAAGCGTGTCTCACTCCCGAAGTCCAAGCTCAAGCTCAAGATCATCATCCTCCTCAAATAACCTTAAAAGACGGGCATGCTGCTCTTCCCTCTTTTTCTTCTGCCAGTGCTTGAACAAGAATACAGAAAACAGTACAACTGCAACTAGCCCAAGGCATATGATGACCACCGTGAGCCCAATGCTATTACTAGAATCAGCACGCCTCACAGTTTTCATTACATTTTTTGAACTTGATGGATCATCAGCAAATCCTAACAAAATAGAGAAATTGATTAGTGGACTGCCAAAGAAGAACTGAAAAAGTATATACTAGAAATCATTCAATAAATGGGATAGATAGTTATGAGTTTAAGTTCCTTGGTACCAATTTATAGAGAAACCCTATTAAATGCACTCAACTTGGCCACTATTTTAGGAAGTGCGGATAATGCCTGAAGCATTGATCCCTAATTAGGGCGCATCAAGAGTTTGAAAACCTATATGAGCTCCCTTTCATTAGTTATATTGGCTAACACACTCAGATGAGGATTTAAAAGTCAAATTTGCAGGACATATCAAACCTTTAAAAAAAATGGAACAAACTTCACGACTTTATAATTTTTTATAATACATTATAAAGAAGCTCTTGCAATAAGTAATACTTTGACATAAGGAAATTTTGATGGCCATCAAAATGAGAAATTACAAGGGAACTTTTGCAAAATTTTGATGATAAAAAAAAAATTCATACCATGCACTCATGAACCAACTTAAAAGCCCGGATTATTGGTTCCTAACAGGGACATTAATAGTTTGAATATATATATGGCAAGACATTTTCTAGTCCGCCTCATCAGGTTTAGTTTTCTAGTGAGACATGAATTTTTCTGTCGTGTGGAGCATGATGTGGCCAATCCAGATCATTCACCTAACAAGGGGTCCTATTAATAGGTTAGATCAACAATATTTCAACCCAAATAAGCCACAATAATACTTGTGTAATAGATTTTTGCATGTGTAACAGTTTCTGTTCAATTTTTTTGATATTTTTAAGTTTTGTACAAGAAAGGCATTAGCTTTATGAGAGGTCTGTTTGCCATGTGGCAAACGTTGTTTTGTTAAAACTTAGCATGTAAGGTGGGAACAACAGGAATCGCACATGGACAAGTAGGTTCTCTAGATAAGCCACCACATCAGAGATGTCTTACACTAGGTGTAGTAACCCAGAAATGTATTTCCTAAATAGGGTTATTTTAGTAATTAGCATGTGTTAGCTTAGAATGGTGAGTTATGATTAGTAGGAGTACCTTGTATCTCTACAAAGACATTATACCATATCATAAATTCTTTTAAGTGTAGATCAAGGGCCGGAATTAGATATCTACCTAAAATCTAGATTAAATATAGCTAATCTAGATCTTAGCTATATGGTCAGATGATTGATGGGGGATGGTTCCTCCGTGTTTTTCTGGCAGGATTTGTGGGTCAAGGATACCCCCCTTTGCATTCAGTTTCCTAGACTTTACAGAGTTGTCCTTTTCCAGTCTTCCTTGGTCAATGATGTTCATTCATGGTCTGATTCGAGTTTAGTTTGGAACCTGCCTCTTCAGAGAAATGTTAGGGAGGCGGAATGCGAAGAGTTGAGCTCCCTTTTTGTGTCCATTGGGGAGGTCTTTGTGAGTAGCGGGTGGTCGAACCGGAGGATTTGGACTCCAGATCCTAGTGGTGTTTTTTCGTGTTGCTCCTTTTTCAAGCTTTTTAGACCTGACAGATCTGGGCCTCTTCTTTCATTCTCGGCCCGATCCTTGTGGGCCACCCCTACCCCTCCTAGAGTCGGAGCTTTCACATGGACAGCCTTGCTTTATTGGATAAACACGGCAAACATGCTCCAACGCAGTAGAAGATATATGGCCCTTTCACCTCGTATGTGTTTCTTCTATCGAGGGGAGGAGTCACTTGATCACATTTTCATTCATTGCCTTATGGCCTCAGAGATTTGGTGGTTTGGTGGTTCTTTTACGTTGCATTGGGAGGACTGGGTGGTGCCAGGGAGGCATTTGTCAGATGTTTGATCAGTGGAGGTTCTCAAGCTTATCTAACAGAGGGAGGAATCTATACCATATGGTATTCCAGGCTACACTTTGGCATATTTGGAGGGAGCGAAACCTGCAGATTTTTCAGGACATGAGGTCATCAACAGAGAGTGTGATTGAGGAGATTATGGCCACGGTGACGTCTTGGGCCTCCATAAAGGGGCAGTTTGTTGATCTGGCAGCAGCGGATATTGTGAGAGAGTGGTATTCGATCTCAACAGACTGATCCTAAAACGAGACACCACTTCAAACATACCAATCGAAACCCCATTGATATCCGAAGCTTCCAACCTAAAAAGATTGGCAATGTCCACCCCCACCTAATCATCAACACAAGACTCAATAAAATTCTTCGAACTGCCCGTCTCAGTAACAACAATAGGAAACACCACCTTCCTTGCCAATCCGACAGAACTGTCCCCACCTACCCCAGAAACACCACAACCTTCATCCCTCAAATGAGAAATATTCGAACTCAAATTCAGTGATGCAGAAGTTCCATTTTTTGGCGACAGAACATTAATCTCCAAGCTCGAGATACCTAATAAAAAGCAAGAAGGAATAGAGGCAAGTGAGGAAAACAAATCACGAAGAGAAAAACTAAAATTCATACCTCTGTTTGGTCAACCCAATCTAACTTCCTTTAAAAAGGTACTAAAAAACACAGCATCAACAGACCTCGAAGGACCACGAAACTCGCTAATATAAATGGGAATCCCAGATCGGAGAACTTGTGCATCCCCTCTAAACAAGCTGAACTTATTAGAAAAAGAAGAAATCTTATCATCTTTTATTGCTGACCTCTGAGAAATACATAGAGAATCTGTTGAGATATCTTGAACACCGACTGAATCGATAGCCTCTGACTGAATCTCAAATACCACCTCTTGTGCAAATTCCGCCTCATACCCAGCATAAATTAGATCGAAAACTACATCTTCAACGGGGCTATGAGATTCCACCTCTGCATTAACCATCAACTCGCTCGAATCGGAAACCAGAAAGAATGACGAAACTTCATCCTCAACCATTTCGACTTCATGCATTATTCATGGTTCATTGGGGGTGACTACATATTGTTATTGATTGTTGATGTGTGATGTTGATTATATTGCTTTTATTGCAAAATGCATGGTTTTCAAAACAGATGCATAGTTTCCAAATTGCATGATTCACACATTGAGCTTTAGTAGCTCAGGCCATGTTTTCAAGCGAATCCATGAGTGATTCCTTGGTAGTTGGTAATCCTATTTGAGGATCTACTGTTTTGGAGAGAGGATTTATAGATCTGGTTTGATTAGAATGAAGGATAGAGTGTTGCCCATTGATTTGATCGTGAATGATATGAGGGAGTTTGACCTCATTCTAGGAATGGATTGGTTGTCTACCTATCATGCTGATATGAGGGAGTTTGACCTCATTCTAGGCATGGATTGGTTGTCTACCTATCATGCTAAGAGCTAAGATTGACTGTCAGCAGGGTAGTGCTTTTCCAATTGCCAGGAGGGATTGTCTTTAGAATAGACTGTGCTCAAGAAGAATCTCATGGTTTTGGTATGCTGAATTCCTTAACCATTGAGGTATGTTCGGTAGATCATATTCCAGTAGTGTGTGAGTTCTCTGATGTATTTCATGAGATTCCAAGCTTGCCACCAAAGAGGGAGATCGACTTTGGTATAGCAGGTGGTGAGTCAGTGGATATCCCCATCGGTTGGGTTTTTGAAAGTTAATTGGTGGGGCATCTTCAGGTAATCTAGGGGCCTCTGGAATTGGGAGGGGGGGGGGGAGTTTCAGAGACCATGTTGGTCAGATTGTTCATGCATTTTCGGGCCCAGTAGGGGAAGGCGATTTTACGAAGGCTGAGCTATTGGCTCTTCTCATGGGATGCAGGTAGGCTGTCAGAGTGGGATCTTCTCAGGTGGTTTTTGAGGCTGACTCGTCATCAATGAACTCATGGATGTCCGAGCTGGCTTCTTGCCCGTGGAGGTATATTCATATAGTCAGGTTGGCTAAATAATTGAGCAATATGATTCATACTTCGTTTGTTCACACCCCAAGATCCGGAAATGTGGTGGTTGATCAGCTAGCAAGAGATGGCATTGCTAGGAATGAGATGTTTGTGGGTATACCTACGGCAAAGATGATTGGTGTTGGAGTGTGACTGGTCTTTGCCCTTTCTGTTTCGGGCACGTTAGTCTGGGAGAGCTACTGTAGTTTTATTTTCTGTTTCATTGTTGTCTCATTTTTCTGTTCTCCGACTTGGTGCTTTTCTTGAGCACCGGGTCTTTTGTTTCTCATTTTGTATTTCCTTTTTCTTTTTCTTGCATCTATATATATATTCTCTGATGGTTATTCATAAAAAAAGAGGGAGATCGACTTGTGTATTGATTTGTTGCCTAACACTACTACTATCTCATTGGCAACTTATCGTATGGCCCCATCTAAGAGTTGAAGGAACTTAAAGGTCAGTTGGAGGAGTTGAAGAGTCTTGGCTTCATTAGACCTAGCACTTCTCCTTGAAGTGAAGCGGTCTTGTTTGTAAAGAAGGAATATCATTGAGGTTGTGCATAGACTACAGGCAATTGAATCAGGCAATTGTGAAGAACAAGTATCCATTGCCATGCATGGATGATCTGTTCGACCAATTGAAAAGAGCTAGATATTTCTCCAAGACTGATTGGAGGTCAGGATATCACCAGTTGAGGATTTGGGAGGACATTTTCAAGACAGCATTCAGAACAAGATATGGACACTACGAGTTTGTGGTGATGACATTCTGGTTGACTAACGCACCAACAGCTTTCATGGACCTAATGCATCGAGTTTTCAAAGCCTATCTGGACCAGTTCGTGATGATATTTGTGGATCTCATTCTCATCTACTCAAGGTCAAAGGATGATCGTGTACAACACTTGAGAATAGCCTTGCAGACCTTTTTTTTTATAAGTAATAGCCTTGCAGACCTTGGGAAAGCACTAGTCATATGTTAAACTGGAGAAGTGTGACTTCTGGAGAGATGAGGTGCAGTCTCTTGGGCATGTGGTGTCTAAGGAAGGTGTATCTGTGGATCCATCTAAGGTAGAAGTAGTGGTGAAGTGGGAGCAGCCCAATAATGCATCTGAAGTTTTCTAGGTTTGGCTGGTTACTACAAAAGATTCATTGAACGGTTTGCCAAAATAGCAACCCTATTGACCAAGCTGGCCAGGAAGAATATCACATACTCGTGGGACAAGGAGTGTGAGAAGGCCTTTCAGGAGCTCAAGATCCTGTTGACTACAGAATCGGTCTTGGTACTACCTCGTAGTCGTGATGAGTTCACTATCTACACCGATGCTTCATTGCAAGGCCTTGGATATGTGTTGATGCAGGGAGGAAAGGTTGTGGCATATGCATCTAGACAGCTGAAGCCCCGTGAGTAGAACTACCCGACCCATGACATGGTGTTAGCAGCTGTAATATTTGCCTTGAAATAGTGGAGCCCTTACCTATATGGTGAGAAATTAGAGATCCTTTGTGATCATCAAAGCTTGAAGTATATCTTCACACATACTTGAACATGCGCCAAAAGAGGTGGATGGAGCTCTTTAATGATTATAATTTCTCGCTCCAATACCATCCAAGGAAGGCGAATATAGTAGTAGATGCCTTGAACAAGAATCATGGTAGCTTTCATGTTAATGAATGAATGGAAAATGTTGGAAGCCTTGATCGATTTCCATATTTCTCTTGACGAGCAAACGACCAAGGCAAATATATCCCAATTTGTGCTGAAACCTACTTTGATAGATAGAATCATAGAAGCTCAGAAGAGTGATGCATGGCTTCAGGAGACGGAAACTGATGAGAGATCAAAATGGGTTGTTCATTCCGATGGTGTTGTTAGATACAGACAGATTATGTGTGCCTAGTAATACAGACATCATGCAGGAGATTCTAAAGGAGGCACATAGATCTTGGTTTTCTATCCATCCTAGAGGTACCAAGATGTACAGAGATCTTCGTAAGCACTATTGGTGAAACAACATGAAGAGAGAGATAGCTGAATTTGTAGCTAGGTGTTTGACGTGTCAAGTGTCAACAAGTGAAGGCTGAACATCAAAGACCAGCAGGACTTCTACATCCACTACCTGTATCGGAGTGGTAGTGGGAGAGAGTCTCCAAGGATTTTGTGATGGGCTTGCCTAGAATTAGTAAAGGGCATGATGTTATATGGGTGAAAGTAGTCCGATTGACCAAATCAGCTCACTTCATTGCTATTTGGGCTACTACATCTATGGATGAGCTTGGGAGGTTTTATGTGACTGAAATAATGAGATTTCATGGAATTCCAGTTTCCATTTTGTCTAATAGAAACTCTAGATTCACATCTCAATTTTGGAAGTCTTCATAAGACACTTGGGCCTAGTCTTGACTTCAGTACAGCTTTCCACCCTCAATCAGATGGGGACACAAAGAGAGTTAACCAGCTATTGGAGGATATGCTTGGCACATGCATTCTGGACTTCAAGGGCGGTTGGTAAGGTCACCTACCATTGGCGGAGTTTTCCTACAACAACAGTTACCAGACCAGCATTGACTTGGCTCCTTATGAGGCACTCTATGGACAGCCATGTAGATCCCCTCAATGTTGGACTGAAGTGGATGAAATTAGTGTTGTTGGATCAGAGTTGGTGATGGAAACACCTGAAAAGATCAAGCTAATCAGATTGCACGGCTCAAAGTAGGCAAAAGAGCTATGCTAACATGAGATGAGACGGCTAGAGTTTAATCCATGAGATCATGTTTTTCCGAAGGTATCTCCTATGAGAGGTGTGTACAGGTTTGGCAAGAAGGGAAAACTAGCACCTCGCTTCATTGGACCATTCGAGATCCTAGATCGAGTCAAAGATGTTGCATATCAAATGGCCATACAACCACAACTCTCTTCGGTTCATAATGTTTTCGACGTGTCTATGCGAAGGAAGTATGAGCCAAATCCATCTCATGTCATTAATTGGCAAGCTGTTGAGTTGCGTGAAAATGCAACATATGAAGAGCAACCGATCCGCATCCTTGATAGGAAGGAACAGGTGTTGAGAACCAAGACCATTCTCATGGTTAAGGTTCAATGGAGTCATCATGCGGACACAGAAGCTACTTGGGCAGGAAGCGGACATACCAAGTGTGTTTTAAATTTCGAGGACGAAATTCTCTTTGAGTAGGAGAGAATGTAGTCACCCAGAAATTTCATTCCTAAATAGAGTTATTTTAGTAAATTAGCATGTCTTAGTTTAGAATGATGAGTTATTATTGGTGGGAGTACCTTGTATCCCTACAAAGATATTACACCATATCATCAATTCTTTTAAGTGTAGATTAAGGGTTAGGATTAGATCTCTATCTAAGATTTAACTTAAATATAGCTAATAGGAGTATATAAGTTAGTTATTAGTTAGAGAAACCCTATTTTGATCCTTGAGAATTGTGTTGGACATCCTAGGGTTTCATGTCAGAGAAAAGTGACCTTGAAAGTTGAGATTTGCAAGTCCTCGGTGGAAGACACGCTCACCAACCAATACAGCAACTCAAGGTAAGTGGATCCCTTCCAAAAATAACTATTTCGAGGTTTTCAGCAATGGTTTACATGATATTTTTGATGGAAGAATGCTTAGATATGTATTGGAGATAATTTTCTTTGCAAAACATATGCTAAAGGATTTATTTCATGGTTTTATGGATGTATATGGAATTTTATGGATTATTATGGTTTTCTCATAAGTTTTTGGATGACCCATCTATTTGACTTGTTGGTTTCATGATCAAGCATGCATTGGGGTTGGATATTATGTTAGTGGGATGATTTGATGATGTTTACATGCTTTAGATTATGCTTATATATTTTGGTTTATGTGGAGATGTTTGACAATCATATTTCTATACCTTAAAGATGTATTAAAGCTTGATTTCGACAACGGTTTGTTTTTAATCATTTTCGAAGTTTTGTTTGACCTCGTATCGATGTTTCTAATCGTTCTATATTGATTTTGTAGGAAGTAACTCAAAGATTTTCTAAAAATATCTTAATATATGAATTTTCCCCTTGGTCAATGAACCATTGGCGGACCGACCAAGACCTCGCTGACAATGTCTAAGAAACCCCAGTTTTTGGACTTCTCGCCGACAAAACTTGGTGGACCAACGACCCTCACCGATGACCATCAGCGAGCCGACGGCTCAGAAAAATTTAGAATTTGATTTGCTTCATGTAATACTTATTCTCCATGAAAATACCAGTGATTATGGGCTTAACTCCTTGATCAATTATTGATTATATCGAAATGGTGTCTTTAAGACTTCTTTCATGGGAAATTTGTGGTGAGGATTGAGTCCATGCTTGGGTAGGTCTTAGGATGATGAGTGATGGAGAGGTTAAGTGATGAGTGATAGGAGATTGGGAGATGATTGATATTGTTGGTGATTTTGCATATACTTGGTGAGTTACGAGGTTAAATTCCGGTTACTAAGGGGTGATGTAGTTACCATTAACAAAAAAAACTCTCATGCATACTGGTTTGTGAAACCATACATTGATCACCTACAAAACATCAAACCTAGGAGGGTGGCCCCTCGGGTTTGACTTCCGGAAGGAAACTATAGGTTGGGCAATTGTGTCCCATCGGTAGTGAGCCCGTAAAGCCATGGTGTGCACATGGAACAGCCAAAATGTTCTGATCCTTGCTAAGGCCTTAAAGAAATTGGATACGAAAGGCATTATGATCCTTGTCATAAGTAGGATTGCTCTAGCAATGTGTCTTGGTCGTAATTCTGGCTAGATTTGCTATTGGGATCATTGTATGAAAGCATAATCTCAAGCATCCATTCTTATGTATCATATATATGTATTACTTGCATTTAGTTTGTGTGCTTGCATTTTATTGTTCAAACATTCATATTGCATTCCATGGCATGTAGATTCTGTTTAGGGAGTGGACTTGCATGCATTATTCATGGTCCATTGGGGGTGATTGCATATTATTATTGATTGTTGATGTCTAATGTTGATTATATTGTTTTTATTGCAAAGTTCATGGTTTTCAAAACAGATACATAGTTTCCAAATTGCATGATTCACTCATTAAGCTTTAGCAGCTCCGCCATGTTTTCAGGTGATAGCAAGGTGGAGGACAAATTTGAAGAGATAAGTTAGTAGGATTTTTTTAGCTTTAGTAATTGGAAGATAGATTAGATGGTTTGTAGTAGGGATGTAAGCACTTCATACACTGTTATTTTATTAATTTGAGGTGTTTGGATTATGTTATCCGCCTCAGGAGTCATATTTCTATTAGAGTAAAATTATATTATATGGTAGAGACTTAAATTCATATTTGTTTTTCCACTGCACAATGTTGTTTGTATATATGGCATATTGTTGTATGTTAGCAGGTACGGCGATAATCTGACAGGTTGACTCAGACTTGGATAAGTTTGAGGACCGTTGTTGTAGAGACCCAAATTTTTAATTTAAAAATTGTTAAGGATTTTTTTATTATTTAAAAATTAATAATAGGGGGTCATGTTCCTATTGGTGGAATGTGCCATAGACCCTACAGTGCACACACATCCTAACACTTAAGTAACTTATGAGAGGATCTTGCCAAGTGGAGGGCTAAGATCTTTTCTTTGTTTAAAATTTAAATATATCCTAAAAGGGGGGAAATCAGTGTGATTTTTTACACAAACGAACCCTAACCACCGTAATTTTTGTTTGTTACTCAACCAAGGAAGAAGAGGAAGGAGAAGGGGAAGAAGAAGGGGGAGAGAAGAAGAAGAAGATGGATAGAGGAAGAGCCATGAGACCCAGATCTGTAAGTGGGTTTTAATCTTTTCTAAGGTTATATCATATATGAATCTAAGGACAAAGCCAGTAGACTTTGTATCACAAGTGAGACTCTTCTCGATTGATGAATGCCTAAACATTGGATTAAAGAATTATAAGTAGATATATATATATATATATAAAACAGATCTGGACGAACACAAATCTATAGATCCAGATTCTTGAAGAATCCAACCTGAAAGAGGTGTTTTTGATGCTCACTTAAACTTTCGTTTTTCAATCAGTTTTGTTCGATTATATAAGCATTGATATATGCCTGATTTGTTTCTGTTCTAATAATTTAGAGTGTTCAAAAGATTCTTTAGATGATTCTACAGGTAACACATATACCTAAGTAGTCAAATAACCTATCTGTATTCTAATGTGCATAACACTTGTTTTACCAAATGATTCACGTCTATGCTTGTTGACCTATTTTCTAGAATTCTTTTGGTTGTTTGAATCGTCATTTAATACTTAAGGTGTTTTGTTTTCTTTTTTTTAAGTTTTCTAGTATTTGGGTCAAACGACTGGATGGTGTATGCTTAGATTTATCTAAATTCAGTCAATGGTTTCTTGATTGCTTACTGAAGTTTGGTTTATATAGGTTAAGCTTTCATGTAAGTAAGATGGAGTCTAAATATTTTATTATTCTGAATTTAAAAGTGTACTTTTAGTTAAACTCCTTGAGCTGTAGTGTGAAATAAGAGAATGAAGATTATGTAATTTGATTGATAAATTAAAATGGCATAACCGAATGGATTGGGATTTCGTTAATTGGAAGAGTTGTATTACACCTAATTGGTTCTGTTTTGTTTAATCGATTAGAATTCTATGAACAAACTGATTTTTATTGCTTAAGCCTATTGTATTCTTGGATTGATATTTAAATATTCAATCTCGTTATTGATCAAAAAAAAATATTCAATCATGTTGAATTATTTTTAAAGTATGCTTATTATATTTATTTTATTTATTTAATGTGTGATGAATGTATGAGTAATTAGATTTTGAAACTAAAAGGTGGTTACATATAGGACTTACTTTGATTTACCATGTCATACGAGAAGGATCGAGATGTTTTGTTGATATCTTGGGTGGCCATGGTACTTAATTTTGTAAATTAACATGGATAAATACATACAAGTTAGTGTATGTTATCTCAATGCGTTATTAATATATACAATATTGTGCCCTCGAGAGAGTATGTGTATGTCAATATTGAAATTATCCTAGATAGAATAGAACCTTGTGTTACTTACAAGGAGGGTAAATTGCCATGTCTAATCCTATCAAGGATATTTGCTATTTTCCCACATTATTATGTGATGACGATTGAGCTATTGGTCTTGTAGATTCAAATTTTCATGGACACGGTTGTAATAGTTCACTCGTGGTGATGATCGAGATATACGACCTAGATTCCATGATGTCGAATTGAGCCAAGATATTTGTGACTGGGGTTGATTCAAGGTAGTACCTAACTGGCATTATTTACTGTGTGGGTGTCTTATCAGATTAGGTCGTAGCAGGATTCCATTATGAATTCTGTGGGCTTGAGCCCCCAAAAAAAAAGAATTAAGCGATTGTGTCCCATGGGTTGAAAGTCCCTAGAACCACGATGTACACGTGGAATGTCGGGATAGTCTCATCCAACTAACGGCTATAATAAAGTGGATGCAAGAGGCATTGTTCCTTGCCTTATAATGTAGGAACACTCTATCGGCATGTATCCGTAAGCCCGGTAGATTTGACTATGGATAATCTGATAGGGACAACATGACAATTACATTTCTTTTCATTGTATTAAATGTTGCATCTAGATTGTTTAAACACAAACGTTTCTATATGTATATTATGGGTGTGTGCAAGGTATCTTGCATATATACATCACTATCATAGTCATAATTTGAGAACTTAGATTTTCCTAAAATTTATGAAATATGATAACCATGTAATTTTGGTATGTGAAATTATGGGATACTTTCCAGATAAAAAAATTCAGGAGGGTACCCTACTTATTGAGCTATGAGCTCACCCCAATATTTACCATTTTTCCAGGAAGGAAAGCGGATTGATTGAACTTGTGGGGACAACACGTTATGGTTGAAAATTGACTTGAAGTTGCTTAGTTTCATATTTTCTTTTGGACAAGATTAGCATTGTATAGAAATTAAAATTAAATTTTTTAGTCTGTTTTTACTATCTTAGTTGGTATTGTACAGAGGAGTATTTTGGGAATTCTTATCTACTCCTATTTTGGTTTTAAATTAACTGGGCATAGAATTGCCATCCGTTATGATGTATTAAATCAAATTTGTTATTAGTTGCAAGATGTGTGTCTATTATATCACAGGGATAATAAATCAGACTCTTGTCGAAGGGTCTGGGTCATATCTCGATATTTGAGTCTACACCTATAGAGTGCCTCAAAGGTCGGGGCGTAACAGTTGTAGTGTGCCCTAGATACTCACGTATACTCTACCTAAACGGTGGGATTTGGGGGCGTGACACTAGGTTACTAAGTCTAGAGCGTTTCACCAAACGACCCACCTATATATGAGGATGAAGTCCCTATTTATAGCAAATAGGGAACCTTCCCCATTCGCTTGTTAATATGCATGCACATGGCACTTGTTGGGCCAACAAAAACGCCACTAATTTGTTGCATCTTGAAACTCCTCACAAAATATCAACCCAATCAGATGCTTCTAGCCATCTGATCAAGGCGACAAATTGCTGACCACATCATCTGTTATAGTGTGATGCTACATTGTTTTGACGTGGTCAGAATTTTGAGGCCTCTATCAGACGATTAGAAGCATCCAATCAGGTTGATTTTTATGAAGAAGCTCAATATACAAATATATTAGTGGGGGATTTTTGTGGGTCCAAACAAATGACACATGCTCACATATTGACATGCAATACGGAATGTTCCCTATCTCGTTTCTTCACAAAGATAGTAATTTTTATATACTACAGTTTACCATATTCCAAATTCAATGGTTTCAATATCTACCCCATCAGCTAATGCTTGGACAATTTCAAGCAACTATTTGGTCTCCCAATCCTCTTGTGTACGTGCATTTGAGCTCTTGTTCAAAGGTCATACTGTATATACAATTCAGTGGCAAACTTAAAACTCGTTGAAAGGTGCCCCAAAAAAATTTCCCCTTATCTGTAATAATAAATGGGTATTTGTTCCTCTTACTTTTACAGGCTAAGACTACAAAGCAACATCGATCCCAATCCTACAAGCACCACGCCTCACAAATTGACATAACACAAGAAATCTATCGATCCACAGACATATCAGATTAATAAAGTAACCGCATTACTAAATTAACTAGCCCTCAGCAAAGAATACAAATCAGAAAACAAGCATAGGGAAATCTATACACGGAGCTTCCCAATTCAAACGATGCAAACAAAAACATACAAGACTACACATTTGCTGAAAATAATACAAATGTTGGGGAAATTATTCACCAAAACCCAACAAAATTGAAGAACTATTAACAAGTTAACGAGAAGTTTCACAGGAAATCATTAAGGTTGATCTTATAGCCCTCAAATATTTTTTTATAAAATAGCGCTCAAATTAGCATTGATAGGAAACTGCTTTATGCAGGAACTGAGATTCCAATACGGATCTGGGGTTAAAAAGAAAGTCGTGAAACGAACCTGAAATTAATTGGAGAAAAATCGTAGAGAAAAGAGTAACATACTGCAATGATCTCTGGCTCGAAAATTCAGGCATCTCTGTGTGTTCTTTTTTCTTCCTTTTCTCTCTGTCTCTCTCGCTCTCTCTCTCATAGCTTCTTTACCATGTTAATACATAACCCGTACCGGTCTACATGGCGATTTACCCAGTACCGGCTTCAACCGAGCTAGACCAAAGATGAATGTGAGCAACCGCTCCGAATGGTTGTGACTCGGTGTGGTCGGGTATAAGTAGGTGATCGAACCTACTTTTTCATGTTTTATAGGAAAATTACCTGTGGCTGCTCTGATGCAAAGTTGTTGATATTTCGGTGATTAAAACTCCCAATTGTCTGGTTAAACACCCCTTCAAAAGATATTAATTTTGTGTGCCAAAAAGATCAAAATCTCACTAATTATTAAAGAGTGAGACGGTTGGAGGTAATTTTCCCTAATAATAAACCCCACCAGTAGGGGTGTTAATGCATACCTGATACCTAACAAACCCGATAGAATTGAACTCGTTTAAAAGGATTCTGTTTTGGATTATAGACCGAGTTCATAATCCGGTCCGATTCAGGTTCTATAAGAGATGGACCCGTTAAGGTTCAGGTCTACGGGGATATACCTAACAGGTACCCATCAGGTATCGGGTCTCTTAGATTTGTTAAATAATTCATTAATTAATATTTAGATAATTTATTAGTTAACTTTTTTATAACAAATAATTATAAAATTAATTAATTAATCTAATTAAAACTAAATGAAGGTTAATCTATATATTTTTAATTTTAAATGTCCATTTGTATTAGACATTTATTTTATGTTATGGATGGTGTAAATAATTCATTAATTAATATTTAGATAATTTATTAGTTAACTTTTTTATAACAAATAATTATAAAATTAATTAATTAATCTAATTAAAACTAAATGAAGGTTAATCTATAAATTTTAATTTTAAATGTCCATTTGTATTAGACATTCATTTTATGTTATGGATGGTGTGTAATATGTGTTGATGCAAATATTCTATCTAAATTTAAATAAATATAAGTTTTTGGAATGAGATCATTATTATGATAATCAAATAATATCAATATAGTAGAAATAAATACTTTTTTACATATGCTAGTGTAATAACTATCGGGTACTTGATGGGTACCCATTAAGAATCGAGTATTTGCGGGTTCAGTTATGGAACTAATGGTGACAACCCCAGACTTGGAACCTACAAGACCCAGAAGTATCACATTTAATGTCATGCCCTGAAATTCAGATCACATTGAAAGGCGTGCAATCACGAATCTCGAGAACACAACCTCATGCTCCAAACCCTAGGAGGCTGCTAGGTCATTAATTCCCTCACACATGGGTCTGGTGGAGTTAGATCACCTAGTTCAGGGTACTACAGTAGGAGACTTAACTCACAAAATATAAGTTAACAAAAACTTTCTATTCAATTAATAACAAGTATGAGGAAACCAGGGGCGGAGCTAGAAAAACATCTCTTGGGGTAGGGGGTGGGGGGGGGGGGGGGGGAGCAAATTAAATAAGTAATAGTAAAAAAGGGTGACTGCAATTTAAACTCTCCAATTGATAGAGGAAGACCTTCTAGATAGACCACATAAATAATATTTAAACACAAATAGACCTCATTAATACATAAAAGATTTTGTCATGTTATTATCAAATTTTGTAATATATTTAAAGTTATGCACGAGAAAGACATTCAATCTAGGAGAACCATTTTTGCTATGTAACAAATATTGTTAGGGTTGAAATTTGGTATTTGAGGTAAAATTCATTGTATGCATATACAACTGCGATTTTTCAAATAAATTGTTACACTTGAAATTTTTCACTAAGTTTCTAAGTTTGGAACGTTTTCTAAAACAATCCAAAAAATAAGAGTCGGCAAAATTTTAAGAGAAATAGACTAGAAGATGAGCATATTTTACGCATTGTTAAATTGATTTGGCAAACTTGACTTGTATAAAGTGTCCTTCAACCTATGTTCAGTTCACATACCCAAGTTTTAGCCTCAAAAGCATTTGTTAAAAAAAAAAACATAAATAAGAGATGCTAGGAAAATACACAATACTATGCAAAATCAATAAATAAAAAAATAAAATAATAATATATTTTTGGTTAATTAATTTGCAAAAGTCTTATGTAAAAAAAATTAAAATATACTAAAACATAAAGTTATAAAATTGCTAGATCCCATGGAGGACCTAAAAATACCCAATGAAGGGTTAGCTCACAACTAGTAGATGCAGGCTAGTAACTAGCCCTCCACATAAGACAACAATGCTATCAACACATCGTGTTATCAAACATCATGCATAACATAGATACTTCATCATCATATCATCATGTTATCTCGAATGTAACATTTTCATATAGAACCTATATTGACATACTAATCAAGTCATAGCATTTCTATAATCAATGAATCGTTTCTTATGATAAACATATACATGCAATCATAATGTAAACATCGTATCGAATGTTGTACATCACGTACATCCTCACTAACATCTCAACATGCTGGTATACACTCATGCCAGAACATCCATAACGGGACTATCACCATAGTTTCTTACAAACCGTGACTATATGTTAACCGTATCTAATGATATGCACATGCAAAACATCACATAAGATAAACATACATAGCACAAATATTAGAGGTGCTCTTGTTATGGGAGTTAACTCAAATCCGTATCACGGACTTACGGATACCTATCAGACAAAGATAATCCACCTTTCAGGCAATGATCAAATGCCTCTTGTATCCCATTTTACACCGGTTGGATAAGACTGTAGTGACCCGAACCTAGAAATTAATGTAATAATTAAATTTGGACTATTTAAATGAATTAAATAAATATAATGAAAATTTGAATTTAAGTTGAGTGTTTTATGCCTCTAATTAATGTAGAAATGGGAATTAGCAACTTAATAGGAATCATAATCTTTAGGATTAATTTAATAATATTATATGCTCAGATTGTATGAGAATTTCAATGATAAGGTGTGTTGAATTCTTGACTTTAATAATTAAGTGTTGTATTGGGTTAGATTATAATTAATAGAGAAGTTGGGGATATAATGTAATTATTTAAAGTTAAGTTGGACTGAGATTTGAATTGTTCGTAGGAACCATTAATTAGAGTTAAGAATAGTTTAGTAAATTCAACTAAGATTTGAATTGATTAGATTAGGAGGAGAGAGAGAATTTCATGGGAATATGTATTCTAGTTAGGAAAGGATTCTAATAAGAGGATGGATTGAGGAGAAAGTTAACGAAGTGATTTGAATTTAAGAGGGAAGTAAAGAGAGGATGTAAGGAGAGAAATAGGGGTTGCGTGTAAAGCAAAGAAGAGAAAGAATAAGAAAGGTGTGTAGGGTTTAAGAGAGGGAGAATAGGGTTTTGGGTTAAGAGAGAAAAAGAGAAAGAAAGAGGGAGAAAGCTACTGAAAATTATGGAAAAGAAGAGAGTGTAGGAGCATGTATATCCACATGTGTATATGATGTGTTGCTAGATGTGCTATGGAGCATGTATATCCTTGTATATGATTCTTATGCTATGGTATGTGATGCTGTTATGTGCTATCATGTGAATATATATATGTATGTATATCCACATTTGTATGTTTTATATGAATGTGAAAGTGGGTGGATAAGTGTAGAACCTGTATATGCTAATATGATGAAGATCTAATGAATATTGGACCTAATGTCTAGTTTGATGCATATATGTGTAGTTTGATGGGTAATATGGTTGGAGTGGCGAAATTAACATGAACTTTATGTTTAAAGATGCTTTGTTGATATTTAATGTTGTAAGATGAAAAATATGATTTTTGGGATTTTCTAAGAAAGATCTGAGCGTCAGCTTAATTGGGGGTTGACCCAGGGATGGACTGAAGGTTTCGGCCCAGTCTAGAACGAGGGACCAAAAACCACAAAAAATGGGAAAATTCTCTGGAAAAGGGATTGAAAGTTGGGGGAGACTGAATGGGGGACCATGTCACGACCCAAACCTAAGGTAATTCATGTGGAACCCCTTAGGCTCGAACCGTGACTCTCACCCAAACCGAGATCGGGAGTGGTAATCAATATAGATCCAAACCATATGAATCAATGAAACTTAGAGGAATACATTTTACTGAAATTAATCAAAAACTAATACTAAGTTATTACATCCAAAACACTTAATAAAATCCGCAGCAGAAAAGAAAATAATTACATCCTATTTCAAGTAAAAACCAAATCCCTAACCCTATACATCATATCTAATCTAAGAAATAAACAGATAAATCTGACGGTAAAACTCTTAAGTAGAAAATCACTCAACGCTTCAGCAAATCCAGCAATGTTCACAAAAAGGGTACGGTTCATCATACTCTTCAACTAAATTACCTAAAATTGCGCAAATGCGTCAGCTATAATTAGCCTAGTAAGTAAATCAATTAAAATACATTTTCAATTTGGAATAGGATCAATACCACTACCCAATGAAATAACATAGATAAAATAGCAGATAATATGCAATAAAATATGATCATATGATAGTCAATGCAATGCAATATGAAAGCTAGTTCAATTATTAATGAATGCAATGCATGCTCATGCAGAAATAAAAGAAATGGGTGATCACCAAGTGTGATCCATGCAAAGACCTATGCTGTGCAACATGCATGTTGTTTGGTATTCGATTAGTGTATGTACCACATCCGATCTAAGTCCAATACCAAAAAATGTTCCACCGTAGTGAATTCATCCCCCTATATACGGTGTGTAATAAGTCTAAGTATGGAATATGAGGCTTCAAGCATGGTTTAAATAATCATAATATACAAATCAAATCAAAGTATGCATAATGTATAATTAATCATAATTAATTATGAAACAAATCAATTAACCCTTAATTCATGTCATGGAACAATTATAATTAACATACAATTAATCATCATCAACCAAATATTAATCATATCACCAAAATACTTAACAAACAACCCAACCTGGGCTGACCGGCAGGCCGGCCGGCACGGGGGTTGGTCTACCGGTTGCCTAGGCAAGTCCAAACAAAGGTGGTTCAAGACCTCAGGATTGACCGGTAGGCTGACCAGCACACCGGTTGGCCATTCGACAGCCTAGACAGGGGCCAAATTATCTGGGTGTCGGGTCTAAGGCTAGCCGGCACACCGGTTGGCCATCCGGCAGCCTAGGCAAAAGGTTGTATTTCCAAAAAATCTCAAGGTAGCCACCGGTAGGCTAGCCGGCACACTGGCTGGCCATCCGACAGGCTAGGCAAGGACTCACAATGCACTAAAAGGTATCCGACAGGGTTCTGGCAGACTACCGGCACATTGGTAGGTCTGCTGGATCCAATCTGGGTGAACCGGCAGGCCGTTAGTTTGCCCCGAAACAGAAGTTTTACACGATTTTTGTATTTCAACACATATTTAGAAATTTTCTTCAACATAAACTCATTTTAATTTGGATTCTGAAACTAAACTAATCAAAATAACAATCAAACGTAAAGCTTACCTTGCTTGGAACGATTAATCTTAGAAAGCTTGAATTTTTATGGAAATAGTTCTCAATTGATTTTGAATTTGATGAGCTGTCATATTCAAAGAATATGGCATATCATCTAATCCAAATAAAAAATATAAAGTAATTGAAATTACTTACCTTGCTTGTCGCTTGGATCTTCCTCTTCTTCAACCCAGTTCAAGTCTGAACTGTTCTTCCTCACCTATCCAGCTCTAGCTATCTTCTCAGATGTTTAGATTCTGGTTTGTACAACCAAGAACATGTTCATATAGTTTTTAATCTTGTTTCCTAGTTAGTCTAGAGTTTAAGTTGGTTTAGGATTAAGATTCTAATCCTAGCTCTTAGATTATATTAATTAATTTACAGCCTTTAGATGAGAGGTTCTAGTTCTAGTGTGAGTTAATGATTGCTATTATCCTATCTTATCCTAATTGGATTAGGTTCTATTATATTTTAATCCTGACCTTTAGATTAGTCTAATTAATCCTAACCATTAGTTTTAAGTCTTCTAATGATATTAGGAATATTAATGGTTGTTTTAATCTTAATCTAATGTTCTAGTTGTATTAGAACTTATCCTTAATTTATTATTATTTAATTAGCACGAAAATTACTTATTTAATTAAGTTAATTGGGCTTAAATCTAGTTGGGTTTTAATCCCATTGGGCTTTACTTAAATCCAACTAATTAATTATTAGAGCTAGGTCCTGTTTGGTTAGTTTTAGTTTAATCAATTAAACCAATTTCTTATTAAAGCTGAAATGTCATTTGTTTATGACCTATAGTTTTAATTTATCAATTACTTTAGGTAAATAGAATTATTAGCTTTTAAATTATGATTAAAATGTTCCTAACATAACTTAGTTACACATTATAACTTAAAGAGTTATGATTGCGTGTGAAGCACTTTAGTTTCAACCCACCAATCACAAGCAGTCAAAGTCAAAAGATGTAAATATATTACAAAATTTTTAAATTTCTCCTATAATTCAAATTAATTATGAATTAATCCCCATAAAAGTTCAGGTTATTACAGACCGAGGAGCTTTGGTCCACTTGGGGGTCGACCAAAGGTAGGGGCCGAAGCTCAATAAGGATCAAATTTGGTGGAAAGTTGTGTTTGGACCTTGTGAGGTTGTGTGTGGTGGTTTTGTTTCATATAAATGTGTGTGTGATGACTTGTGCAACAAGTTAGTGTGAATGCCATAGTTTGTTATTTTCTGTGAAATGAGATTGAGTAATATGACTCATATGAGATTATGTGTTACTGTTTTAACATGTGCAACATAGGTAGATGATAAGATTGAGTGCATATGTAGCGACCCGTGTCTTTAAATTATAATTAATATAATTCAGTTATAATTAACAATGAAAATCCTTTGTGAAAGATTATATAGGGTTGTGTATGAAATTAGTAGAATTTGTAATTACAACAAAATATAAGGTCTATTGTGTAATATTACAAACAATGGGGTCACTTAATAATTTTAAAACCTTATGGAGACTAGGGTTTGAAGTGGGCGTGTAGGACAAAGGGGATGCGGTGGTTATATGACCAAGTCTCAAGGGTAATTTAGACCTTTCTTTAGACTGAATTTGAATTAGAAAGTTATGGATAGAGATGGAAAGAGCTAATTCTCTCCACCTTAAAAAAAAGGACAAATGTAAGCATGGGAAGGTTTCCATAACCTATTCCCTTGCTTTGGTGTACACAATTAGGGGGAGAATACTAGATTTGAGGAAAATGAGTTTTGTTGTAGAGAAAAAAAAGACAAGGAAAAGAGAGAAGAAGAGAGGAGGAAAGAAGGAAGAAATGCTATGGAGAAAGAAGGCTAGAAGAAGGCTTGGTGATCTTCAAATGCTGAAAATCTGCAGAGAAAGGTTTGAGCAGAAAGAGGTAGGGATTCTCCGTTGATTTTACAGTAGTTATATTCATAGGGTTGTAATGATGCTATATATACATGTAGGTGATTGCATGATTCTATTCTTATACATGATCTGAATTGTTTTAATGAGATCATATGGTGTTTTGTATATTTGTATGGAATAATATCTGTGTAAATGGTTTGTGTGATTAAATGAATGTGTTTGATTATATCCATGTTTTAATGTGATTATATTGTTCTTATGAGTTCTTATGGATTAATCATAATTTCTAGATTTATTTCATATATGATGAAGGATTTAAGTAATGCTGATCTATGTGTATAGTTTTGGACTGATATGTTGCGATTTGATTAGGTTCATGATAATAGGAATTAATTATATTATGTTTGGAAGTGTAAAAATGAGTATATAAGAGTATGGGCATGAAGCCCTAGGAGAAATACCAAATTTTGGGCTGAATTAGTCGCTCGATAGGACTCTCGGCAGATACTGAGACATTTACCGAAAATTCCCAAAAAATCATAGCTCTCAGGACAATATGCCGAGCCTCGGTAGATCATCTACCGAAAATTTTGGTAGGAACCTTGGCAGATACTGAGCATCTATTGAAGCCCATTTGACTCCAAAATTGATGGGAAGCCTCTATCTGATGATTTGGACATGTGTATAAGGTTAGTTAGCCTGTAAGATGAATGATTATGGTCATATGATGAAAGGTATGTGATAGGTTTGATTTTCAGTAAGATATGACAGTTTCTGACCATGATATGATAAGGATATGACCTTATAGAGTTTGGATATAGAAAGTGGATTTTAATATGATGTTAGGAAGGTTGTGATGTTAGTTTAAAGAATTGAATTGTGTGAGTGGTGCTAGTAGCTTCCACTAGTCTATCTTGTGATTAATTCTAATGTCTAAATTGTGCGATGTATGAATGGTACTGGGAGTATCCACAAATTGTGTGCATGATTGATTGTGATATCTGAATTGTGAATGGTTTGTGAGTGGTTCTGGGAGCATCCACTGGAAGTCAATGTAATTGACTATGTCTTGGTTATGAATGGTTTGTGAGTGGTGCTGGGAGCATCCACTGGAAGTTAATGTAATTGACTAAGTGTACTGGTGTATTCTTCCATGTGGTGAAAGTCCCTAAAGAATAGTGTACTGGTGTATTTTTTCGTGTTGTGAAAGTCCCTTAAAAAATAATGTACTGGTGTATTCTTCCATGTAGTGAAAGTCCTTTAAAGAGTAGGAGTTGTGGCATTTTACCGTGAAGTGCAAGTTCCTTAAAAGAATGGAATGGTGGCATTCTACCGTGGGTGGGGTGCAAGTCCCTTAAAGAATGAGTTGAATGTTGAATGAACATGTGATTGGGCTAAACCTAATTACCCCTGCATTTCATATGCATCATCATCTACATTTCATTGTGCATACTTGCATCATATCATACTCATTAATCATTGTGTATGTCTTGAAGTGAATGTTTGTGAGTACTTCCATTTATTGATTGATTGTGTTGTGTTTGTAATTGTGTTATGAACTGTGTTTTGTGGCATGGTGGGACCATGTGGATTAATTGTCAAGGCATGATGGGATCATGTAGACTATGTGTAGAGCCATTGTGGGTCCATGTGGTTTACTTGTATGCATAGTGGGACTATGTGGTTTAATTGTTTGTGTATGATGGGATCATGTGGACCTTATGATTTATCATGGTGGGACCGTGTGAATAAATTGTTATGATGTGATATGATTATATGTGTAGTTTTCAATTATAATGGGATTATGTGATTGTTAGACCTTGATGGAATGTAATGGGATTACAATGTGTTATGTTATATATTTATTGAATAGTATGTTTAATATGATAATGAGCATGCTAATACACTGTGAATGACGTATTATCTGTTGGGTGAAATTGTATGAATTAATCTGTGTTATTATGATTCTATGGAGATAGTTATTGTAATTTCTTTGGATTTCTTTACTGGCCTGTGGCTCATCCTTATGTTGAAAATAGGTAAGCAGTTCGATTGAAAAGTGGATTAGGAGATGGACCTTTGCTAGAAATGACTTTTGTTTTCGTATACTTAGAGAACAATGGAATGGATTTTATTCTGTTTTTATTATTAACTTTGGTTTGACCCAATGGGGCATTGAAGTTGTATAAATTAGATATTTCCTTGATTATGTGGGATTAAGCTTAACTTGTATCAGTTAAGTTAAAAGTTTTAATTTGTATAGACTTCCGCTGGTTTATATTGTTAACTCTGATCAACCAAGAGATGGTTGTATTATTGTGAATGGTTATCCGCATCCATACATTGGATCCGAAGGTTATTCCCATGGAAATCCTCGAGATCCTATATCTCGGATTTGGGGCGTGACAATATATGTGTATATTACATGAGATATGCATGAGTTATGTTGAATTGGCCATAAGTGACCCATCCATGCATCAGATGTGCATGAAGTTATGAATGAGGATGTTGATAGTGAAGGGTCTAGGAGTGACCATCCATGCATTAGATATGCATGCGGATCAAACATGAAACGAGTTACGGGAGTTGAGCCCGGTAGGTTGAAAATCCTACAAAACCATAATGTACATGTACACATGGGATGTAACAGAGTAGCTTCCATCTGTATTAAAATGGATGTCCAGTAACTAAGTTACGTGATAAGAGAGTCTCATCCAACTATATTAAAGTGGATGCCAAGGTAACTTGGAACCAGCTTATCACCGGAATTGCATTAATTAACATTCATAATTTGTGTGTTACATTGTTTGTGTTTATTCATAATTTTTGCATATCATCCATTCAATTCATTTTAACATTCATTATGTTTTATGCATTTTCATAATATTATTCTTTTCTTTTATTTGTTGTTTTTGATATTCATATAATTATGTGATTAATTACCAATGCATGTGTTAAGTTTGAATGATTTTGGTTGTTAAATGTGAATGTTAGATTAATCATGTTAATAACGTACAACATTAGTTTATGTATGTGGCTGGCTTTATTATTGATGATGTGAGTTTAGGACTTTGGTTTCCTTCTAGGCTTTATAAGCTCACACCTACGTGTGCTATTCGTCCATCAGGTTAAAGGAGATGAGTTGGAGCAAGGGATGCAAGTTGAGAAAAGATTCTTTAGTTGCTATTTTTCTGTTTTCAGTTTGCTTTGAGTTGTATTAGATTAGGACAACTTGACTTTAAATTAGTTTCTATTTTAGGTCTGGACTTTGATGTAGAGACATTAATCTGAAGGATGGTTTGATTTTATTTTGATTTAGCTTTCGCTTATATGTTGATTGTGTTGAATTATGGTTGGTTTCTGCATCCAAGGAAAAGAGAACATAGATATGAACACTAGGATTCACATGGGTGAAATAGTGTGTTGTGTGCATAATATGACTTGTGTGATTGTTTGTTAAGATTGCTGTGAGTATTTTACATTACGTACTTTGAGACTTTTAGTGAACTGTAGATGGCGGGAGGACGTAGGAATATAACGGGGGATAGGTCATCTGCTGGAGTAGAGATGGATCCTCAGATGGTAGGAGTATATAGAGTTTTGGGCATCTTGGCGGAATCGCTCCAAAAGGAGCAGGAGTTGAGACTAACTTGTCACACCTTGGATCCCATGGCAAGAGTCCCTATGCCAGTAGCACGGATCACGAGGTGAGACCTTCAGGTCCCAACCGTGGAATGCGGATCAACACAATAATGAAAGTAATAAATACTATCCTTATTAAAACAATCAAAGTGTGGAAACGAAAATAAACATAAAATTCAAGTCCATGGCTTTAGAAGAGCCGAAATCCCAACATAATAAATTAAACCAATAACCAACCCAATCCTATTACATCAAACATAACTATGGCTCAAAATAGAAATAAATGAATGGTAGCACTAGCTCGAGTCCATCCATTATCCCACCTCAACCTATAACATAAAATGTTACATGAGCTTGGAATGCCCAGTAAGAACCAATTCTGTCATTGATCTTCATGGAATACCGTTACTCCAAAATCATACAACAATATCATGCAATACAATCAACAAGAGAGAATTATAATCATGTCACATATATATATATATATACCATGGAAACAATAAGCACATATGAAACTATAATCACAGTGAGAGAATGATTGAATGAATGACCATGAAGCACAATAAAAGTGATAAAACATACATATTATGAATGCAACTATTGCACTTCCTAGCCCGGTGATAGGCCGGTTCCAAGTTACCTTGGCATCCATTTGACTACAGCTAAACACTACTCTCTGAAGTCCCACGTGTACATAGCGGTTTTGTAGGATTTTCAACCTACCAGGCTCAATTCCCGTAGCTATTTCTCATTTGTTCATCGTGCAAACCAATGCATGGATGGGTCACAAAAGGACCGTTGATTTCATGGGGCTCAATTCCCCAAACCAATTCTTGTTTATTCCTCATGCATACCTAATGAATGGATGAGTCCGACAAGGACCAATCACCACAACTTATAGGAGTCCGCGTAAGGAAACCCACAATTCACAACCCTATCTGTCGTTGACTATTGACCGGACGAGCTATTATGTCATTAAATCAGTATTAGTAAGATTATTAGTGATAACACCCTTTAGAAGCTATCCGTGAGCCAATACACACGAATAATCCACCGGATACCATCACATGTATCCTTTCCACCATTGGTAGGATTACAAGTGATAAAACCCTTCAGAAGCTGCCCGTGCGCCCATTTACACGAAAAATCTGCAGGATATTATCACAAGCATCCTTACCACAAAATACTTATGTACCAAAACAATATTGATAATCACCAAACACATGGAGTTATAACCCCAAGTCATACGACACAAATCCCAACTCAAAAACCATCAAAATCAACTTCTCGAGGTGTAAACACCTTGGGGACGCCTAGACTCAACTAGTCGAAGTGTCAAGGCACAAACACCTTGGGGACACCTAGACTCAACTCGTCGAAGCATCGAGGTGCAAACACCTTGGGGACGCTTAGAATCAACTCGTCGAAGCGTCGAGGTGCAAACATCTTGGGGAGGCCTAGACACCATTGTCTTGATAGTGCTAAGGTTGAAAGACCTCGAGAGCACTGAGACAACAGTCTCGAAGATACTAAGGTTGAAAAACCTTGAGAGTATCAAGACTGGATGATTTCAGCAAATTCTTAATAGGTTTCAAGATAGAGGTAGCTTCAACCATATCCATGATGCCGACTGTTGTTGCCCACACAGTGGAATTGTAGGTGATACTCGACAAAGGGGGAATTAGACTTGAACGGAATGAAGGGGCGTGGGTGTCACGACCCAAACCGGAAATTCCCGATTTCATAGGTTCTCCAGTTTAAGTGCAACCTTCACCCTGTATTTCTACGAGTGTGGCTAACAGTAATCACATCATAAGCGGAAGTTCTAA
>JAUPMG010000004.1:1268396-1281080 GCA_031762675.1 Pachysandra terminalis | reverse complement strand
ATTGTGACCTCTATGTCGAAGCTCCTAGAAACTATGATGCGCACATAGAATAGTCCAATTATCACCTTGCCATATATTAGGGAATGATTTCATTACGATGGAACATTCTTGGATAGACTCAGATCTGATGTGGGACATACACTAATCGAATGTCAAACAGCATGCATTAGCTGCATATCATATTTATGTGCATGGATTACATATGGTAATCATATTAATAGTTGCATGAGTATGCATTGCATACATTAATAATTGAACCTGCATTTTGCATTGCATATCACATCATTATCATTATTATATCATTAATTGCATATTTATCATATTATTTCCGTTTACTCTATGACATGATCATTGGAGAGTGGCTTTGACCCTATTCCAATTCTAAAATACTGCTTAATTGATTACTTACTGAGCTAAGTGTAGCTGATGCTTTTGCGCAACCATTTCAGGGAATTTAGATGAGGAACATGATGTAGATTAGGTGGCTGGACTGGGTGATGGTTTTCAATGATTTATACTTAGAATTTTGTAATAGGTTTTATTTTCACTTTTTATATTAGATATTATGTACAGGGTTAGGATCTGATTTAAACATGAGAATTGACAGTATTTTCCTTTGTTTTTCCGCTGCTAATTCATTAGTTGTTTTGGATGTAATAACTTAGTTATCTTTTTGATTAATTTCAGTAAAGTATATTCCTTTAAGCTTCTTTCATTCTTATGGTTTGACTCTATATTGGTTACCACTCCCGATTTAGGTTAGGGTTCGAGTCGCGGTTCGAAGATAAGAATTCTTATGAGAATTACCTTAGATTTGGGTTGTGACAGATCCCCAGTCCAATACCAAGTTTAAACACTATGGTTTTTAATGCACTTCTTAATATACAATAATTACAACATTTGAATGGAAATTTCTTTCCAATATTGAAGTCTTCTCAGAAGAAATAAAAGAAAATTTCATGTTGAAGTGTTCTCACCGGTTATTTTCGATGGGAACAATTTCCAAGATTTTCTTCCTTAACACACTATCACAGCAACAACATTATTGAACAAAAAACTCATGTTACAAAGTACTTAGGTTTGTATAGAAGATCTTTTTGACAGGAATGATCTCAAAAGATTTTATGTGTGAAATTTCTCCAGCCATGTAGAGGGTCTTATTTTTACTTTATTTTTTTGAATTTTAGTTGTTAATAATAAAAAATCTGGTAACTGATGTTGATGATAGATAGTGATCAAGCATTATGCTATTGAAAGACCACTGATTTAGCTAATTTTTTGTCCTAGATAAGGTTGTCAAATCGTGAATCAAATGAAAATCGTTCAGGACCACTTAGAATCGAATAGTAATTTTGAATTGTAAATCGTAATATTCATAGTAGTTTCAGTAGAAGTAAGGTTTTGAGTTTCGTTTTTCTGATTTCTCTTGGGAGAAGGCCTTTTTATTGTTTAAATAAGCAAATAATACTTATGTATATTTAATCATTTTAGAATACTGTATTCTATATAAGCAAGGATCAAACCGAGAAAGGGAAATTTTTCAGTGGCTTCTCGATGGAAGTCAAATTCACTAATGCAATGGGATAGAGTTCTTTATATGTTAATCACATGTTAGACTTTACGACTTAAATAACCTTACTATTGATGCTTGCTTAGTAGGACAAGCTTAAAGAGTAAGAGAACATTGAAACCCGAAGAACAGAGGCAGCATAATTTGGTAAAGTTCACCTTAGCGATGTAAGTAAAACAAGTAAAGACGTTTCTTTCTTTCTTTCTCTCATTGTGGTATAATGATGAATGATAATTATTCCTTCACGTTTTTTTTTTTCTTTCTAAATATGTATTTAGTTAAGAAATGCATTTGGGACTCTTGCAAGCGAGGGATTTATAGTTGTTAGTGGTGACAGTGTGGAACGAATATGAGAGTAGATAAGCAAAAAAATTCAAGAAATCTATGGTTACATGTAACAACAGGACATATTTTAGCATTAAATATCAGTGACCATTGATAAAATTGAGGGTTTGTCGTGCAATGGGCTCGTCATCAAAGGAAGAGAGAGCTTGAACATGCAAAGATATGATGAGGTAAGCGTGGAAGGTACGGAAATTTTGAAGGAAGGTAGGGTTTGAGATGGCTTCAGAGAGCTTTGAGAGTGCATAAGTACATGTACAGAAGCAAGGCTAGGGTTTGAGATGAGATTGCAAACGTAGACGAGACAGATGCACCCTCCTTTTAGTATGTCATAAAAAACATGTCTGTAAGATTATTTAAAATTTATTTTATATAATTTGTGAAAAAATTTAGCCTAGATGGATTTCGATTTGCCAATAAATTGATTATTAGATGAAATATAGCTTGTTTGATGATAAGTAAATCAAAAAATATAATCAAACTATACACAAGTTGTACATACTTTTTATTTATTTAGTACTTAAAATTCATTTAAAATATTTTTATTTCAATTCTTTGTTCCACGTGCAACGCACGTAAAATATTACTAGTATTATAAAGAATTGTTGAATAAATATTATACTTAATAATATATTATAACGATGTCTCTCGATAAACCCTAAACATCCCATTGAAAACGCTTCACCGTTCTCTCTCTCCCTCCTTACCATCCTGCGAAAACTTGGCCACTCGAAGACGTATGCTTCTACCTTAGTTTTCTTCTCTTCTTGATCGATCAGGATTTCTCTTCTTAATCGTCTTTTTTCTTGCTCCTCAGATATAATATCAGAGTAAACGCAAATCCCGTCAAGCAATGGCTTTGGTGAGTTCTCCATTCTTCATTGCTTGCTTCTTCCTGTATGTTTTTCCATGAGGGCCTATTTTTGTTTTATGGTAGATCTCTAGGTGTTATTAGTTCTTTAGAATTTTTTTTTTATCCTCGTGTATATTCCTCTCTCTTTGTTTCATGATAAAGATTGTAATGTGTCTTGGCTTTGAGAAAGTGATGTATTTCTGTAGTATTTGTTTAGTAATGAAACATTGTAATCGCGGATTTTTCATTGGGCAACAATTCAGGATTTCAAAGCCCATTGAAATGGAGGATTTTGTTATATTTACTGTAAGAGAATGAGAGGTTTTCACGAGTCTGAATTTTTTTTTCACAAGTTGTAAATCGGGGATTTTTCATTGGGCAACAATTCATGACTTCAGGGCCCTCTTTGTAGCCATGACTTCAGGACCCTCATTGTAGCCATGATGAGTGCTCATATCAAATTTGTCTATATGCGTTGTTCCATGGAAAACCAATCTAATCCATTTGTAATGGATTCAAATAGATCCCATGTGAAGAATTTCATGTCAAAGTGTAGTGCAGTGTGGCAATCATAGTGTAAAGGATTGGCTGATCCCAAGTTGGATCGCTAATTCGGATCGGCTTGGGACGAGTCGCAATCCCAAGCCAATCCTGAGTTTATTAAAAAATTTCTGATTCTGTCTGAAACTGAGTCAGATCGTCCGGTCCGGACGATTCGACTTGGTTTCGCACGAGTCAGATTGAACGATCCAATATGAATCGTCCAAAACTGAGTCAAAAAGTTTCTTTCTAAAAAAAAAAATTGAGCCATGTTTTGGATCGGCCGATACCAAGTTTAAACCCCATGGTGGTAATAGGAGTTGGTTAAAGGAATGAGGTGAAGTAAGTCATTAGGGACCTACTTACCTCCCTTGCTTTGATTAACTTCTGTTGCCATATGGCACCACGTTTGGTTGTATTTGGAAGGTGGGGTTCACTTCAGACCCACTACAGATGGGTTAAATTTGTTTTTTCAAGAAACACCTCAGATGGATTGATTTGAGGGGAGCTCATCATAACTACAATGAGGGCACCTCTCACTATAATCTTGTTCCGCTAAGAAATAGCCAAATAATAGATTTTCAATGTGTCAGGATCCACCATTGTTAAAGGTTATTAACGACAAAAGTCTAAATGCAAGAACTCTGCAGGATTTGATGGCTTTTAATTGCCTGATTTTCATTTTTTTTGTCTTTTGTCTTTTCACATTAATTTTCCAGTCTCTGACAGCATGAAGAAATCGATGACTATAATTGTTTGATCAATGTGAGTTATATTTAATCTCTTCAGTACAATGCACCAGATGGTGCTTTCTGATCCTTTACATCAGAAAATTCTAAATATGGTGCTTAAAGATGTCTTGTGAAAGAATACCCTAGATTTTGGTATTTATTTATTTATTTATTTTTGTTGTTTTTGTTTTTTTTTGTGTGTGTTGGCGAAAACATTACATTTTCTTTAGTCAATAAAGTTTTTCCGAGATAATGTTGTGTATTGTGACTTCCTTTTTCTGTCTTATGCTGTGATGGGATTTTAGTTATATATTTCCATTTCCAACTTTTTGTTTATCATATTAGTTATTATATTAAGTTGTAGTAATTTTGAGTGCTCTTGATTTGGCTTGTAGATGTATTAAAGTTTGCATTGATAAGCTATGAAGCTTGTTCATTTGGAAATAAAATATCAGAACTTTGTGTTGTTACATATGAACTGAAGGCAATCACATTTTAGTTCCATTTTCATCAACCAGAAAGCTGGCTTTCCTATATGGTAATCTGCAGCTACCCATTTTCATCAACCAGAAAGCTGGCCTTCCTATTAAAATAAAATTGACAAGAAAGATGATCTTCGTCATCCTCATCACCAAATGGGCAATGCCTTCACTCCACCTGTGTGAAAATCTTTCTTATATAATATATTTGTATGAACCATTTTGCAGGTCTTGCATGCTGGGAACACAAATAAAAATGCTCTCAAGACGCTCATTGCGGCAGAGTACACAGGTATCCAAGTTCAACTGGTTAAGAATTTTGAAATGGGTGTCTCAAATAAAACCACTGAATTTATTAAGATGAACCCCATTGGAAAGGTATGCTGTTAAACTCCAAAGAAAAATTTCCTGAGTGATAGTATTGTTATTTCGCATAAAGAAAGTCTACTGTTGTGCAGGTTCCTGTATTGGAAACACCAGATGGTCCCATATTTGAGAGCAATGCCATAGCACGCTATGGTGAGACTGGATTGTACTTATCTTTTGATCTCTTTGATGGTTATTAAGGAAATAATAATTTATGTTATTGCTTATTGCAGTTTCTCGCTTGAAGGGTGACATTCCTCTTTATGGTTCTTCTCTATTTGAATATCTAAGGCGTTTGTTTTTCATGAACATTTGTTTTCAGTCAGCTTATTTACTCATTTTAACTGTATTCTCTATTTCTTAATGCTTTTATCCACCCCAAGAAATCTCTTTTACACTTGTTATCTGAAAAATCTGTTATGCTCCTTATCACTTTGTGTACTTTTCTTACCAGGCTCATATAGAGCAATGGGTTGATTTTGCATCTTTAGAGATTGATGCAAATATTTTGCGTTGGTTTGTGCCTCGACTGGGTTTCTCTGTATACCTCCCTCCGGTTAGTTTCTCTTTAATTAAAATTTTTGTTTTGAGTTGCTTCTGCAAGCACATTACTTTGAATAGTGCTAATATCCCTCCAACACAACTCTCTATATGTTTCTGTACAAAGGCCGAGGAAGCTGCAATTTCTGCATTGAAGAGAGCACTAGGTGCTTTGAATACACATCTGACTTCAAACACCTACTTGGTGGGACATTCTGTGATGCTGGCTGATATCATTATGACATGTAACTTGTCCTTGGGATTCAGTAAGCTCATGACCAAGAGCTTTACCTCAGAGTTCCCTCATGTTGAAAGATACTTCTGGACCATGGTTAATCAGCCAAATTTCCACAAGATATTGGGTGAGGTAAAACAGGCAGAAACTGTTATACTGATTCAATCAAAGAAGCTCGCTCATCCAAAAGAGCCTGCAAAACCCAAAGCCAAGGATGAGCCTAAGAAAGAGACAAAGAAAGAACAAGAGAAGCCTAAAGAAGAGGCTGTTAAGGAGGAAGAGACACCCAAGCCTAAGCCAAAGAATCCTCTTGATTTATTGCCTCCGAGTAAGATGATATTGGACGAGTGGAAAAGGCTCTACTCTAATACGAAGCGCAACTTCCGTGAGGTTGCTATTACAGGTATGATCCATCTGTTTTCATTTATTAATGCATGTGATGGAAACAAATACATCCTTATATTATATATGCAGGAAATGATGTTAATGCTAAGAACACAGTCAAGGAGTATTGTTGGAGAAGCATTGGAGTTGAGGCAACCATGTTATCATTTATAGGACAAGCGGTTACTTAACTAGCACTTATAAAATGTGCTTTCTCTTTCAAGGTTTGGGGATTTGTGGGAAGCCCTCTCCTTTTAGGATTTGTCTTTAGTTCTCCTTTGAGGTTCTTAATTCTGAATTTTAGGGAAAAACTATTCATTGTAGCCTTCTTTGTTAAAATTTTACGCAGATATCTTTAAATAAACTTGAAATGTGTTTGCCTAGGTGCTAAGTTGCATAGGATATGCCAGCGCCACATGTCATACAATATGCCAGGTTTTCCAGTTATTGGTTTTACAGTGGCATTAGCATGGCATGATGACACAGCATTAATTTATCAATAGTGAGCTATGGTTATATAATATTGTTTGTACAGTATAAATCTGTTGAAGACAATGTTTGCTATATGATTTCAGATAAGAGGTTTTCTATGAGTGTGCTATAAGTTTTCTTCTGCTGAAAATGCTCTAGCTCTTCAATGCCATTAACTTTCATCTATTTAATTATTTGTCGTTCTCACATGCTTAACTGTACATGTTCCTTTCTGGGGTTTTGAGAGGTTACTCTGCTGGTTATTGTGGAGACCTTGTCTTACCTCCACTCACTTGTATCTGAGTAAAAGTGTAGCAAGAATATGCCTGATTATTTAATCAAATCATATAAAATGACCTTATTACCCAAAAAAGAAAAAAATGGGATTATCCAATTAGACTCGGGACGCTGGTGAATGACTTGTTCAAAACATAGCAGGACCTTGGTGATAGATTTGAGCATGCCAGGCTTTATATATATATATATATATATCTTATCTATTTTTTAATTCAATTTTAGTTCCATTTAAAGTCATCTTCCCTTACAGTTTTATTAGGCAATACGTATCTGGAACTTCCTCCTTGTCAAACCTTCATTAATACTCGATGATATTCTTTTCATTGTTTTGATCAGTTTCTTCATCCTTGCATCTTCCTTGTTTCAGGATTTTGGGACATGTACGATCCTGAAGGATACTCTCTCTGGTTTTGTGATTACAAATACAATGATGAGAACACCGTCTCATTTGTCACTTTGAACAAGGTTAGTGGTTTTCTGCAACGGATGGATCTGGCTTGCAAGTATGCTTTTGGCAAGATTCTCGTGATCGGTAAAGAGCCACCATTTAAGGTCAAGGGGTTATGGCTCTTCCGTGGGCAAGAGATTCCCCAGTTTGTACTGGATGAGTGCTACGACATGGAGCTATATGAGTGGAGGACGGTTGACATTGCAGATGAAGCTCAGAAGGAGCGGGTCAATCAGATGATTGAAGATCATGAGCCTTTTGAGGGGGAGGATCTGTTGGAGGCCAAGTGCTTCAAGTGATGAATCCTATTAGAGAAAAAAGGGTATGCTGTTGAGATGGCTTCGAACTCAAATCTCAATTTCATACTTTCTTGAGTATGTGTATTTTTTGACTCAAGTGATAGTTTATGATAGAAAACATGTTTTTAACAAGGCATATTGATCACCATTTTCCCCTTTTGTGTTGTCTTGAATGTTTTGAAAATGGCTGTGAAATATGCGCAAAGTAATGGTACCCTAGGAGAGCTGGGAGTCATGGCAGACCATTTCTTGTAATGGTGCCTTCAGTGAACTCCGAAAGGTTCCATCCGACTGTCATTCTCAGCCATGGTGGCAATGCTACTTGTTCCATTCATTGGTAGTGTTGTAGAAAGATAGGTTGATGTTTTCTTTTTCTTTTGGTATTATGTCTTTATATTTAAGACTAAAATGGTATGAATGCATTCGATGACTGCTGTTTACTGAAGTATGCTCGCGCGAGGGAGGCTTGGCGATGAAGTGATGCAATGCAAGTCTTAATCTGGATCTTGTGTTGCCATGGAACAAGGGAACATGTTTTTTATCAAGATATACACAACACATGGAACATGTTTTTTTATCAAGATATGCATGTTCTCAGCTGGTCCCTTCTTCAACCTAAACAAGTTTGGTTGGTTCAACCTGTTGGGTTGTAATACCAATTATATGTAGTATGTTTTTGGATCCAATCTGATCCGAAAGCTTCGGATTCAGTATAGGAGTTCTGATCCGAAATCTGATTAAATCCTATTTGATTATACTAGTAATAATGCACGTGATAAATTTATATTTTTTAGAATTATTTTACTAACAATGAGAAAAACTCAAAAAAAAAAAAGACAATAACAAACAATAGAAATGAAGGTGAATAAATTGGTGAATTTTGAATTATGCTACAAGAAATTCTTGCTTCTTTCTTTGTTCATGGACATATGTAGTGACCCTGACTCCACTCTTTAATTGAATGATTAAATCCTATTTAATTATCTCAATAGACAATATGAATTAAGTGTAAAAGTATTAGTTGAATTGGATTATTTTGCAATTAAGGAGAAATAAGGGGTAACTTATGTAATTTGATAAATTTCAAGAGATTTGGGCTTCGGCCCCAAGGGATGAGTTGGACTGGGCTTTGGGCTGGTCGTTTGGCCCATGTTGTAGAGGTAAGGTCACTTTGGTCATATGTTCCACTTTGAATTTAGCATTGTATAGAGCGAAAGTTTTCCACTAACACATCCACCTTCCTAATAAGATCGTGTGTGAGAAACTGCCCACTTTGGAAGTGCACGACCAAAAGAGAAAGGAGGGAAGAGAAGGGTTTTCTGGTTTTTGTTGAAGAAGGAAAAAGGAGAAAGAAGAAAATGAGAAGAAAGAAGAAAGGCTAAGGAAGGAGAAGGTTAGAGAAATTGGTGATTTTCCTTGCTAAAATTGCAGAAAAGGTTGGAAAAGAGGTAGGGATCTTCTATAATCTCTATAATAGTTATTTTTGTAGGATTATGATAATTCCTTAGGATTAAGCATCTAGATTTCCTATTTTGCATGATAATGTGTGATTAATCCATGTTTGTATTGATCTATGAGTTTAAGATGCTAATATGATCATGTGGGTTTCGAATCATGAGATTTGTGTTGAATTTCACATATAAATCCTTGTTTAGATTTTAGGTTTTGTTTATAACATGGTGAATTGATGTATGATAGTATAATCTATGATTTTGCTTGATAAATATGTGAAATTATGGTTGTGTAAGGTTAGGCATGAAGCCCTATAAAAATCTGGGTTTTTTGGGCTGAAACAGACCCTTGGCAGTTGCCAAGCCCACCTGTCGAGCCACTTACCAAGCCCCAATGGGGCCCAAACTTCGAGGACACCTTGGCTTTGGTGTGTTGGAGTTGCATGTGGTGTTGGTTTTTGTGGAAAATGTGTGCATAAGGTTTTGTGCAACAAAATGTGCTACTTATCCCAGTTTATTGAATGTTATAACTATTAATAGTATGTTATAATGTTTGATGACGTCTATAGTGTGTTATAACTTGTTATAGGGTAGATGATATGATGTTTTAAGATGAATTAAGGTCAAAATATGAGAATTGATTGAATTATGGTATGTGGGTCCTATATGTATGCCTTGTGAACTATGATGCGGTTATGAACTGTGATGTGATTGTGAGTGATGCTAGATGCATTTACTGGAAATTAATTTATTGAGAGTGACTCTAGATGAGTTCACTGTGTAATTGTGTAGGGGTGGCTTTCTACTATAGGTATTATCCCCAAAAACGAAAGAGGGTGGTTTTGCTACCTTGGGGAGTATCCTATAAAAGGAAATGGAAAAATGGGTGGCTTTTCTACCATTGGAATTGTCCCTAAAAAGGAAAGAGGGTGACATATTCTACTTTAAGTCGGAATCCCCTAAAAGAAATGGATATTGAGATTTCTAGTACTCTTTAGATAAGAGGGACTGATGTGATTGATTGAACACATTCCTGGGACGGAGTTTCTTAGAGGAGATATGGGATTGAGTTTATGGTTAGGCTTCACCTAATACCCCTTGCATACATTGCATCATTGCATTCATCATATGCATTGCATCATATCTCAATTGCATTGCATTCTTGTTTGTGTGTATTGTTCATCATCAGTGTGCTCATAGCATTCATCTGCATGGACTGCATTGATTGATGTGTGATTGTGGATTGACATTGGTGTGCTGTGTGATTGTGGATTGATATTGGTGTGCTATGTGATTGTGGATTGACTATGGTGTGATGTGTGATTACTAATTGAGTTACAGTGTGATCTGTGATTGTGATTGATTTGTGTGATGTGAATGGTGTGATAAGTGAAAAAGGATGACTGTTACTGTATGGAATGTACCATGAGAGTTGGTAGCCATGAAATGCATGAATCATGACAAAGTTCATGAGGGCACGGTGTCTATTCAGATTGTGTTTGTTCATGTAGCATGACAGAGTTCATGATGACATGGATGTGTATTCAGGTTGTGTTTGTGTATGTAGCTTGATAGAGATCATGAGGGCATTGATGTTGAATGAGATGAGCATGATTATAAATGTATTGATGTATGTGTGAAAATAATGACATGACATTAAGATGAACTATGAATTGTGAAACTTATGTTGTGATTGTGATGATGACTAAAGGAATAGAATGACATGATAGTGATAATTCTTGATTTCTTAACTATGTTGATTGCATGACTAAAGTGGTAATGTTTGAAATAAGTTGCATGAACTAACATGATTTATCATATGATTATGAAAATAACTGTTGTAGTTACTATGGGTTTTTCCTATTGAGCCTCCAAGCTCACCCCTATGTTGAAACAGGTAAACCACTGGAGTAAGGATAGACTTTAGAATTGAGGTTCCTAGTTAGATGGGATCTCAAGATTTTATGGACTTGTTACTTTGAACTTGGTTTATTGTTCTGTTTTGACCCCACGAGGGTAGGAATGCTGTAATCTATCATGAACAACCGAAAAATCTCAATTTCTGAGACTTCTAATTTTTTTCGTAACTATCACCCCATATCTCTTTGGGAGTGGATCACAATGGTCAAAACATAAGCAGAAGTTATTTACAGTTCTAGTAAGATATTAGTAACTAATAATACCAAATCTAAATCTGATTATCTCTGAAAGAAGAAAAGTCTAACTCTAGACTAATACTAAAATTTCTACCAGAGTGCACTTCTCAATCCAGGCTCTCTCTTCCTGACTAAGCTCCTCAACCTGAAAGATCCTCCTTGACTTCACTCTCCTTAGCTGACTTCTCATCTAAAGACCCTGAAATTTGCTTGCTAAAAAACGTGAGCTATAACAGCCAGCAAGTAAATAACTTCATGAATGTAGAAGATTAACTTAGAGTCAAGTGATTTCTCAATCTACCCAGTCCACACAATAAAGAGATCATAATGAAATGTGCATGAGGTTAAGTATTTATTATGCATGTTGTGCACCTATTTACAATAATCACCAAGGTGAGCTAATCAAGCAGTCTAGTATGCAATGCAGTCTGTCAGATTTATTAATGTGGCATGCTTCCACTTGATTCACCAATCCTTGAGCAAGATGTCGTCATAATCCACCCCCCATATAGGGCCATTCTAAAGAATATGGTATTCTATGTGCACAATATAGTTGTAAGGGTTTTCAACCTAGGAGGCACAATCCCCCCACTTATTTTTGATCAAGGGTAATACTCCAAGGCCTTTGCTAGCGTAAGTCTTCATCAGGAAATCATATCCATTAATAATCAACATAGATTTCTCTTTGGAAATACATCCAAGTATTCTTGGGATTCGTGTCCATAGGACACAAGTGAGTGTGTTGGGGCTAATCCCTCAACTCATCCTTGCCAGTCTCCTCATTAGATGTCGAATTCACATCACATCACTCTTATTTAACTCACGAGACTCAACCGTGTGGTCTCGAAAAATAGGGTATTTCTCTTTGACTAAACTATGGTCACGAGTTAGTGCAATGCAAGTGTAGAGGTGCATGCTAGTTAAGCATTCAATTCATTGTGTACAAGGTATAATAACAACCAATAAGTGTGTAAATCATCAATCTCACATGTAATACAAGTCATAGTTTGAACAACACGAAATGGGTGCATTAAGAAGCAACCAGATAAAATTAGCTACGCAATCACATTTAATGCTCCAGATGTATCATCAACTATAAATATGTTACTCATCCCAAACCTAACATTCATATTTCATAAACATATGAAAATGGGTTCATGAAGAATGTCATGACCCAAATTTAAGGGAAATTCACGTGGGAATCTCTTAAGTTCAAACCGCGACTCTCACCCCGTATCCCTATAGGAGTGGAAAGTAATAAGAGCGAAACCATAGAAATATCATATAAGACTTGTATAAATTACTTTTAATGAAATTAATAAAATAATTACTAAGTCTATTACATCCAAAACAATCGAGTCAAACACAGCGGAAAATAAATAAAGAAATAGCCTATTCTCTTTTTTTAAAACAAATCCCTATTAAATAACCTATTACACAAATTTAAGTAAATCATCCCTATTACATATTCTATTAAAATAGACAAATAAATCCTAAGTATATCTATTATCTTCATCTTTGT
>JAUPMG010000004.1:1243399-1255298 GCA_031762675.1 Pachysandra terminalis | reverse complement strand
GGTGAGAGTCACGGCTTGGAATACCAGATTATGCACGTGTGTACACGTGTCATACTTTGGGGATTCGGGTCGTGACACATTGCTACTCATTTTGAAGACCGGGCCATTAGGAGAGCTTGTGATAAAGGCTTTGGATCAGTTGAAGATACGAAAGGGACACACAACTATAAAACCCATTGCAGCTTGCACGATGTATGTGATAATGGCATCAAGTGTTACAAGCATTCTTAAGATCCAGAACAAAGGAAGAATCCTTCATTTCTCTCTCTCTGGTTCACCGTTCTGGAGAAGACGAATTGAGAATGATCGAAGGAAAAAAAAATCATTTAATAGTAAAATTAAGATATTTTAATTTTAATTCTAACTTTTTATATTTTTATTACCTTTTTTTTGTTGCAATCAAACACGAAAATCTTAACGTTAAGAATTTGAATTTAGAGAATTAACAGATTTATAAATCTACCGTTAAATTTCAATTCTCTTTATCAAACAGAGCCTTAGGCTGTGTTTGGAACCTTGGATTTGGGAAGAAAAGAAAACAAACTACTTTCACCAGTTTGGTTGAATGGAGAAAATTGAAGAGAAAACTTTAAAGAAAATACTTTCTCTCGTTTAGCTATGTCGAGAAAGACAAAATGAAAATTATTACTATTATGTTATTGTTTTTTACTTTAATCATGTAAAATAACCATATGGATAACAACATTTGGAACAAAGTTTTAACTCCTAATACTTTTCTATTTAAAAATATTACATTCACCACAATGAATTTATTTTATGAACATAAAGAAAACCTTAAAAAATTAATAATCACCAGAATATGTATTTGACGTAACAAATAAGTTCAAAAGACAAAAAAATAAAAAATTACGAGTGTTTAATGCATAAAGACATCCATAAACTATAATAAATCTAAAGTCGTAAATTTCAATTGCTAAGTCAAAAGAACTAATAATCAAATGAGGTCGATGATGCGCCAGGAAAGCCACCATCCATCTTCATTAGCAGCCAGAACTTGCGTCACTCTGGTGGGCCCCCAATGAAGGCCCTTTCCCTAATAACATATCCAGAGATATAATCATATGCTTTAATTTGAAAGCCTTCGTCAACTCCTTCTATTTTCATCACTTCATCAAACAACTCATGCTCAATATATGAGCGAGTGTTTCCCCTTTCAAGTGCAGTTGCAATTGCTTCCATTCCACTTTTGAGTCCCTTCAGCTCATCATTCAATGAATCAATTGCACGTAGTATTTTATTTGACCCAAGAGAAGGCCTTCGTCCAATAGGTGATTGTTCCATCATAATCCCTGTCAAATTGTCTTGTCCACCTGCATCATCTATTAATATACTATCAACATTGTTGGTATCAGTTTTCGTTGCTTCCCTATTCTAAGGTAGACGCTTTTCTTTTGAGGTTCAACCACGATTACCAATAGCCCGATCCTTTCCAAAGAGAGGTCGCACCGGATTTACTAATTGTCTCACCGAATCGTTGAAAGTTGAAGGTAATTATACGATTCTTCACATTATGGGCAAAAATGTGAAGAAACTTCGCAAGTTTCTCCTCTACAGAACAATTCACTATATCCTTAAGACGATTTGTTTCACAAAGTATGCGAAGCAACTTAGCAAAGGCATTAATCCCCATGCGTAATGAGTGTCGGCAATGCTTATCCTTTGTTTTAGTAAGTCTTTCGATTAGATCTCTCCTAGTTTTATCTTTGTAATCTGAGATATCCTTATCCACATAATTTGAATAATAATATATCGATACAAGTATTGATGCTTGTGTTGCATATGCCACTGTAGTACTAGCAGCCCACTTTCTTTTTCATTTCCATTCCTCTTCATTATACATCTACATATAGGTTTATAATAGAAAAACTAATCAAACTACAATGATAAAATAAATTATGACTGTGAAAGAGGAAATGAGCACATTTTGAGAGCACTGCACCCTATTAAATTCATAAGATTATGGTAAATAACTTTTCAGTTATTATAGAATTATAACTTAAAAGAACTACCGCCTCAAACTACCAAACGGCAATGATATACATCCAATTTGTAAAATGTAATTTTTTCATACCAAAATGCTATTAAGAAATTTGTTAACACTTAAATACTAAAAATAAAATGCAAGGCATATTCATGGAGTATGGCAACAGAAAAAGGTCTTATATTCTACATACAAACAATAAGCTCTTTTAACACTAGTATTAACAATCAACACACATTGTCAAAACCTTTTGTTAATTTACATCAAGAATATATTAAATCAGCCTTAAATACAGGTGAAGTACCATATTCCATTTAAGTAATAGAGGTGAGTGTACCTTATTCCAATGATACATGTAGAGTCCGGTGAGTACTTGATCTTTTGTTTTTCTAAGCAAAGACAATAAAATACTGAATAATAACAGTATTTGACCAAGTACTAGACAGAGTGTGGTTTATAGGTTGTAAAACTCTTGACAACAAGGTCTCTTTTTACACTAGTATTAACAATCAACCACTTGATAGATGTTGGGATTGGCATATTGAGCGGTGGTCTTATTGGTATGGTTGTAAGTATTTTTGAAAAGTTGGAAATTCTAGTAATTAAATAGGACTGCATTTAATAACCATCACTCATTTCATCTTTGCAATTCTGGTCCGTTGTTCTGCCACTGGATGTGGCAAAAACTGTTATTCAAACTTCCATAGATAAGAGATCTACCAAAAATCCTTTCCAAATATTGAGCTCGGTAAAATGCGTAATCATTCATTCTCTGAGCTTTTGAATAACCAGATTGAACCTTACATATCCTATTTATGTGAACATACAGGAGCAGGGGACTTAGTGGATGCTATGCAGGTCGGTGTTTTAGAGAATAGAAAGAGGCAAAAATAAGATTTTGTATGAGAAACGAAGAAGAAGACTTTTTTTATTTCTGAATAGAAAAGCTCATCAGTATTAACAAGCACCGGAGAGATTCAAATCCAACATTCATGCTTCGTTCTTCTCTATTTTCACCAAAAACCAAATCCATAGATCAAATCAAATCCACGTTTTCACCCTCAAAGCCTCTCTCAATCGAAACCCTTTCGTATAAATGGTCTGTATGACGTGCTAAAAATAAAGTGAAGAAAAATAAAATTCAAAGACCATACCTGGTATGAAGAGTTGGAGTAGAACTTGAAGACGAGAGAGTGGAGATGTTCTTCCATAGAAGAGGAATGAAAGCCGTTAAGAGAAGAGTCGGGCTTTCTCTCAACTTCGTTCTTTTTCTTTTCTCTCAAAATATCTAGGTTTTTGGAAAGAGAGGTTTTAGCCATCGAAAAGAATATTTTTAAGAATATTTTCTTTCCAAATCCCAATCCTTATGTTCAACCAAACAAAAGAAAGTGCTTTGTTTAGCACTTTCTTTTCTTTTCTTCCCAAATCCAAGGTTCCAAACACAGCCTTTTGTCTTTTGTGGTGATGAAAGAAAGAAAGAAAGCTAGGGTTTTCTTGGGGTTTCACATTGGTGTTCAAGAAGAATGTTTTTGTGCTTATTCTCTTCAGTTCTCGAATACAATTCTTTTGGGATTCTCCAACAATATTGGAAGGCTTTGTGGTTGTGGTGAGTTGTTGTCTTTGTTAACTATTGTAGAGATAACCTTTGTATCTTTTCATTTATTTGTAATACCTCACGTTTTGGACAAAAACTTGAGAAGAAACCATTTTATTATTTTTAGTGTTGAGATAGTGGAGTATTTCTTGGAGTTGTCCAATGGTTTTTTGATGCAGTATGCTATTAAGGGTCATAAATTTATGCTCGTGTTTCGATTTTGGGTGATCTTTAGTTTGTTGGAAATATCTATTCGAGCCCTACGTTAGCTATTTCTACTACTTTATTTAATTTTTTATGTTTTGGTTTTCAAAATAAGGGTTTAAAGTTTGGTTGCAGAAAAATGATGAATTTAAGGATGTTTTTGTCATTAGGGTTTTATTTTAGATGTCATCTGAGATCACTTTATTTTAATGGCTCGGATTAAATGAATAAATGGCTAATATTAGTTGATTGGGTCCTAAGTTAGCTTTTAGGGTGTAATGGGTGGTTTTGTGAAGAGTCACCAACGGTAAGATTACTGATCGATAGGAACCTAAATCAACAAGTGACCGTATCCCGTCTCTAGAAGAACTGAAGGGTCAAACTGTAGTGACCCGGATCCAAAAATTAAATATAATTGAATTTGAATTCTAATTTATGGTGACAATGTGTTAATGTAAGTGTAGAATGGTGGTTGATATGTAATTAAAAAGAAATCAGGTGGTGTGGTGTAATTAAGTATGGGCAAGTTGGGATTTGAACTGGGTTAAGAGGCTAGGTCCAAATTTAGTTGTGTTAACCCAGAATTAATAGTGTGAATTGTAATACAATTAGAGTATAGGTTAGATTTGAAGTTGGAAAATATGATTTGGGGATCTAAGTGTAATTAAGTGGTTAATTGCATATTAAATGAAATTATGAAAAGTCATTTCAAATTTGGAATGCATAAATGGTTAGTGGACATCGTGGGTTTAGTAAAGGGAGGGGTAGAAGGGAAGTTACTATAACTTCTCCTCACCCTTCCCGTACGATCATTATTGCTATAGGAGAGAATAAGAAGAAAAGAGAAAGAGAGAGAGAAGAGATGAGAAAGGGAGAACCAAACCCTACCCATCTAGTGCAAAGAAGAAGAAGAGGAGAAGAAAAGGGGAAAGGAAGAAAGGTGAAGAAGAAAGATAATCGAGTTAGGTCTAATATCGGAACACACGCGGTACGACATTTTCTATATAATTCTTATGGAGTGTTGTTGTCTATCTCAGATTTATCGCATAAATTGTATTTAGTCGCCATACGAATGAAAACATGTTTGTTTGATCATAATTGATGTTTAACAATATATTAGATTTGTTCTTCATGCTGGTTTTGGATTTACACCAGGTGTGAGTAACATTAAATATTTGATTAATATCCTTGATTTCGTTTGATTATGGTTTAATGTGTTTTTTAAATGATTTTGTATTGATTTAGAAGTACTAATCTTGGTTTTCAAATATTGAATTAGAATGACTTTGGCTGTGGGGTTTTCTCAACCTCAAAATAATCTCCAGATCCTGGCCCGTCAGTAAGCACCGGTGAGCCTTCCGACAGGGAGCCTAGAAACGCAGAGGGTCTCCACCGGTAGGCACCGGTACTCTGGTGAGCCTACCGATAGAGACCCATTTTAGCCTATTTTGACCCACCGTTAGGCACCGGTACACCGGTGAGCCTACTGATGGAATCCCAGATTGGATTTTCGATTGGTTTTGTCTGGAATTGATGCCATGTGCATGAGGCACAATCCTTGGAACCAAAGTTTGATCTGAAGGCTCTAGCCTACTTGCGGGGCATCAACTTTGAGTTCCATGGAACATTGGTTGGGTTGGGTTTGGTTTGGTTCCATATGATTGTGGTATGGATCTTAGGAAACAAAGCATGGTCTGAAGGCCCTAGCCTACCTGCGGGGAATCATCTTTAAGTTCCACAACACACCTTACCCTACTACCTGGCCTTTTAACTTGATTGTGGTGTGGATCTTAGGAATCAAAGTATGCCCTGAAGGCTCTAGCCTACCTGCGGGGAATCATCTTTAAGTTCCATTTCACACTTACATTATTGACTTGTCTATTGACTTAACCTTTACCTAGAATTGTGAACTCAACATGTTTGATAATTAGAAGTAGAATGTTTTAATGATTTGGTTTGATTTGTATGTGTGGGAAGGATGCATGTGATGGCATCCAACAGAATATTCGTGTGTATGGGCTCACAACTAGCTTCCGATGGGTGTAATCACTAGAAGACTTACTGATATTGAGTTGTTTAGATTATCCGATCAACCGGGCAGCGACATATAGAGCTAATGATCTATTATTGTTCATATTTGGTTTGCACACTTGCTACAAAACTTATGATGGCTTCTAATGGATTATCCGTGTGTATAGGCGCGTGGATAGCTTCCATTGGTGATTATCATTTGAGTCATATGTTAATAATTGCATGCATACTGGGCATATGTGATTGTTACATGATCTCGAGAAGAGAAATTCAAGGGATTCCTTGTGAGGTTCCCTAAAGGTTGACTATACACCTGTGGGTTGAAATCCCCACTTAAACTAGTAAGGATTCCTTGCAAGGTTCCTTAAGGTTGACTATACCTATGGGATTTTGCTCATTTAAATAAGGGTAGGTTTCTTGTGAAATCTTATACGATTGGCTAAACCTCGAGTAATTAGACTCAAAAATCAGCAAGTGGTGGCCTTCGTACCATGGGTTTGCACACGGAACGAAGAGAGGAACATCCGGCTGTTCTTGGTTGCCTGTGTATCGAATTGGTTCTTATTGGTAAGTTGCAAGATGAGGGTCACTTGACAGGGCACATTTGTCTTGTACATTACATTGTATATCAACCTTGTATTCCTCTACTTGAGTATATCATGTAGGATCATTTGAATGCCACTTCATCTCATAACATACTCATATCATCCATAAATCTATTTACGTTTGATGTTCTTATTTATTGTAATTATTCTATATTGTCGTTCTTTGGTTTTGACTATTGATGTTCCATAGGAATGGATGAAATATATGGTCTTACTGGGCATTCCAAGCTCACGTAACATTTTATGTTGCAGGTTGAGATAGTATGAAGAAGGACTCGGATTAGTGGCTGCATTTCGTTTATTTTCTATTGAATACTACAATGGTAATTTTAAGGATGATTGGGATGTAATAGGATTAAGTCTTTTATTAGTTCTTTATTTGGTTTGAGTTTGTGAGTCTCCTGAAGTAAGTAGCATGTATTAGGTTTTTATTTAGCTTTCGCACTCTGAGTACTCTGAGTTTAATAGATGTAGTCATTAGTACTTTTGTTATTGGTGTTTGTTATGGTGATCTGTGTTCCACGGTTGGAACCTAAAGGTTGCACCTCAAGATCTTTACGGCCCACATATGGATTTGAGTTACAGGTTTTTTGGTGTGACACAAACTGGGTGACCGTTTAACACCAGTCGAAACAGGTTAAGGTAACTAGTGAGCCAAGGCTTAGAATTATGTGAGCACACTTCAGAGCTACGGTTTTAGGAGTCAAATGCCTTATTTACCATTTGTCCCAATTTTGGGAAATGAGCCAGTATCTATAGCTTTCGGAAGAAAAGATAACGGCAGTTAGTGATCCGTTACACAATTTCTGATGGTGTTAAAACATTAACCTGGGGTAGTACGCATTATGAACCTCAGTCTCTTAGGTGGACCAATCACGAGTCGTATTAATGAATTACAGGTTTGCCACTGGGAAATCGTGACACGGTCTATAGTCCCCAATTCGACCAGGGGTTGGCGAGCCTCACGAACCTTCTTTCCTTTTGATTTCTATTTTCCCCCAAATAACGTATGTATTTCCTTCAATGTCATTTGAGTTTCGCTCCAGATAGAGGTATGTATTTCCTTTAACATCATTTGAGCTTTGCTCTAGACGAAGGTAATTATTGACTTCAACATCATTCGAGCTTCGCTCCATACGAGGGTGTGTATTGGCATTCTGCCATGGAGTATCGACATCTTACACCGTCCAGGGTTGTATCTCCCTTTAGGTGTAAAAGCATATCAATATCGACGTCTTACATTGTGCAGGGTTTTCTTTCCCTTTAGATGTAAAAGCATATCGATGTGTTCACCGAGACACATCTCGTCATAGGGGTCCGACATCCTGCCATGGAGGTATCAGCATCTTGCTGTAAGGGATCCGGCATCCTGCTGTGAGGGATCCAGTATCCCTCCATGGAGTATAGGTTGATAGTAGATTTGGTGTGTGTAGTCATTGTAAATGTGTTGGTCGCCTCGTGACTTGTGCGATATCCTGATTCATTGTGTTAGCGCACTACCTTTACTCCACATCCATGTCTCAATTCTACTTTCCTCAAACCGGCTCGAGCTGTTATTCATGTAATTCCCAAGGGTCTCATCCAGGGTATCAATTGGACCTTGCTTACATGTTAGACATGATCCTGACACTCGTTAGTTTATCTTCAGGCAATCTGCCCCTACCATTTTTCATATATACATTTCAGTCCCCCTGACCATAATGATTAATTCATGATTATCAATGTGGCCATATCTGTGTTTGCTGCGATGTGCCAGTTACTACCCTCAAGCATTTGCGAGCATTGTTTTGTAATTTCCTAAACTCTTTTGATTGTGCATATTTAGATTTCTAAACCATATGATGTTCGATTTCTTTTGTTTGGAATAACCATCGAGTTAATCTGACCATGTGATCGGATGTGTTGTGCCTTGTAGGCTTTGGCGCTACAAACTATTGCATGGCCCATATAAAGTTAAGATGTGCAGTGAAGATCACTTAGATCCTATGATTATGATGGGTGTTCAGGATTTGTTGGATTTCTCTTCATTTTTATGTGTGGCTTGGATTGAAAGGGAGAAAGGGGGTTGGTGGTGGGGAATACCAACTCCCAGTAACCTTTTAATCCATGGGTCTAGATTGAAGTGGTTAGATTTGGAGGGTTGGATTTGGTTGAACTAGGGGCTAGGGGAATGGGCTCCCATGCCTTGTCTCTGTAAGATAGGGAGAATCACCATTCCACCATTGTTGGTCTTGCAACCTTGGAGAAGAGAAGAGTTGAAAACTTGAGGATTTCTTGCATTTTCTTCCCCGTCTTTAACAAGTAAATGAATTCATGTTGGTTGATGATTGGAGTGGTGTCATAGACAATTTCATAAGCATGTTTCACTTGATTTCTACAAATAGACCATGGTTGTGCTAATTCCTTGTTGATGCCTTGAAAGCATGCAATGTGTGTTGAATGTGACAAGTATGATAGAATAATGCATTTAGTTTACCTTCCCTTTCAATTTATTGACATTTTGGCAGGAAAAACCCCTATTTTGGCTAGCTCGCGACGTTCGGCGACCTCCTCGGTGCGTCGAACCTCTCGCAGAGCCTTCTGGGCAATTTCTGGCTTACTGGAAATTCCGGAGTCATAGTTTGATGAGCCGAGGAGTATGCCAAACTGGGCTTTGGTGGGCCCATGGGTGTGCCGAAGAGGGCGCCAAGTAGATCTGGGAGGTCACTAGAATTGTCGCCGAGTCTCAAGTCAGTGCACCGAACAGGGTGTTGAATACCTTGCTGAATGGAAATGTTTGGATTCTATTTGATGCGTCACGTTCATACTTAATGATATTGCTTACGATTAATTGTGATGGTGTATGCTTTAAATTCTAGTTAATTATGCAATATCTTTTCCTTATGACTTTAGTTCTATGGAATTGTTAATTACAGTACACTTGGACCGCATTGACTCGAGACCATGGCTTGGCCCAAGAGAAACACCCTATCCTCCAAGACCATATGATTGGATCTCATGAGTTGAACAAAAGTGATGTGATGTGAATTCTACATCCAGTGAGGAGACTGGTGAGGATGAGTTGAGGGACTAGCTACCCCAACAAACTCACTTATTGCCCAAGGGCACTTTACCCAAGGGTACTCACATTGGTGAAAACTTGGATGTATATTCTGAGAGAGAAATCTATGTTGAATGTTAGTTGACACGATTTCCTGAGGGCATACTCACATTTGTGAAAACCTCGGAACATGCCCTTGATAAAAAATAAGTGAGGGAATTGTGCCTCCTTGGTTAAAAACCCATAGAATTATGTTGTACACAAAGAATAATCCTATCCCTTAGCTGTGAATACGGGGATAAAGTCACATTGGTGGGACATCCTGGATAATAGTATTGAGATCAAGAGGAAACATGCCACGTTAATATATCTGACAGACTACATAGTGACCGTATCTCATCTCTAAAAGAACTAAAGAGTTAAACTTATGGACCGTTTAACACCGGTCGAACTAGGCTAAGGAAAATAGTGGGTCAAAGTACTAGAGATTCTCAAACCCTAGGGCTCTAATTGGGATTATGACTGAACCTTTTGCAGGTTTCCTACGTACCCAAATGAGGATCAAGTCAGACGTAGTTCAAGGTCTAGTAATTTTGGCAGAGGTCTTCCCCTTTGTGATTTCTCCTCCCCTTTTTCATCATCTGTGAATGAGGAAGAGGTGAGCTAGTATTTATACCTTTTAGAAGGGAATTAACCACAGTTAGAATTCCCAACCACCGTTTCTGACAGTGGTTAAAACGTTCGCCTAGGGTAGTACACATTATGTACTCCAGTCTCTTAGGTGGACCATCACAAGTTGTTTGGATAATTATAAGTTTGCCATTGAGAAACCGTGACACAACCTATAACCCCAATACAACTAAGTGTCGGCGAGCCTCGTGACCCATTAATATGGGCGTTGGCGATCGGTAAATATTTGTTGTAATGAAAGCTATTTAGCCTTGGCGTCATAGAGACAGTCTAGTCTTGACACCCTCGAGGCTATTAGTCTTTGTAAGGACCTCCAGCCTTAGTACTTTCTAGACTCTGTGACCTTCTACGTCGTCGAGGTTCCATCTAGATGAAGGCTTTCTTTCTACATCATCGAGGTTCCTCTAAATGAAGGTTTTGGTATCACCTTCAACTTCTTAGAGCATCGCTCTAGACAGAGGTAGTATCTCCTTCTACGTCTCAGAGCTTTGCTTTAAAAGCAGGTAGTATCTCTTTCTACGTCTCAGAGCTACGCTCTAGATGGAGGTAGTATCTCCTTCTACGTCTTGGAGCATCGCTCTGTGATGAAGTTATGTATTGCCTTCAACGTCGTTAAGCATTGCTGTAGACGGAGGTAGTATCTCCTTCAAAGTCGTCGAGCATCGCTCCAGACGGAGGTAATATCGCGTTCAAAGTCGTTGAGCATCGCGCTAGATGGAGGTAGCATCGTCTTCAATGTCGTCAAGCATAGCTCTAGATGGAGGTAGCATCGCCTTCAACGTCGTCAAGCATCACTCTAGATGGAGGTATTATTGCCTTCAACGTCGTCGAGACTCACTCTAAACGGAGCTAGTATCACCTTTAACGTCATTGGGCATCACTCTAGATGGATGAAGTATTGCCTTCAACGTCATTCAACATCGCTCTAGACGGAGGTAGTATCGCCTTCAACGTTGTTAAGCATCGCTCTAAACGAAGGTGGTATTGCCTTCAACGTCATTGAGCATCGCTCTAGACGGACGTAGTTTCGCCTTCAACGTCAATGAGCCTCGCTCTAGACGAAGGTAGTATTGCGTTCAACGTCGTCAAGCTTCGCTAGAGATGGAGGTAGTATTTCCTTCAACGTCGTCGAGCATCGCTCTAGACGAAGGTAGTATCACCTACGACGTCATCGAGCATCGCTCTAGATGCAGGATAGCATTGCCCACGATGTCACCGAGCATCACTCTAGATGAAGGATAATATTGCCTACGACATCACCAAGCATTGCTCTAGATGAAGGATAGTATCACCAACGACGTCATCAAGCATTGCTCTAAATGGAGGTAGTTTCGACATCTTACATCTTTCAAAGCTATCTCTCATTTCAGGTGTAAATTCATATCGATGTGTCGACATCTTACATCATCTAAGGCTGTCTCTCCCTCCTTAGGTATAAATTCATATCGACATGTCGACGTCTTACATCAGGCTGTTTTTCACTTTAGGTGTAAATTCATACCGTCGGGTTCACTGAGACGCATCTCTTTGGAGAACGAGCGCACCTCTAAAGCTCGGAAGAACCCGAGGGGTTGTCCCATAGCAGGTGGGCGCCCTCGAGTATGACTTGAGAGGATGTCCCATCACAAGTGGGACTCTTAAGAACCCGAGGGGTTATGTCACGACCCAAACCTAAGGTAATTCTCGTAAGAACCCTTATGTTCGAACCGCGACTCTCACCCCAACCGAAATCG
>JAUPMG010000004.1:1213104-1230506 GCA_031762675.1 Pachysandra terminalis | reverse complement strand
GATTTCGTGTCGCCAGGGTGCGAAATGGCGAAATGTCGGCGACATTTAGCGAAATGTCGCCGACATTGCGAACCATGGTTACTAAGGGTTACACACAAACCTATGCCGTGGACTATTTAGAGACCTTCTCTCATGTGGCTTGTCTTAACTCTGTCTGGATCCTGCTTTCTATTGTTGTCAGTCATTCTTGGCCTTTATTTCATCTAGACAGCAATAATGCATTTCTTCATGGCAATCTTCAGGAGGAAGTATACATGGAACAGCCACCTGGATATGTGGTTGGTGGTAGTGAGTGCCTTGTGTATCGATTGCGAAAGGCCTTGTATGGTCTTAAGCAGTCTCCTCGTGCCTAGTTTGATAGATTCAGTATTGTTGTGGTTGGTTATGGTTTCAAGCATTTTACTTTTGACCATTATGTATTTATTCATCACTCCTTTGTTGGCACTATTGTCTTGATAGTGTATGTGGATGAAATTATTATATCTGGGTGGGAGTGACTACATAGGCATTGCTGATTTGAAAAGATATTTAGGTAAGAATGCCATACTAAAGACAGGTGTTATTTGCTATTTCCTTGGGATTGAGGTTGCTCATTCTTGTCAGGGCCTTTCTCTGTCTCAAAGGAAGTGTGTGCTTGATCTTCTATCTGAGACTGGTCTATTAGGTGCTCGGCCTGTTGATATGCCCATGGACTCCACTGTTAAACTTGACATTGAGCAAGGGGAACTATTTGCTGACGTAGCTCGATATAGACGCCTAGTTGGGAGATTAATTTATCTTAATACTACTTGTCTTGACATTACTTATGTCGTTGGTGTCGCTAGTCAATATATGCATGCTCTTCGTCAAGCTCATTTTGATGTTGTTTGCCATATCTTGTGCTATCTTAAGGGTGCTCCTGGGCAAGGATTGCTATACCGACATTCTGTTTCCCTAGCTGTAAGAGGATTTAGTGATGCTGACTAGGTTGGTAGTCGTTCTGATAGGTGGTCTACCTTTGCCTATAGAACCTTTATAGGGGACAATTTTATTACTTGGCGAAGTAAAAAGCAGAATGCCGTTTCCTGCTCCAGTGCAAGCGGAGTATAGAACTGTGGCTCATACTGCTTAAGAGATGTTATGGGTTTGTTCTTTCTTTCAGGATCTTGGTGTTGATGTTCCTACTCCTATGCATGTTCCTACTCCTATGCAGATACGTTGTGACAATCAAGCCGCAATTTTTATTGCTAATAATCCTGTGTTTCATGAACACACAAAACATATAGAGGTTGATTGTCACTTTATTCATGATCTATTGATAAGGAAACAGATTGCAACTCCTTGTGTTCGCTCGGATGAACAGCTAGGTGATATTCTTACCAAGCCATTAGCTCGGGCTTCTTTTCAGTGGTTATGTTTCAAGCTGGGCATGTTTGATCTATATGCTACAACTTGAAGGAGCGTGTTAGAATTGTATTATTATTTGGGTTAGTTTATGTTATGGTCCAAAGGTATTTTTATACTTTCTCATCTTTAGTATAAATATGAGTTATAAGGTAAAGGGGTTGATTAAATTGCCTAAACCCATTCTCTAATCTTTCTTTCCCTCTCTCTCCTCCTTCCTTTCGTCTTCTTCTCCTTCTCTAACCCTAATTCTTCAATAGTTTCACTTTAATTGTAATAAACTAGTGTAGCTCTCCTACCATTCTTTTTTCCTTTGTGCTTTACTCCTTTCTTATTTATTATGCATTCTTCTTCTTCAAATATTTAATTCACTCATTTTATAACCTACAAATTCAGTACTCGTTATACACAAATACGCTACATCTCCATGCCTTTTCCTACATTATTAACACATACAAGTGCAGTTTTAGTTCCAGCCATAAGACTTAAATCCCAGCCTTCCCGGTTCTGCATCAATAGATTGTTTATTGCCATTTGCTGACTTACGGGAAGATCAACTTTCTAACCGTTTAGCAGCTTGAATTCAAGGTAACTATCAGCTTGAAACCACAACTGTTTTCTGTCTTTAAATTCCGGCTATCAGTTAACTTTTTTTTGATTGTTTAGCTACCTGATGTCTAGGAAATTGGTAGATTTAAATTCAAATGCTTGTCTCTAGTTTCAGGTGGGTAGCTCCAAAATAGGCTTTATTGAACCATTTGATATACATTGTTGTGCCTTGCTCTAACAGCTTGAGCTTTTAGAGTAACTGGTGTTTAACATGGTATCAAAGCGAGAGGTCAAGTGATCGAATCCTGAAGGTGTATGTTTGTGTGTTTGTTTGCCTTGGTGCCTTGTGTTCTTCCACAGATGTATTGTTCCTGTGCGGAGCCCGCACGTGAGGGAGGTATTGAACCATTTGATATACATTGTTGTGCCGTTATCTAACAGCTTGAGCTTTTAGAATAAATGGTGTTTAACAGGCTTCAATCAAGGATGCAAAACCCAATTACACAGGAATATGGATTGGAGAAAGATTCATAAAGATTTTGGTGAGCAGTAAATTGAAACAAACTACTTCCTAGGAGAAAACTTGCTTTAAAAGCATTTGATGCAAATCTTAATCCTCTTTTTATCACAATTACATGAAGGGGTTTAAATAGAGGTCTTTACTGCAGCCTCTTTACTCACTTTTTACAAGAACTAAAATAAGAAGCTATTGATCTCAAATTCCTAATCAAATCCTATGGTCTGACAACTAATTAAAAAAATTCTAAAAATAGAAACTGAATCAAACAGAAAGTACGAATTTCAAAATGATAAAATCCATCTAAAAAGTTATTGCTAATATTTAGGGTCCCCTATAGTTGCAAAACCTCAGCTAGAATATGCTAACCTGACGGGCCTGCTAGATTCAGGCTATGTTTGTTAGATTTTAGGCATATCAACACTAGTATTGTTATGAATAATCCATATGACAAAAGCTGGAATAGAGAGTGTTTTGGGAGACTTGAGATTAGAAATACAATAATTTTGGATAACATTGATGCTATGATAACTTGGAAGCGGTCAAAGTTTAGAAGAGTGATGAAATTTGGGTACAGAGGAATCTGAAATCCGAGTTAGAAGTTATCCTTCAAAATAAGGACATAAGTTGAAGGCAAAAATCAAGTGAATACCAGTTTCTTCAACAAGTTGGCTAATGGGAGGAATTGTAACACACCATCTTGAACCTCGAGTTTGGTGGTAGAGGGATCAGTGGTGAACTCAAGTCAGGGAATCAAAGAGGCCCTATCTCAGTTCTACCCTAAGTTGCATAGGTCTGAAAATGTCCTCAAGTTTTACCTTAGAGAGGTGGGTGTCAGTAGAGTCGAGGCAAAACAAGAGGACTGGTTTCAGTAACTTTAGAATTGCTTTTATCAAGATAGTTGAAAGGTTATCAAAGAGGACATTCTTAGGGTGTTTAAAAAATTTCATACCAGTGGAATGATCAATAAATTCGTCAATGCCAACATTCCTGGTTCTAATTCCGGAAATTTGGGGCAATAGAGTTTAAGGACTTTAAACCCGTAAGGTTGGCCACAAATTTGAACAAAATAATTGCTAAGGTCCTTTCAATTAGACTTCGGAAGGCGGTGAGGATGTTATTCATGCTGAGCTCCTTGCACTGTTAACAATCTAGAGACAAGCAAGGACACAAGGTGTAATAACCCAAACTAAAATAATAGGGTTAATGTAATTAATAAAAATATAGGGGTTTAATTTAAAATTTTAGTAATTTAGCTATCATGTTTGACTTTGACTGTTTATGATTGGTGGGTTGTACTGTAGGAAACTAAGTGCATCACACACAATCATAAAACTCTTTAAGTTATAATGTGTGGCTAGGATCTCGTAGGAACACTTAATCTATTTTAATGGCTAGGATTAATTAGAGATTTAAAACTAATCCTAATCTAATAAGGATTAAGTTAGATAAGGAGTAATGATTAGTTCATCAAGAACTAGGATACTTAATCTAAAGGTTAGAATTAAACTAATCTAATCTAAGGGTAGAGAATTAAGGCTAATCCAAGTTAGATAAGGACTCCTAGATTAATAACAACGCACAATAAAAACTATAAGAACATTAGTGTTACACGCATGACCCAAAATTCAAAGAGGAGAGAGCAGAAGAATTGTTGGAGCTATCAAGGCTTGGAATTGCAGAAGATCAAAGAAGAAGAATAAGGTCTTCATCTCAACACCAACCCAAAATCCAAGGTAAATATTCGGATTAAACGTTATGTTCGATATGAACTAGGTGCTTATGTAATATTCATTAAGTATGACATAGCACAATTAGTATAATTCTATATTTTCTACTCCTTCATGAAAACATGGTAAAAATTTAAAATTTTTGGGTTTTAATACGATATGAATACCAAGGTGAATTAATGGGATAAACTATAAGATAAATTTTGGGTTTTATTCGGAATTAAATATTAACATGTGTATTTTGAATAATAAATGACCAAAACAAGTTTTAAAAAACAAAAAGCATGATATTCTGGGCTTGTCTTGAGCGTTGGCTGACCAAACGGCTAGCTGTTTGAGCAGCCGACTACTCCTGGGCCAGATCAGCAGGCCAAACGGCTAGGTCAGCCGTTTTCTATCTGGGCTGTTCGGCTAGCTGCATGGTCAGCCGACACCCCCAAGCTTGTTTTGGGGCTAAGGCAGCCAACCACCCTGACGACTGCTAACGGCTAGCCGTAAATTTGAAAGTTGCTCCGTTTGTTATGAAACTTTACAAGCATGTTTAATATCTAATTAGACCGAATGTAGTGTTGGAATTGATTATTATTGAATATTTTGCATATGCAACCTTTTGAGGAAGATTTGATATGTTTGCCTAACGAGTGAATTTTTGAATTGAATGGATATGGTTCCAGAACTTATTATAAACATGTTTTATATCTCAAAATACATCGGCACATGTACACAAATTGCTTGATTAGTTAATGTGCACAAATCACTTGCACAACATATGCCTATGGAGCATAATGACCATGATTGGGTCTAATGCCTTGACTTGACCCTATGAATCCATATTGCTGGAGTTTATGAACATAATGAGTGCTATCATAATCTGGAAATTATGATATTGGTGAGGAAGTCCCGAATGAACTGATACTTTGTTTATTCCCAAGGTGAGGGATAGGCCATGTATGGAGGTCTCAAGCGACTTGTGGTAAGATAATAGGTGAGGGAGTAATCTTCCCAATAGCCGAATCATAAGAGTGAAATTATGTTAATAGATCGACTAATGTATGATTCACAAAGGAAATTTCACATTGGTGAGGCCTTGGGACGGGTCCCTATGATAGCAAATAAGTGAGAAAATTGTGCCCTCTAGGTTGGAGCCCCTAGAAATTATGATGCGCACATAGAATAATCCATTATCACTGTCTTGTATTGAGGAATGAATTCACATTAGAGGGACATTCTTGGGTATTTGGATTAAGATCGGGTGTGGAAGATACACTATTCGAATGCCAAACAGCATGCATATTTGCATATCTTATGATTGTGCATGAATCACATGTGATTATATATATTGTTGCATGACCATGAATTGCATTCATTAATAATTGAACCAGCATCTCATATGGCATTACACATTACATCACATTGCATCATTATTGTCATTATCACATCATATCATTATTTGCATATACTAACTATTATGTTTCTGTCTATGGATTACCATTGGCGAGTGGCATTGTCCCTACTTCAATCTTTAATAATGTTTAATTTGTTTATTTACTGAGCTAAGTGTAGCTTACGCTTTCGAGCATAACATATTTTAGGACCTATAGATGATGGACAACAAGACGATGAGGATCAAGATGGAGGACAAGGCCATGATGAAGACCTTAGTTATAATTAGGACATTGTTTGATGATTTTAGTAGACTTTGTAATAGGATTAATTGAATTTATGGTTCTAATGAGTTATTATCATTAGGACCAGATTTGAGTAGTTTATAAGGTTTTTATTGAAGCATGAGAATTGGAGTATTTTATTTTCTTTCCGCTGTTATGATTATTTTGGTTGGATATTATTTTCCAGAACTTTATTTTAAATTATCTTAATTGATTCAATGGTTTGGTAATAATGTATTGCTTATCTACTCCCATAGGAATATGGGGTGAGAGTTACGGCTTAAATTTTGGGACGCCATTGAGATTTCCAGGTTTAGGATGTGACACAAGGCTTCAGATCTTTAAAGATGGAGGAAGGTTCTTCGACTATAGTGTTTGGATAAGAGGAAATCAATTACTCTGGGAGGCTGGCACATTGCCCATTTGGTAAAGTCTTTGGTTGGTGACCTGGACATCTCATTCAATCATGTACCATGATCAGCCACCAACATAGCAGACCGGCTAGGCTAACAATGGTGAGATGTGATTTGAGATGTTTGACAGGATTTCTAGGGATGATATACTTTATCGTAATATATGATTGTTATGAATTGTTTTTTTTTCTTTTTTAGGTTACTTTGTTGTTCCTTTTTTTATGTTTTGTGCCTTCCTTTTCCTTAGTTTCTTGTTATAATAGGTAACTAGTCTTAGCAACCTAGGTGTTGTATCTTTTTCTCTCTCTTTAATATATTTCTTAATTACTCATAAAAAAAAAATAAAAAAAACATCTCTGTCAAACTGGCACCCTAGAGGATGGATAACACCAACTTGATAGCATCTACCCAAAAAGAAAAAAATATCTATAGTTGCCATCAGATTGAAGGATTAGGAAGACTCCTGGAACAAGGAAATCAAAAGAATCATTGGCTCGTGACTTTACCTCGTCTACAAGAAACCAACACTTTTTCCTTCTTTTTCTCAACACAAAGTTATATTAAGAAGGGACCGATAATATACAAGGTAGATATCAAACCTGAGGAAAACCTATCTTTCTACAAAGAAGAAAAAGAAAAGTGTACAAGGCAAAAATAAAGAAAACTAAACAAACCATCCACCAAGATCATGCAATGATCACTACATATATTTAGCCCAGCCCAAACAGCACATCCTTTGACGAAATGCCGACAAACATCAACTCCCTAAAAAGCCCCCCCTTGGCAAGCCTATCTACCATGTTGTTTGCCAACCAAGGAACCTATGAGAACAATACATGCATCCAAACAATGAAGTATCTAGCTAGTTGAACTCTATACCTCAACCACCAAGAGAAGCTCCGCTGGTTAGCCATCCAAGAAAACCACCATAGAAAAGTCTCCTTCCATAAAAGCGTAACATATGCAACAGCAAAAAGAGAAGTCTATAATAGATTAAGATCCATAAAAGTGACCGTATCAACCCCCTCTCAATCCTCGAAATCCCCATACCACCCTCCAAAAGCTCTACGTGACGGCAACCTCAAAAAGAATTTTCCCCTTATTGCCCCTTGTTTGGCCAATCTATTAGCAAGTGAGTTCGCAGCGCTTGGCACATGGACAAATGAGATCTTCATCCCTCCACCACAAGATTCAACCCCCCAAAAATCTGACCTCCAAGGTTTTAAATGTCCCTATCACTAGATCTATCGCCACTAAGGGAAAAGGGAAATATCGCTCGATATATTAAGGGAAATATCGATGCCGCCCAAAAAGTTAGAGAAATGGAGAAACCTTTGGCAAAACAGAAAATTTCAAATAAAACTTTATGAGATGCATATGTAAACATGTTTACACCTAAATAACTTAAAACGTTACAAAACATAATGATATTAACTAAGTAATGTATTTATAGATAAGCAAATGAGTCACTATCTACATAATTAGTCACTAAAATACACAAGAAAACATAAATAGAAAGTTTTATATTTAGAAAATAATAACAATAACAATTATCCAACATCCAATAGAAGGTTTTCAACCCACATACATGATAATATACACTCAAAACACGTGGCTTGATACCACGTGGTGGGTGGGCTCAAATGCTTTAAGATTTTGCTCTAAAAACTATTTTGTACTAATAAATACATGATTTGCAACAAACTTAACACGGGTCATAGCTGATAATTATCCAACTAGTTATCCGTTAAAAATCAGTCCGTTTGAAATTTCTACATGTTTAAGATATTTTAAATTATTTTTCAGTTTTCAAGTAGAAATGAAGTCTATAATAATTTGCTAGTATTTATTTGGTAAAAAGGTTGAACCGATCGGTAATATTTTAATAAAATTATTACTTCATATATGAAACATTCGAAACCACTATAGTCTGTTTAAAAAAAAAAAAGATATATATTTTTAATTATTTTTAAAAAGAAATTAAATTATATAATTTTAAAACAAATTCATTTTTTTGGCCAATGTATAACAAGCTTTGAATATATACATATAATGATTAGAATATTAAAAGATCAAACATTACATATTAGGTGAAAATCCAAAAAATTACATTTTCCCAAACTTTTCGCAGTTTCAATCTCTCAAATCTACAAATCCATAATGGAATGCAGGTCAATCAATCACATACATAAATGGGCATTCATTTCCTTACAATTTAATGTAAATTGAACTAAAGAAGACACCCAAAAAAAGAAAAAGTTGTAAAATAACTATACTTGATTTTAGCAATTTTTTATGAACAATATCTCAAATTTCACTAAATTCATGTCAAGACGGCCTTTGAATTGATGAATTAAGAAATTTACAGAATAAGTGATTTAAAATTCAAGTTTCAAGTGTTTAAAAAAAGATTTACAGATTTTAAGCACTTTTTATTGATTGAAATATCACTCAATATCGGTATGTATCGCCAACATCTCGATGTATCACTTGATATAGTGATAAATCTCTCGATAAATTTTAAAATAAAATTAAACCCTAGTTTATATCGCCTCCTGGAGAAAGAGGGGATATATCAAATGATATATCCAAATTTAAAACCATGTTGGCCTCATTGAGCCTCTAAAGCGTGTTGCAGTGGCAAATGGGGCCATAATAAGAGTGAATAATCTAACCATCATTGTCTCTAAACACTCCATATATGCTTGGAGGCGCCAGGTACCCCTTCAAAATCAACATCACAAGTGAAGATGGAACCACAATATCCCACTCCTACAATACACACCCTTCATTAACATGTCTTTCAGTCATCCTACACACTAGCCCAATGGACCACCATGAGCCTCCCTTCCAACTATGGGACTTGTCCTTGATCTCGTGTCCTTAAAAATCTTCTTACTCTGGTTATCACATATAATCATGGTTTTCTTTAAATTCCAATTTCAAGGGAAATTCGTAACTTCGGAATAAAGTTCATTATTTCGCAATATTTTCTGTAATAAATTATTAAAAAAAATAAAGATAAGGAAAATATTAATATAAGGAAAATTTTGGCACTTTTGAAAAAACAAAATTTAGCTAAATTTTGAGGAAATTTAAAAACAATGCATATGAGACAATAAACATAATGTAGCGAGGAATGATATAAAACTCTCCCTTTTCGCTCAAAGCCCTAGAATCCTCCAACAAAATAATAACTTGGGGAATGATCCTGGTATTATCCAATCAACTTCTGCAATCTACAAAAAAATGGACCCAATCTGATGGCTACTAGATGATATCCACGAGCTCCTTATGACTCAGGCAAATAAAACAAACCTAGGAAGATAGAGCAACAACTTGCTTCTCTGTAAAACATCGACGGTGTTGGGTCTATAACGACTTGCGATCCCAAGAAATCCTTAATCTCTAGGAGGTAACTTGGGTTTCCAAATTTGCCTTGATAGGAAATTAGGAATGGTAGAGAACTAGTGCTAGAGTATCACAAGACACAATAAAAAGGACGTGGGTTGAAACTCCCACAAAGACTATAGCCCCAAATCAAAGAATAAGGTTCCAAATGATCCAGGAATCTATGTTGCATGGGTTTACCCATCAGCAGGTGGACACGGATTCAGACACTAACACGCCACAGATTTGGCATGACACAACTACTTAAGTATGGGAAATTTTCCTAAGAAACTTCGCTGATTCGAAACCCCAAACACCAAGAGCTGATCACTGAAAGCAGATTCAAGAAGAAAAAGAAGAACAAGATGATGAAGATACCAACCTGAGAAATTTTGCTGATTCAAAACGTCTGAATGCCAAGAGCTGAGAGCTGCTTTGAAACCCCTAAATGCCAATTCATCAGTCGTAGCCAAGAAAAGAATTAGGTAAAACCTCTAAACATGGAAAGCTGAAGAAGATGGTGAAGATACTAACTTAAGATCTGATTTTCTTAAAATTGTAAGGACGATGTCGTAGGCATTTTTATTCTTCTCTTAAGACTATTAATTACAAGTTTGCCCTCAAGATATTGTAATTGACGTGTAATTACAAGTCTACCACCAGTAAATTGCTTTCTTAAACATGAAATGAAGAAGTTTAAAATATAATTAAAAAATTAAAAATGTAGCCAAGTCTTGAACCCTTTTTTTTAGGGTTTACCGAAATTGACACCTCATACTCATGCTATACTTTGACACACGTGCTATCCGTGCAACATAGCCAGAACTACACCTGTTAAAGTAATTAAAAAGAGAGATTAATTCTTCTAAATTCGTACACAACTTGCAAGAAAATTCCAAGAAAGCCGATTGGAGAAAGCAACATTTGAAATGTCAGTGACAAATCTCAATTATGTTGATCCCCCCCCCCCAAAAAAAAAAACGTCACCGAAATATTGGCAACATAGTAGGAAAATCGCATGTAAAGATAGGTTTACATCAAGGTTCACTTTTTTCTTTAATTATGGATGAATTAACTACTTGTAATCAAGAGGAGGTGCCTTGGTGTATGCTTCTTTGCAGATGACGTAGTTTTAGTAGACCAAACTAGAGAGGGAGTAAATGAAAAATTAGAGTTATTGAGGGAGACCTTCGAATCAAAAGGTTTTAGAATAAGTCGAACTAAGACCAAGTACATGGCATGTAACTTTAGCACAAACAATAGTAGAGGTGAAGCAACAGTACGAATTGAAAATCAATTGATTCCTAAAAGCGATCAATTTCGTTATATAGGATCAATTATATATAAAGAGGGATATATTGATGAGGATCAATGTTATCAAAACACCTAGACGAGGCTAGGCAATAAACTTGCCCATCGCCTAGGCAATAATTTTTTTTAAACAGATGTGATGCAAATATGGGCTAGCAATACAGTAGAACTTCAAGTGATTTATGCAAAATAAAGAGGCTTCCATTAAACTAAAGAATGGAATGTGAAAGCAAAACAATTGCAGCATAGGCTAACTAATATAATAATTTCATAGTATGAAATTCATACAGTTAGCATCACATCAATTTCAGAAAACAGAATTAACCCAAAAAAAAAAAACAATCAACAGCAATAAAAGAAAGGGGATGGGAAAGGGGAGAGAGAAAAGAGAGGGTAGGTGAATATGTTGGGCAGTCGGCAGTTGTAGACTTGCCGACTGCCGCAGCTCCATATGAAAAAAAAACCGAAGAGATAGGGGAGGGGCAGAGAGAGAAAGAGAGGAAATTATCAAGGGGTTAGGGAGAGAGGAAATTATCAAGGAGTTAGGGAGAGAGGTCGCAAGCTCGCAGCTATGGAAAAAAACAACACGGGGCGAAGGGGCTAGGCTGAGAGAGAGAGAGAGAGAGAGAGAGAGAGAGAGAGAGAGAGGAGGTCAAAGCTGGCTGGTTTGGATGCTCGGGTTCTTCAACTTCAAGCTTCTATTTAGGAATAGATTGCATAGACTTATCACTTAAGAGTCTTGATTCTCTTGAACTACTAGAAGCCTTTAACATGCTAAAAAGAAATAACATAAGTTTTTAATTAATACACTAATTAAAATTTAAAGTAACTAAAATATAAATTACAACTTGAACCACATTGTACATCGGGCGACCGCCTAAGTGGATTAGGTGACCAGGGCATACTCAACCTAGGCGACAGTCGCCTGAGCCCTTGGGAAAAACACCTAGATGCCTAGGCATCTAGGCGACCACCTTTAATAACCATGATGAGGATGTTGCTCGCAGAATTAGAACTGGATGGCTTCAGTGGAGAAGTGGTTCTAGAGTGCTATGCAATTGATGTGTTCCACTCAAATTAAAAGGAAAATTTTATAGGACAACCATTAGGCCCGTTATGATGTATGATCAGAATGTTGGGCAACAATTAAGCAACATATGCATAGAATGAACATTACTGAGATGGATATTTGGGAAGACTAGGAAAGATAAGGTGAGGAACGAACATATTCGAGGTTGTTTGGGTGTGGCTCAATTAGGATACAAAGGAAAGTCGGTTCAGATAGTTTGGGCATATAAAGCGAAGACCCCAGGAAGCAGTTGTGAGAAGGTGTGAGAGAAATCATTGAAGATTCTAAGAGGGGGGAGGAACACCCAAAAGCTCAAATTTCGATTGCTTATGAGATTTCGCTAAGGGGCCTAGCAAAATTTTGCTGAAATATTGCCGAAATGGCAGAATATTTTGCCAATTTGGAGAAACATCGAGGAAATGTTGGGGAAGAAAAGAATTTTAATTCCAAACTTTTTAAGGGTTTAAATGGGAGTAAAATACGCCGAAAAGACCTAAAACATGAAATATATATATATATATGAACACATATACATTAACACATATGTAGAGAAGTTCGGATACGTGCACCCTGTAGAGGGAATTCAGCGAATTTTTCTTACTTTTGCCAATTCCAACTAGTTGGGATAAGGCATATGATGATGATGATAATTAAAATTAACTTTTTTTCACAATTTTTCTAAATGTTTGCATTATTTATGCATAATATAGAATTTTTTATAATAACATATAATTTTAATTATATTTTTGAATTAAAAAAATAAAAGGGGGAATCCAGTAAATTTCCCCCAGATTTTGTGTCACCAGGGTAGAAATTGGCAATATTTCGCTGGCATGCCAGAGAAATTTAAAACCATGCCCAAAAGAACCTGGACGGAGTCAATCAAAAAGGATTTGCATACTCGTAACTGGTCTTTGAGATATTAGGATGGAAGAACAGGATTGTTGTTGCCGGCCCAACTAGTTGGGATAAGGCATATGATGATGGTGATGATGAATGGACAAATCACATCTCGCTAGACACGTGAAAAATGTGTTATAAAAGCCTAATGTCACTCGAAATAAGTGAACATTGGTCATGATGATTACTAAAAATATGTGAGGCAATATACGAGGTTGTATCATCAACTTATGGGTTAGGAACATAATATGTAGAGTAGATATCCATGGCCAGCCTAGGGATGATGGTGCTGATTTTGAGCCACCCCAACATTTGTTGTGGATTTGATGTACATTATGACATTTATCATTATTATTCGTAACATTTATGACTTTTTATAACTTTTAGGTCATTTGCATTTTGTTATGACATTATGCTGTACTTTATGACACGATGCATGTAAACTTCCCCTCGTCAATGGATCTTTATTATAGATACATGTTTTATCATCTTTTAATATATTTTTGATGTTTTTATCTTTTATTTAGGCATAAAAAAAATCCAGCCCTAAATTCAAGCATTTAAGAATAATTTCCCTTTTCCCTCAAACTGGGAGAAATTTCCCCCATGTCGACGACATATCGCCAGCCATGCTTGGCGACATTACTTTTAAAACCTTGCATAAAAGAATGTCCACTACCTTGGCTTCTTTATTCTATGATGAATTAAAGACATCAAGGAGTACAACTAACAAAATAGTGTCTACTAATGGTCAGTCAAAAATATGTCATGATATTCAATCCCTAACCCAAAACAAGTCAAGGAATTGAATAATGGAGCCAAAGAAAAAATGTAGCCAAGGGCTAGACTCAAGTATTCTAGACTGCATGCTGAAAAACCAACGATTTTGATGCAGATGTATTGTCTAATATCATGCCACAAACTACTCCTTTCTAAGCTAAATCACGAAAACCACTAGCAGTGTTCCCAACCAATGTATTCCCCAAATCCAAGCCTCTCTAACTTCTAACCCTACAAAACTTGTCCCACTTAACTTAGATAATCGTTTTTCTCCCTCCTTCCCAAATAAAGTCTCTCAATATTTTTTTTTGAATCTTTTTGTAACCTTTACTAGAATTTTAAACTATGATATTGGGTGGTTGGCTAGGAAAGCTTTAACGAAGGTCACCTAGCCACCTAACGACAAGTAGTTCTCTTCAATTTTGCCAACTTCTTATCCAATCTCTCTGTAATGGGGTTCAAGCAACTAGGATTGTGTAGGTTACCAACAAAAGGGAGCCATGAGTCCTAAATACTTTAGAGGAAGATTCTCAACCCCACAGTCAAGAAGGTTTTAAAAGATTTAAGAAAGGCCCAATGGACATGAACACCCATAGCGCTACTCAAGTTCACGTTATTTTTGAGACCTGATACCATCTCAAACACCTGGTCCAAAAAATCTAATCCCCGACCTCAACAAGCATAATCATATCAATTTTGAGGCTTGATACCATCTCAAAACACATCCGTCCAAAAAATGTAATCCCTATCCTCAACAAGTATAATCATATCATTTGCAAAATGAAGATAAGAGATGCGCATTGTATGTGGGCCTATGTAAAATCCTTCAATCAATCCTTCCACTTCTACTTGTCTAAAAAATCTACTTAATACCTCTATGAACTATAGATAACTTACCTCTTCTTAATCTCACCAGCCATAGTTAAGAAAGCTTGCTCCACGTTAATTGAATCTTTCGCACTAGTCTCAAGGAAAGGAATCCCAAGCTCATCTGCAAATGCCTGCAGTCCATTTAGTACAATGGATTCATGTTAGTCAATAAAAAGTAATAATGTCAGTATTGGTAGAACATGCAATTTACAATACCCTCAGGTCTAAACAGATTTCAATCATCTTTTTGAGCATCAATGAAGAGATGAAAATTTATACTAGTAAATATCTTAACTAAACTACCAAATAAATATCACAAACTTCATAAACTCTCAATAGCTAGATATAACTTGTGCTTTGATATGTAGGCTCAAACTTCTGTTTAGTTACTACACATTTTGGACAAACTATACTTGCCCCAACAAACAAAATAGCTCAACATGACTATATAGCTTATTATGCACACTAATCCATTTGGTTTCTTAAACTTTAGCTCATAATACATAGAATGATTACATTTGAATGTTGAAGCACGTGTAAATAACATAAACATTACATTGATAATAACTCAAAAAAAAATTATACTGAAATAATACTTGTCCCAAACTATTTGTGTTACTCTGATTTTTGAATACATAAGGAGCCTCCTAGAAACTCTAAACAGAATGCCCATGTCTGAGTAGCAGTGTACATTGAAGCGTATAGAGTAAAAAAATTTCAAATAGACAATATAGATAAGCCCGTATTACACTAAGAAATTAGTTTTATCATTCTCTATATACTCATTCTATTTTGCAATCATAAAAAACAACCTCATCGAATAAGTTAAATACTTGTAAAAAAATTTACATTTTAATTAGTTAAAATTTATTTAACCTTTCCATTTTTTTAGTTTTTTAATTTGTTATTATATTTATTTTAAAACAATTATAAGCAGTGTATATTGAAGCATGTAGAATAAAACCATTTCAAGTAGACAATATAGGTAAGCAGAAATTCCACTGAGAAATTAGTTTTATCATTTTCAATATACTCTGTCCTTTGCAATCATAAACAATCACACCGAATAAGTTAAATACTTGTTAAAAAAATTAATCACATGGACACTAGTCAAAATTATTTTAGCCTTTTCACTTTTATTTTTAAATTTGTTATTATATTTATTTCAAAACATTTAAAGGCAAAAAAAATATTTGTGTATTTTTTAGCGCAATCACGCATATAACAGCTGAAAGAAAAACTAGATAGATCACAATTTCTCTTCAATGAGAATGTTCATAACATCCATATAGTTGCATGCATAGAGACCGTATAAAAAAATGTAAAAATCGCAAGTTAATTGGATTATCCATAATTGAACCAGCAAAAGGTAATAAACTGCATTCAGACTTTTCACGGGAACATGAAATTACCTTTGCAGTTTGTGTGTCTACAACCTTATTCTCAACCAAATCACACTTATTTCCCACTAGAAGCTTGCATACACTATCATTTGCATATCTATCAATTTCATCCAACCACTGCTTGACACTGTTGAAGCTCTCCATCTCAGTAACATCATAGACAATCTGTTGCAAACTCAAGACATTAAGACCGGCATTTTCAAAGCCAAGACGATATTAACTAATTGGAATGATATCAAAAAAATCTAAGTTCTTCATTTTCAAACTATTAATCCAGAAACTGGCCCATATGGAAGTGCAATTTAACAACCACAAGATAAAATTCTTCCTTTTTTCAATCAGTAGCTGCTAACAAAATAGTGTTATCAGGGACCTATGTGTTATTAGTCATATTCTATAGGGACCCAATATGTAATTTGTGAACCCTTCTAATATAAATACAAATTTGAAGAAACAAACGAATAGATTCATTCTTTCCATAAGTTTCACCCTTTCCCATTCTTCTTCTCTCTTATCTCTTTCTACTTGCTTACAAACTAACCTAGTTTAGTAATCTCATAAACTAACATAGTATCAGAGCATGGTTAGTTCTTAAGGTGTGCAAGTAAAACCCTAGGGTGAAGTTTGTGTGTGATTGAAGGGTGTGTGAGTTCTTCAACAAATGGTCTTTGAATCCAAGGAAGAAGTGTTCATTACATCCATGACCGTCACCGAAAAAAATTTCTGGAGGTACGTTTCCACTGGTTGATCGAAGATCTGATGTTTCGTTGCTGTAACTTGCTACTGTTTTTCGATTCTTCGTAGTGATTGTGGAATCGTGTTCAGAGAGGTGTCTCTCTATAGTATTTGTCGATTTTGTGTTTAAATTTTGTGTTTAAAGAAGTGGTTCTCTAATATCGACTGTTTTTGGTTGGGAAGTATAATAAGTGTTTGACGAAATGGCTGAACCATAAGTCTTACCAAAAACTGAGTGTCCTAGCCCCAAGTTTGGGAAGTGGCAGTGACCACCATCGGGGGCTGTGTATCACCACGGTGAGGTTGGATGGGATGAATTATATGGAGTGGGCTCAATCTGCCCGTATGCACATCATTAATCGTGGGAAGGTCGATCATATTGCAGGTCTCTCAAGTATCCTACTATAGGCGATCCTACATACAGAACATGGGAAGCAGAAAATGCATTGATTATGTCGTGGTTGTTACAGCCAATGCAGTCCCAAATCAGTAAAGGGTTCTTGTTCTTGAAAACAGCCAAGGAAATATGGGATGTGCGTGAGACCTTCTCATCAGTAGGAGACTTGCAAAGTTGTATGAGTTGTAGCAAGAGATTGCAAATTTCAAGCAAGGAGATCTCTCACTTACTACCTATTATCATACTCTTCGTGGCAAGTGGGAAGAGGTTGATCACTACCAGGAGTAT
>JAUPMG010000004.1:1189464-1204388 GCA_031762675.1 Pachysandra terminalis | reverse complement strand
GAGCGCTACCCACATTTTTTCGAGGATTGAGGTACGCAATTTCGGGGACGAAATTCTTTTAAGGGAGATAGGTTGTAGTGAGCTGAATCCTTTACTAGAAGGTTCCATAACTTATAAATAATTTACATATAGTTATAGAGTATGCTATTGGTAACTAACTATGTAATTTTACGGGCTATAATCGTATAAGGGTTGGTTTATAATTAAAGTCAGTAATTTGGGGCCTTAATGTTATTATTATCCATATGGGGTTATATCAGATATTTTAAAGTTTGCCTTCTAATTCTCTACGTACTAGGCTACGTGGGAATTGGAATTAGGTTAGCTTGAGGAGAGAAAGGAAAGGATATATATGATCCCTTCCCTTCCTATAACTGGACGTTGGATTGAATCTGGAGAGATTGAGAGAGAGGAGAGAAGGTTTCAGATCTGAAAAACTGGACCTTCGAACCATTGTTGCAGTGCCAAAGGAAGGAAGCAAACGAAGAAGAGGAAGGAAAAGAGGAAGAGAACAAGAAGAATCTGGTGAGATTTGAATCAGATTGCAAGAGGTAAGTTAAATCTTACTTTGTAATCCCTTTATGACTTCATGTGATTGAATTCATGCTTTGAAGTGTTCATTGTGTTCTTGATGAACTATTTGCATATGATCATGTTTAACATGTCAGGATTAGATTTTATTAAGTTCTAATATGTTGTAAGGTGTTTTACTAATTAAAATATTTTATTTGAGACCTTTAGAATTGATTAGAATTGAATCGGACTACTTCGGGATGAAAATCCCATGACCTGGAATTGCCCAGATCGTACACAGGTCGGTACCCGTCGGTACACCGACGAGGGTACCGACAGAGAGCAAATCGAAGGCAAATTAAGGGGTTCGGTACCCATCGGTACACCGATGAGGGTACCAAACATACCCTGCAGACATCGGACAGATCGGTGCCCGTTGGTACACCAACCAGGGTACCGACAAAGACATGATATTAGAACAACACAGACCTTAGGTACCCATCAGTACACCGATGAGGGTACCGAAGGCATACCCAGATTGACACAGATGGGATTTTTGAATAGGATTTGATGTGGACTCATACCATTGGCTTTGTAGATGATTTTTAGGACTCAGGAAGACCCTAGACCTTACCTTGAAGTTCCACAGTAGCTTGGTACCCATCAATTGCCTTAGAATTGGTAGTAATTGATATTGATATTGTTTGACATTGAAATTGAATTGTTACTTGTTAATGTTCTGTTTCATGCATGTTATCTGATTTAGAATGTTAAGAATGCCCTGGAGGTGGGAAAAATAGGGTTTCCTAGATGGATTCCTATGGTTGACTAGATTCCTTGTGGGTCAAAATCTCCACTAAAAATAGGGTAGGTTGCTTAAGAGCACCTATGCGGGTTGGAATACCTTGAGTTTGTACACTCTTAAGATAGCATCGTGGTTGGAATTCTGAGAGTAGCATCTACTCTAAATTAGCGCAATGGTGACCTTCTACCATGGGTTAGCGCACAGAACGAAGAGGGGACTTCCGGCAGTTCCTAGTGGCCTTTGCCCGAAATCTGGCATTGTATTCTATTGGAAGTAAGAGAGCGCTTAACAGTCTAAGTTAGTTTAACTCATATATTGCATATCATCAGCATTGCATTCCAACATACATTAGAGCATCTGCATGAATCACTCATTACATCTCCTATCATCACTAAATCTACCATAAATATCTATTGAAATTGCATGCATGTACTCTTGACATGACATTGACTATTGATATCATAAATAGATGGAAGATTGTTTGATTGACTTACTGGGCATTCAAAGCTCACGCATCTTCTCATGTTGCGGGATGAGAAGGATGATGGACTTGGATTACTTGCTTGGATTGGATTGCTTGCTGCTGCATCTATGCATGTTTACTGCTTGTTTAGATTAGGAATTGGATGACTTTTAAGTTGTAATAGCATAGGCATTTTATACTTTATCGCTTTGATACCTTTGGGGGGTCATGACTCAGCTAAAGTCATAGACTGTTGGTTTTGAATTCTTTGCTTCATTTTTAACTTCCGCAAATTCTGATAAATAAAGGTACTTTTACTTTCATTGCTTTATGGTTATGATATGGCAATCCGCGTTCCAGTGATCGAACTTGAAGATTGCACTTCGAGATCCGTGCAGTCCCGCATAGGGAATCGTGTTACGGGTTTTGGGGTGTGACACTCATATGATTGCGATTAATCTGTCATGCCACCTTCACTAGGACCCAGATCAAGATCGACTAAACGAGCATCCAATCTTCAAGATGCTCAATTTGCCAGGATAACGAAAAATGCTGGAGATCACTTGCTTGAGGATTTTGCTCATGGCTGCTAGACGAGCATTCTGGTTCAGCCACACCTACTGATCCAGACTCACCATTTAGTTCAACACCACCTTCATGGTTAGCCTCAGTTGACTCTTCAGAACTATCTTCTGATGGTAATCTTTCGCAGCTTAAGCTTACATCTCGATCAAGGTTTTAAATTTCGATTTCGCTAGACATTTCGCCAAGGGGGGCATGGCGAAAATTCGCCTAAATTTCGCTATATTTCGCCGAAATTTCTGCGAAATGGGGAAATATCACCATTTCCCCAAGGGGGAAATGGCGACATTTCGGAGGCATGCCGTGATCTCGATCTGGTATATTTCTAGTTGTGGTTGGCCTTACCAAACCATGCACTTGGGCCTCATCTCAACCCACCATCTCTTTTAGTGACCTCAAATCCTGTGGGCTTCTATACCACAAGCCAGAGGCTCTGATGGGCCTAGCCTCGCGTGTACCATCAGAAGGTGTCAACGGCCTGCCCCTTTGAGGCTCTTGGGTTGTTGTATAATGCGAGATGCAACGTTGCTCTTAAAATGACACCTATCCCCTAAAATTTTAAAAATTACAACTACTCAGCTGCATGGTTGTACTTCCTGATGGCACAGGCTCCGTTGCAGTTCCCAAAGGGGCCAATGCGCTCCCACATGTTGCATCCATTAAACCATGGTTAACAGTCAACCTGTCCAGCTGATCGTGGTTAGCGTTAACAAACTGCGAACGAACAAGTGGTTCCCCCCACCTTTGTAATGCCCCGGAAAAAATTTCTTTTATTTTTGGGCATTTTGGTAATTTCCTTGTTTCTTGTAGAGGTTGGTCAATTATTGTGACCAGCTCTTTTTAGTGCACCCTTGTAGTGTGTTCTGATTTACACCATAGCCTTGCCTCTTTAATGAGCTTGGAGGGTTGAAATCTATTCTCCCATCCAAAGGCAAATGGAGGGTTCAGATTCACTCGAGGATGGGGTTTAAAGACAAAGTCTTCAAACCCTAGCCTCATTTGAAACTTTTGGGCTGAGAAGGAGAGAGGAGGAAGAGAGCTTCAAGGAAGAGAAGAAAGAAGAAGATCAAGGCAAGAGGATTCTCAAGCTCAACCAACCCAGATTTCCGTTCAAGAGGACGAGTTTGCTTGCAATGCAAGTGTATTGTGTACACTTGTTATGCATTTCTTGGGATTCCTTTGATTCATTGCATATAAATGATTCTTGAGTGTTTGTTGATGCACATTATGTTCATGAGCATCAAATACTGGTGTAATAATCATGTTTGGAATGTTAATGTTGATATTACATGCTCCAGGTGATATTTGTTGTCTCATATTGTGTTCTTGGTGATTTCTCTAGATTCCTTGTGCAAATCATGAGATGTCCTTAATTAATGTTATGGATGTGTTTCCCTTGTTATTAACTTCCCTTCAGGCCTAATTTTCCCTAAAAATGCAAACCTAGGTGGAGAGATTTGATGAACACAAATGATGGGGCAGTTTTGGGCACCCAGAAATCGCACTCGTCAGTGGGTACGTCGGTCCGCTGACAGAATTGGGGATGAACACCTCCCCTGTCGGTGGGTGAGTCGGTCCGCCGACAAGACTCACTGACGGATGGGACTTATTTGGAATTCTCGGTGGGTGGTCGGTGGCACCGACGGGACCCACCGATAAAGACCCATAGGGTGACCCCTCTCGGTGTGTAAATCGGTCCGCCGACAACAACTTGATTTTTAGGTGTTGTTGGTCGGTAGGTCGTCGGTGGCACCGATGACACCCCCCGACGGGCATCGGTGAATTCGTCGGTGGCACCGACGGACCCGCCGATGGAAGTGAATTTTGACCATGGACTAGTCGGACCGGTCATCGGTGACACAGACGGGGATGTAAGATGGAACTGACTTTGGTCGGTGGCACCGACCGCACCCACCGATGAGACCATTTAGACCCTGTTGGTGGGTATGTCGGTCCGTCGACGGGACCCAACAACAGTGGGTGATTGAGCAACATTGTAGGGGTTTTGAAAAGGGAATTAATACTCGGACTCACCTATGTTGTGCTGTGTTATATTGAGTATTGTTTCACATTATTGAGTGAACAAAGCATGCTTTTCTTGTTGACTATGATAGTGCATTTACGTGGTTGATTATATGCCTAGATTGATGTGATCCTATGTAATGTTGTTCCGCTATTTCATCATAAGTTCTCGCATACGTAGTTGTCATGATTCAATACATCTAGATTGGATGATGTGTCTCAACTTGATACTTTGTTGCATGTCATGTAGCTGCTTGCTAATGTCATTCATATAATGGACATGCATGCATCAATAGTCCTTGTGAGGACTTAGACCCCAGACCACCTTGGCTCCTTTATGAAGAACCATAGGGTAACGTGAGGATGCTTGGACTTCTCGGTGGAGTGCCAAAAGAGAGATATAGATCTCTGGTGTCCCAAAGAAAAACTATCTATGATTAAATCAAATATGATTTGAGGGTGAGAGATTTGCAACCCCAAGAACCCAATCTCACACACATATATAGAGGGTCAACCGATTGGTTGTATGTGTGTGTGTGATGTACACGGTTGATATCTTGGTGAGCCCCGAAATTCGTTCCCATGATAAAAAATAGAGGTGGGGCATGACTCCCCATGGGTTGTGACTCCCTAAAACTGTGTTGTACGCACAGCATCGGCGAAGCATCCTTAGCCCGAAAGGGACCATGACTCCAAGCGTGAGTTACATGGTGTTGCAGTCCGGATCAAGCGTGAGACATCCAACAACACAAGGTTAATGGCATACATATGCATTTCACGTGTTTGTTGAGGCCATCATGTTTGGTCTATACATATATATTTTTCATGTCATTGCACGTAATGAATGAACCCTGCATTGATCACGGCACCCATGCATACTCATGGTTATCCTGATTAATTATATTGCATTTGTACATTGCACTTGCTGAGCGCGTAGCTCAAGCCTTCTTTGGCTCCTAACATTTCAGGTGAGTATAAGAGATACGACCAGGACTTCGGCCAGGATTGCTGAGGTGGATTCCTGAGGCCACGGGGCGTGTTCAGACCTTTGTTTTATTTATACTTTAGGTTTGTATGTAGTGAGAGAGGTTTTGAGAGTGTTCGAGAGGGAGCGTTTGACTCCGTTTTTGACTAGTTATATCTTGTATTGCCTGGGTTGTCTTATGTTTTAGTTGGAAGGTTTCTGGTGATCCCACGCCTTACCTTTTTTAGCATGAGGATTTTTTATGGATGTAAGGCCCACTTAGCGGCATTGATTCATTTATGTTGTATTGATGTTAGCTTCCGCTGTGGATCCTATTTATGTTTATGGATTCTCTGTTATGTTTGTGGTTCCACCCTCCTCTTGGTGTGTGAGTTTTGGAGGATCGGAGGGCGAGAGTCAGGCTTGGAATCCTAGAGCTATTCTCACGTGCGCGTGGGTCATGCTCCAGAATTCGGGTCGTGACAACCTTCCACATCATCATCTTCAACCTTGGGCCCCTTTCCTTCCTCTCTGTGGCTCGCAATACCAACCGGATACCGTTGGCTATTTCAACGTGAAAAAAAAACACCATCCGAAATTTTAACACCAATTGCTCGCGGGATCTTTACAAGTAGCTTTACAACATCCAAACCAGACCCTGCCCTTGTGTCTTCCCTAATCCTCTCTAAACTGCCACAAATTGCCCCAATTTCTGCAAATAGCTGTTCCGACTAGCAGTTGGGGGGGGTAAACCCACGATATGCACCCACGTCCCTCCCTCATTTCTAACTTTGGGGGCCTTAACAGTCATGTCTGAACATCATCGAACCTGAATGTTTTTTTTTTATTTCAGCGGGAAAAGACCGCATGCTACTAAGATGAATGGAGATCAATGGATCAAACAAGAAAGCTGACTCCTACGAATTCTACCAAAATCACACCAACGGAAAATTTTCCTAACTGCAATTTGCATCATTAAATCATCTCTTTCTCCATTCCACTTGTTTCTCTCTTTCCAAATAACACAAGACAAACTCCTTGTAATCTTACCAAAATTGAGCCAAATGGAAAATTGTCCAAAGTGCGATTTGCTTCACTTGGATCATCTCTTTCTCCTTCCCACGTTTTTCTCTCTTTCCATATAACACGAGAACAAATACGGACATAGTCGCCACATAAGAGACCAAAAATAGTCGCCAAAGCAAGTGCAGCCTCTTCTCACCACCCTCTTTGGCGGATTAGGCGGCTTAGTTTATACTTTAAATGTTATTGTTACTAAGAATATATTTATTACGAGACTGTATTCATGAATCATAACAACATCATATTATGAGTCAATCTGATGCTTCTTTTCAAATCTTATTATAAAATGTGTCTCCAATTTCATGTTTTCGATATTTTATTTGTATTTTTCCAATTGTTATCACTTATCAGTATAATTCAGCTAATTCTGGCCGATACATATAGGTTTCAACCAAACTTTAAAGTATTGGGTATCGGGTATCAGCCTTCCAAAACCTATACATTTGGTCCATAATGGCTGATACCATTAAAAATTGAAGCAAATTGACATGTATATACCTTTACCATTAGATTTGTATTGGCCACCCTCAAAACAAATACAACTCGGCCTATACATAACGGCATCTACTGATACTTAAAACCTTGTTTCAACAAGCAATGCTAATGCTCCAACCTTAAACCATGAGGCGAATAGACCTTATGCTCATAAATATTGCAGCTAGTAAATTCCAGATTCGGTACATCATTTTTCATTTTTTTGATGAATCATGAATATATATATATATATACAGCTACCCCAAAAAAAAAGTACAGCTACCCCAGTTTAGCAAAGGCCTAAACCCGAGGAGCAAAGCATAAACGGAAAACCTCATAACGGGACAAACAAGAAAGACAGCCAAAGCAACCATTGACACTCCACCTAAATACTAAGCCCGCAACATATCCTCGGCCATCATTTTTCATTATAGGCATTTATTGAGATAGAAACCACTGCAGAGAAAAGTCATATCCAAAAACATGGATATTAGTATTTTAAACGAGAAAAAGGATCAAACAGCCCCTGACATATATGTGTGCTTTAACTACTTGTTTCTAACATAAGCTCATTTTTTAAGCAATAGATTTCCCTTTTTATTTTCTTTTTTTTGGTACAACTAAACAGCAGGTCATCATGACCAGCAGGTCTAGCAGTTGCTGCACTCTTCTTGTAGCAAGTAAGTGATCATTAGGCAGGGTGGTCAAGTAAAATGCTCCAGAATCCAGAACCAGGTGAGAGACATATCTCACATGTGGCCAGCTTATTCTAAGAACTCGACTTGTCCACATGTACATCCAGTTGACCCCACCACAAATACTAATTTTCAGGCTTTCAGCACTAAAAGCATTTACCACATGGCGAAAAAAGCCCCTCTAAATCTAACATCTTTTTTGAACAAATTAAACAATATTGAAATATCTTACAACAGCTACTGTTACACGTGAGAAAATATTACACAAGTATTAAGAAAGCTCATGTGGATTTAAATATTGTCCATGTGGCTTATCCAAACGGTTCCCCATCAGGTGGACAGAGTGGACTGGCCACCATTTCTCCACGTGGCAGAAAAAGCCATGTCTCACCAGACAACTACAACTAGTGAGACAGACCATAATACATTTTGCCTTTACTAAATTTTTATAATTGTCATTACGATTTTTTATTCATTGGAATACCAATATTTTGTTCTATAATCAATTTATAAATTATGAGATAAGAAATTCTGCTCAAAAGTACTCACAATTTGCAGCTTAATTGTCTTTCCATCCAGCTCTACAGTTCTAATTTTCTGAAGAAAAAAAATGTAAAATTCCTCATTAACTAATAATGAGTACTCAATCAGATTACGAAGAGATAAATATGTTGATGATATACTCACGAAATCAACTCCAATCGTACTAATGTAGCTGTCCACGTATGAATCATCCTAAAAAATCAACACAACTACTTCATCGCAGTTTCGTCAAAATCAAAAGAAATGCAAAAAATTTAAAAAAAAAAATGAATTAAATTTTAAATATTACAAAACTTGGAAATTTATCTTACTGCAAATCTGAGAAGAAGGCATGATTTTCCAACAGCAGAGTCTCCAATTAACAGAAGCTTGAACAGATAGTCACTAAAAAAACGAGAAAATGTCAAAAATTTGCAAAAAAAATAAAAAAAAAATAAATAAAGAAAAGAAAAAAGTACACCCTTACTATTCGTTGCTCATTTTCAAAGATTAGGATTGAGAATGGAGAAATTTCTTGAGAAATGCTTTTGTTCTTCCTAAAACTTTTAGGGTTTGACGAGAGACTTAAAAGAAGAAATCAGTGAGTTCTGCTCTTCAAGTTGTCAAAGACGTAATTTCTCGTCGGCACTAGTATCATGACTAACCTACCCTCCATCCTTTCATAAATTACCTTCTGAAACGTGATAGTCCGCCCTGAAAACGTGAGCTCCTAGTCCTATGATAGTGATATCCTAAGGGTGTGTTTTGTAGGTGGGAAAGAATGGAAAAAGGAAAGTATTTAGTTACTTTTTCATGATTTTTTGGTGTTTGGATAATGGGGATACGTGAGGCCCACTGAAAAATATTTTTTCTATCCGCTTCAAATTCCAACAAACACCATATTTCTTTTCCTCTCAGAACAAAGGGGAAATATCGAAAATGAAAGTAAAGTTATCGCCTTCATCTTCTTTTAACTTGTTAAGAATTAAAGGGGACAGGTCAGGGGTTTGGGTTTTTTTTTTTAAATACTATGAATAGTTGGGAATTAAGGTAATTAAAAAAAATTACCTTGATCGTTGGGAATGAACATTTTATCTTCTTTATTTATTATTTTTTTAAAGCATAATCTAAATATTGTATCCCATTTAGGGGTGGCAACGGGTCAGGTTCAAAAAATCCCATAATCGAACCCTATTATATGACATAGTTGCGAGTCTTGTCAATTCTGGGTCCAGAGTCATCTCTCTTAATCCCATACCGAATTAGATAAAATATCTTATTCTTAACGGGTGCCCAACGGGTATCCAATACTTATTATACTAAATAGATATTAATAATATCTATTTGAATTATATTAATATTATTTCATTATTGTGATAATGATCTTATTCAAAAACTTAGATTTATCTAAACTTAGATAAAATATTTATAATAACAAATATTGCACACCATCCATAATATATATATATATATAGTTTTTAAAGTTTGATAACTTTCCCTTCCTATACAATTTTTCTGTCATCCAAACACTATAATCTACATTTTCAGTCAAATTCTTACTTTCTTTTCTAGACAACCAAACAGCACGATGAAAAACAGTTGTACTTTCCTTTCCTTACTTTACTATACTTTCCAATTACTTTCCTTTTCCGTCCTACTTTCCGACCAACCAAACACACCCTAAGCCAATACAACTGATACAAAAACCCCGAGTTGGAACACCGAAATATAATCCACTTCAAAAAGTAATATGCTCTATACTCTCACTCTACAGCTCTACTCAGGGTTGATAACTAGAAACTAAGTCCACTGCCAACGGTGTCTCATCATCTCTATGTTGAAGGGTGAGCTTGACATTCTGTAAGGATTATTAATAACTAATGCTCATTATGTATTCATGCCTAATCATCCAATAAGGGATAATTATCACAGTTCTCACTAACTGTATGGTTGTATTTTATTCAAAGAATTCAGGGTGTAATTGGAGTTGAGAATTGAAATTGGGATTGAGAATTTCAATTCTGTTATTTAATGGCATATAAAGAATTGGATTTAGGATTCTAGCCCCAATTCTGTGGAATTCGTTTATAAGGTAAATTGGGTTTTATCAATTATCACATGTTCCCTTGTTTTTTATAATTCTCAGCCAAAGAATTGCAAGAGCGTGACTCTCTCTTCTCCCTCTCAAATCGATCCTTAAAGAAAATAATTTATTTTCTTTTCTTTATATTTATTTTCTTTTTCTTTTTTCTTTTTATATTATTTTTTTCTTTTAAATTTATTTCTATTATTATAATTATAAAATAAAAATAAAAATGGAAAAAGAAAAAAATTAAAATTAAAATAAAATAAAACAAAACAAAACAAAAATATAATAAAATAATATAAATTGAAAATTGAAAATTGAAATAAAATAAAATAAAATAAGGTAAAAAATAAATATATTATCATATTTTTTTATTTTGTTTTTATTTTATTTTATTTTTAATAATATTCTTTCTATTTTTTTCTTTTACCCTTCAACATGTTTTAATAATATTAGTTTCTTTTATTCTTATTTCTATTTTTAATAATATCGATAGACAACATGTTTGATAAAATTTCTCAACAACTCAGTTTACCAATGCTCAATTTGTTTAAGTTAATCAAACAGCATATTTACAATTCTAAGGTTTTATAATTTAGTGAATTATAATTCCCAGTTTTAGAATTATGTAGGCCAATTCCAAATCCTTGCGTTAAACAGACCCTGTAAATCAAATATATCTCTAACATATGATATGCTTGTGACCTACCCCGATGCGGTTGGACCCTCAATCAATCGGGTCAATATAAAGTCGTCACCATCCATTAGGTTAAAAGTGTGAATGAGTCAATTAATCACAAAATATACCAAAATTAAATAAAGAGAATGGTCTAACCAAAACTGGGTAAGAAGGTTTAATTAAGAAAGTGAGAAGGTGTTACGCAACCACTCTCCTCTGGTTTAACCAGTTACCTGATTCAAATTTATTTGACTAAATTAACTGAAAATTTTAAAAGTAACCTACAACAATTAAAATCTAAGAAATATACTTAGAAAATTCTAAAAATTCTATGAACGAAAGAAAAAAAATACTAAAATGATCAAAATTACCTTAAACCCTAAAGTATCTTTATAACAGAAAATTTCGAGCCAATCAATTGTAGGCATTCATCAAAGCCAAATAAAATGCTTTTATTAATTTTATTGAATTTATAACAAGAATAACAGTTTCTGAAAATTATAGACAAATAGTGAATGAGGATTTTTCCACCAATTTTCATCAAAAACCAAAAAACTAATATGATACTCACATTGTGGGATAAATCAATAAAAATGGAGTTAAAATTTTATGCCTTGGTATTTTTAAAAAATTTCTTAGAGATATAACTAGTACTGTTTGAAAACCTACCAAAATTCATATAAAGGCTATCTATGCCTAAAATTAATTTTCATGAAGAAAAGACTTAACCATCAAGCATATAAAAAAACATCAAGAACAGTCTCATTAAATTGGAGAAACACATACATGTAAAACTACATAAACAACATAACAAGCTTCAAAAATATACTATTGAGTCTTACTTCTGATGATATAAAAATCACCATGAGAGTAAGAAACACATACATTACAATAATGCTTAAGCTTGAATCAATGCTTGAATGTAGATGTGCTGAAATTTCAAAGATTTCACTTGATTGACCCAAAACCATATGAGAAAGAAATTGTTGGGGTTGTTGTAGTGACCTGTACACTTCTTGAAGGTTGTAAACGAACCGAATCATGTACCTCAATGCACCTAAATCCGAATCTACAACGAAAGATCCCTATCGAACTGGATGTTGTCCTACATTGGTGTATGTGTGATTACTAGAATCACACAAGGATGCCCAAACTCAATCGACCTAGGGTTGTGGTATGGAACCCTAGTAGCAAGCCTAGATCTCAAAAGAAGGTAGGGATAATGAGAATGAGAGAATCTCAATCGTGTATTGCTTATTAGGGAAGGGAGGAGGAGTTTTTTTTATTAATAGAAGATTCTACTTTACTCAACATAGGACTCTTTCCTAAACAATAGGAAAGAGTCCAACCCACACCTGGTCTCTCACTATAAACGTCTCATTCAATGTGAGGACCCGGGTCGGCTTAACTAAGCGGACTAATTGGGTTGACCCAACACTAAAATCCAACATCTCCCACTCGTCCATAGTGGGCACCAAGTATGCATCTCTTATGTACATCATATTTTCCTAGAAAGGGTGTTAATCATACAAGTCGTTGAGTGTGCGATCAACGAGTTCACAATCACGGGTAAGCAACTCCATATATGTCACGACCCGAATTCTGGAGCATGACCCACACGCACATGAGTATAGCTCTAGGATTCCAAGTCTGAATCTCACCCTCCGATCCTCCAATTCATACACCAAAAAGAGGGTGGAAACCACAAAACATAACAGAGAATCCATAAACATAAATGGGATCCACAATGGAAGCTAACATCAATACAACAAAAATGAAATCAAAGCCTCTAATTGGGCCTTACATCCAACCATAATCCTCACGCTCAAAAAGGGAAAGCGTGGAAACACCAGAAATCTCCCAATTAAACATAAGACAATCCAAGCAATATAAAATACAACTAATCATGGTAATGTGTTTCTCATGGTAATGTCAATTCAAAAATATACTATTGAGTCTTACTTCTCATGCTTAAGCTTAAGCTTCAAAAAAGTATGCATGGGATGCCATGATCAATGCAGGGTTTATTCATTTCCTGTAATGTCATGAAGGTATACATGTATAGACCAAACACGATGGCCTTAACGAAATGCATATGTATGTTATTAACCTTGTGTTGTTTGATGTCTCACACTTGATTTGAACTGCAACGCCGTGCAACTCACTATTAGAGTCATGTCCCCTTTTTGGCAAAGGATGACTCGCCAATTCTCTGTGTACAGCACAGTTTTAGGGAGTCACAACCCATGGGGAGTCATACCCCACCTCTATTTTTGATCATGAGAACGAATTCCGGGGCTCACCAAGATATCCTCCGTGTACATCACACACACACAACCAATCGGTTAACCCTCTATATATATGTGTGTGTGCATAAGATATATATAGCCTCGGGATCTTGGGGTTGCAAATCCCTCACCCTCAAATCATATTTGATTTAATCATACGTAGTCCCTCTTTAGGACACCAGAGATCTACGTCTCTCTTTTGGGACTCTACCAAGAAGTCCAAGAATCCTCACATTACCCTATGGTCCTTCTTAAAGGAGCCAATGTGGTCTAGGGTCTAAGTCCTCACAAGGACTGATCATGCATGCATGTCCATTATATGAATGACATTAGCAAGCAACTACATGACATGCAACAAAGTATCAAGTTGAGAAGCATCACTCAAACTAGATGTGTTGAATCATAAAACATCTACGTATTCAAGAATTGATGATAGACTAGTAAGAACAAAATTCTATATAATCACATCAATCTAAACACGCACTCAACCATTAATTAACCACACATTGTACTCTACGAGTCATGCATAGAAGTAAGAGGTTCTCGTTTCATTCTATTGGTTCATACATGTCATCAAGGGAGAGTGTCATACGAAGGAATCGTACAAGTCAATCACACCTCATCGAGTCCAAGTAATAATAGCACGCATGATTATATTTATTATCAACAATCACGCTTTACTCAAGTAATAATGTGAAACAAAATGCTCAGTATAACAAAGAGCAACTGTGGGCAGTTCAGCTATTAATCCCCTTTTTAAAACTCCCAAAATATTGCTCAAACACCCACTGTCGGCGGGTCCCGTCGATGGACCAACGCACTCACCGACAGGATCTAAAAGGTCTCTTCGGTGGGTGTTGTCGGTGCCATCGACCAACCACTGACCCAACATAAATACCATCATAAATCTCTATTGGCGGGTCCGTCGATGCCACCGACGCCTATCGACGGGTGTCGTCGGTGCCACCGATTACCCACCGACTAAACCAAGGCAAACTATCACATTCATCGGCGGGTCCATCGGTGTCACCGAAAAATCCACTGATGCCCGTCGGTGCCATCGACCAAGGTCAAGGTCCTAGATCACTTCAGTCGGCGGGTCTGTCGGTACCACGACGAATCCACCGATGGTCATCAGTAGGTGTCGTTAGCGAACCGACCACCCACCGACCAACACACCAAAAACTTTAAGCTACTGTCAGCGGGTTGTCGGTGGACCGACTTACCCACCGACAAGGTCACACTGTACCTAATTTCGTCGCCGGGTCCAGTTGGTGCACCGACGAATCCACCGAGAAGCGCGATTTATGGGTTTTTGCCCAGAATTGCCCCATCACTTGGGTTTTTCGAATCTCTCCACCTAGGTTTGCATTTTTAGGGCAATTTAGGTCTGAAATGGGGTTGATCACAAGGGAAACACTTCCATAACATTAATCAAATAAACATTTAAAGATTTTCACAAGAAATCTAAAGAGATCATCAAGAATACAACATGAGACAAAAAATCTAATCTAGCACAAGTAGCATCCGCATTAACATTCCAAACATGATTATCATACTACTCTTTGATGCTCATGAACACAAAAACTTCAATAAACACACAAGAAACCATTCATGTACAAAGAACCATGGAAATCCCAAGAAATACACCACAAGTGTACACAATACACTTACCAGCAAGCAAACCCTCTTCTTGGGCGAAAATCTGGATTAAGCTTGAGAATTCTCTAGCTTTGATCTTCTTCTCT
>JAUPMG010000004.1:1172283-1187728 GCA_031762675.1 Pachysandra terminalis | reverse complement strand
GTAACTTGGCGAGATACACGTGCTCCCTTTGGAATCACCCCAATTGGACACGTATACAAGTTCGGGAGACTCTCGGCGTACCCTTCGGCTAGCCGAAATACCCCAAAGTGTGCCAAATGGAATGAGGTCTTGGGATGTGGTCCAACTTGATTCCATTAGATGAGAAATCAACTTAGACTGGTCTGAGTTTTAGTTCGGCTACCTTTCGGCGAGCCTAAAGGAGGTTTCGGTGACCTCTTCGGTGCGTCGAGGGTGCGCCGAAGACCACTGTCCAGAGATAGTAAGTCCCTCTGTTGTTCGGCGACCTTTTAGGTGTGCCGAACAGTGTGCCGAAGCCACACACAGGGCTTCAGATGGTTCGAGTAGCGACGGATTAGAGATAGGAGTTCTTGGTTAGGGATAACCGTCCTTGGGTTTTAATTCACAGAAAGGTTAGGGATAACCATCCTTGGGTGTTAATTCCCAGAAAGGTTAGGGGAACCGTCCTTGGGTGTTAATTCCCATAAAGGTTAGGGGTGACCGTCCTTGGGTGTAAATTCCCAAAAAGGGTATAAACAACTGCGGAGATTGAACTCGGTAGGTTGCGAGTCCTACAAAATCACGCTATACACGTGGGACATTTGAATTGACGGTAAGGTTGAGGATTGAGGCGAAGCTGCCGTGGGTGGAGTTGTTTAACCATAATGGTCTTGGAAAGGGGCTTTGGTGGAAGGTCATGGGAGTTTGCATTCATTAGCATTCATTGCATTCATACTCGCATTACTACATTCATCAGGTTTTGTTGAATTGTCTTTGCATTCATTAATCATACATCATTCATGTACATGCATTTGATTGTGATATTGTGGAACTAATGATATTTGCTTGCTGGTTTCCAAGTATGGACAAGATGATTGGTATTTAGTATGTTGATGTTATATGATTGCTTTCACTCCTTGATGTTGTATGCTGTTTGGACTAACGTTCTCCCTTGTGAACGGGTGACAGAATTTCTTCTTACTGGGCATTTCATGCTCAAGCAACTTGTTCATGTTGCAGGTTAAGGAGATTGGATGATTGCATGGATGATGCTGCTTTAGTTGTTTTTCTGTTTTTTTATTTGATTGATAATTCAGATTTGATGTAATAGGGTTGTTGAGTAGGTACTTGCTTTGAGTTGTAGGCTCTTTTGAAGCCATCTTTGAATTATGCTTGATTTTAGTTGTTTCCGCACTTTGATTTGGTTTAATAAGAGTAATAGTTACTTTTATTATCGTTTTGGTTTGTTGTGAGACGCGTTCCTTGGTTGGGGACCCGAAGGTAGCACCTTGTGATCCGTGCCCCCCACCTAGGGATTCGGGCATCGGGATCCAGGGTGTGACAAGGACAGATGAAGTAGGACCACCTGAGGGACTGAGGGATGTCTTGCAAGGAGTTTGTGATGGTCGATCATCGGGACCAAGTAGAAGCAAAGATAGAGTGTCTGTAGTTTTTCTATTTTGTTGGTTGGGCTTGAGAAGTGTCATTCTTCTTCTATTTGTACCTTTTCATCTTCAAGCTGTGCCTTTGAGCTACGTCTTCATCGACCACGTTCAGGATCGTGCGTATCGTGGTTGGTTTGAGGAAGCAACTTCTATATGATTTTGACAGGTATCCCACCTTCTCTAACCATTTTTCGCAAGCCAACAACTAAGAGAAAGTAGCCATTTCTTATCTTTTCTTGTTGTTCTTTCATCGGCCATGTATTTCACAAGTCTTTTACCCAAGCACGAACTCTTACGTGGCCGTTGTGGGGCCCAGCAGGTCGTTAATGCAATTACCCAGTTGATAATCATCCTTATCAATCCATGTTTTCAACTAACACATCTTTTAGCTCCTTAATCACTCATAACGGTCGACAGATTAATTGCGGATTAATACTTATATCATCCAACCGTTCGATGCTAACATAGCATTCTCTTTTTAGGTGTAAACAAGGATCAACTGGATCATTGGCTTCTAGAACCATGTCATTTTCCATATCAAACAACAAGGGTGCCCTCTTAACCAATATCTAAATTTTCTAAAATCATTCGAGTTCGAATGTTCTTGCCATTTCCCCTGGTTGCTCCTTAGTTGGCCACGTTAGGGATGGTAGTATTTTCATTTTGATCGACCCTCTATTGGATTGGTAATTGGTCATGTACTTGAGAGAGACTTGGCTCTCTTCTTAGATAACTATTGGTTTCTAAAAAAACCCGGTTCATGTTTTCATTTAAAGCCAAAAACGATCGATTTTTTTATGTCACCATTTTCGTGAGCGAATTAGTCAAATTCTAATTCAGTATTTGGAACATAGTTTGCCCGGAGCAGGGTTAGAAATATACCCGATTTCATTACTAACCTCTATCCTAGGCAGATCATGTACCTGATGTTCGCTGCCAATAGTGAGGATGCGTTCCACCACCTCCTCTTCCGCAGATCTGGTACTTCTTACCATTGGTGTAAAACTGGATCCCATCGGATGTGCCAAAAAGGATATGTTCCCACTGTTTTCTTCCTCCTCGAATTGGTTTATCCCTTTGGCTGGCGGCATACTAGGACTATTGTAGTCCAAGAATGAAACCGGGCCTATGCACCGAATTATACTATCTTATTGGATTGCTTAACCAATCGATGCTGTAATTGATAACCAATTAACAAAGTTAGGCAATTGACAAAGGTTTGAGTCCCTCCTTTGTGATGAGTTCGACTTACCTTCAAATTAATGAAATTTCACACCAATAAAAAAAGTATACATATCAAGTCAACTATGAAATATGACATCCGTTGTTGATTGGGAATACATTCATAACTAAAAGACGCGATGGAAGAGAAAAAAACTGATGAATGATAATGATTAAACCAATGGTCGTGACCCACGAACTGACTGGTAAGCAATCGAGGTTGATAACAGATTCTCTGGGGTAACCACAATAATCCATCTAAAGCTGAGAGCATTATGGTGATTAACAGGACTGATTCCAACAGTGACCCACTAAGAAGTTGGAGGAGCGATCAAGCCTGAGAGCAATAGACCTCGAGTAGAGTGGGTGATGAGCAGAATGGGGTACTGTCATTGGTGTTGCAAGGGAAGCAACAAAGGAAGTATGACCAACGGAGAGCAATAGATCTTAGATAGAGTGGATGATGAGTAGAATAGGGTATTGTCATTGGTGTTGCAACAGAAGCAACAAAGGAAGTATGACCAGAGGGTCGATGCAGCATTGTACTGGTTGAATTGGGGTGATGTCTTTTCTTTTTATAATTTTCTTTTAATTTTGTTGCTACACCCTTTTCTTTTAGTTGCTAAAACTCTATTTGAGGTTTTAATTTTGTTGCTACACGTGTCTTTTTATCTCAACCGTTTAGAACGTGCACCATTATAATGAAATGCTTTAACGGGGCCTTCGTTATCTCTTTCTAACTTGATTTTACGGCCATCGTGATGCATGGACCAATAGATGACACCACGTGGCCCTGTGACCGATCAACACATACATTATCTAATGCTTGATTTGCAACACAAATCTTATGCAATGAATGAATGAATGCATACAAATTTGTTAATAATAAGTAAATCTACAAAAGTATGAATTGCTATTTGCATCGATGAATTGTCTCTTGGATGAAAGAATGCATACAAATTTGAGCCAATTGCTTGGCTTTTGCTTCCATAAAAGGTGGTATAATTGATTGAGGAAAAACCCATTTTCATATGTACAAGGAAATTACCAGCTCCTAATATACATTTAAAATCGAACACAGAAACCAGGAAGAACCCCTCTTCCTTCTGTAGCAGCAATATTATTGATACATTTCGTTGCAGTGGCCGTCTAGAATAACCCCACCACAGGTTACACATTCTTTCCTTTCTGAGCTATCCACATTTCTGAACCACCTCAACCTTCTAAATGGCAAATTCCCCATATATATATATATATATATATATATATAGCAAGCTTCTGATGTGAAAACCTCAAAAGAAGCTCCATTCATGATGAGAATAACTAAATCCCAGATGGATGATCCTTCTGTAACATTGATAATAGCTATTCACACATCACCTGCCATTTTTTCCATGGTGCAGTAACTCTGACCGCCTGTTATCACCATAGTTTTTCTTCGTCTTGGCCTTGTCAAGACGAGCTTTGCGGACAGCCTCTTGGATATGTCTTTCATGCTCTTTGAGCATTTCGTCGATGTTTCCCCGTGAGGGCAGCAACGGTCCAGAGTGGTGGATCCTGTTCTTCTTCAGGACGGTAGCCTAAGGTCACAGCCATAGGCAAAGTCAAAGAGCAGAACACTAAACTGGACATTCAGGAATCAAACTAAGCAAATGAGTGTTTCACAGCATGTATGATAAATACAGATTTTGACAAACCCTAACCGACTCTTATAGGATTCCACACTATAACAAACCCGCTCGTAACCCTGGCGAGTCAAGGCAGGGCAGATTCAACTTCAACAAACACGTAATAGATAAAATTAAGTTTTAGTTATAGAATATATAATTAATATAAAATATATAACGATTAGCACATATATGAATGCAACAGGGTAGATTAGGGGTGGGCTATGTCAAACCCGAACCCATCTTTTTGGCTTACCAAACCCATTCCAACAGGAGTGGAATGGGGTGGCTTATCTGTTTAACATACACCATTGCCATCCCCAGTGGGTTGCCATGTTGGATCTCACAGGAAGCAAAACTTTGGACCTTGTAATCCATGTTTGAACCATGCAACATAGGTCATACACTTTTTGATTTCCATAACATTATGGATTACAGGATGCCAACGTTGGAACCCACTTGACTATTTAACCATACAGGTTTTTCAACTCTGTGGATGTTCTCCTGTTTTAAATATTGCAAAGGTGTTTTATTTCTAGACTGAAATAGATCTATAAAAATATAAAATTGACAGCTCTCGAATTTTTGTGGCAAGCATTCAACCATCATTCATCTAAATCATTTTTTTCTTTTATATATATATACACACACACACATTCCAATCAGATCCTTACTGAGTAAAATATGTTAAAAATTCTAAGTTAAAGTGCAGCCGACAGTATAAGTAAACATTATTTACTTATAAGTATTTATATATATTTCAGTGATATGAAAGAGAAAAGGAACTTTTTTTTAGGCAATAAGAGATTTTTTAATACCATAACAAGGCTGAGTACATGAAGAGAGTACAACGACTAATAACAAAAACGAATACAAAAAAGAGAAAGAAAAAAGAAGACTGATGGTGCAGCTGGTCTATGAATAATTAAAATCATATAGAGCTAAGTTATTTATGTGAAAAATGTATTTTATCTTTGGTAAATAATGTATCCATTTATCCATATAGGCTGTACCTGATTGGGGACCATCTGCAATTGAGTTCAGTACCATAAGAAAACCCAACAACATTACCAAATTAAGCTATGGTCTATTTTTTTTTTTACCTGATCTCATGGTTTTATCTATGCTTTGTTTACAATTATTATACTTTGATTTCAGTGATATATAAACATCACTATTATTTCATTAGTTAATGAAATATTAACTAATTTTCCAGCATGGTTTCAAGTTTTGGGGTTTAAACCATGCCGAAACCAAAATGTTTTGGCCAATACGTATATATACGTAAGTTACAGCTTATAAAATGAAGTATCAGCTGAATCATCTGAGCATGCTTTTGTAACCATCTTAGCAGACCAAAATGCTCTAGTCAAAACAAAACCATGAGGGAGCCCCTATAGCCAAGCCTAGGTAGACATGATTGATTACACTGAACTCACATACAAAACACATCAATAACGTCTCAAAGATAAATGAATGGATTTTCCAGATGACCATGCGACATTTAGTCTATATGGCAGATCAAGGAATGAGGTATTGAAGAGTGCACATAGAGAAAACAGAGAGATAAAAACCAGGAGATGTAGATATAGCTTCTTACTTCGAAGTTATGTAAGCACGTAATTTCAGGCATTCGGTTTCAAATTTATAGTTTCAGTATTATATTCGTCAATTAAACAAAGGAATTAAGTGATTCATTTAAACAATCGCTTACCATTGCAGATTCTTTGCCAGACACCCTTTCACCCTTCCTATGAGAAGAAGTTGGCCTGTCAAGCAAATAGTGGGACAATTCATGCTTTTCGGAGGGATCAACATCATCCAGCTGGTTATACCTTGCCTTCAACTGCTGATGTGCTCTCCCATCTCCGTTGTTATATTTTGACCTACTCCGTGTATTTACTGATCTAGAAAAGTTGGACAAATCAGCAGCTCCCTGGCGCATGTGCGATCTTTGTGTCCTCAACTCTGTGAAATTTGGTGAAGAAACAAAGGATCGACCTTGGCCCACCATAGTCTGATTTTCCTTAAACTTATTCCGTGAAAGATGCTGAGCAGCGTCTCTGGGAGGCTCAATCGGAAAGCCGGAACCGCTATCTTCCTGAGGATCATATTTTTCACTATTACTTTTTGGGTTTGATTGCCCCTGCCGCTTCTGAATTAGTGAAAGAGAAAATGATAAAAGTTAAATATGAAAGTGATGACAAGGAATTAAACTTTAGAAACAATGAGAATACCTGTACCTCAGCAATGGCACTTGGTGATGGCACTGCCCTGGATTTTCTTGAACTCCTGGCAGATTCAGCTCCATATCCTTCTACAGCTTCTGCTATTTGCCTGATATTAACATAACACAGGTAATTAAATACCCAAAAAATATAATGGCATCATTTATGATTGGTGCAAAAGTGGGTTTGTATTGTTCAACAATCTACTGGGTGAAGAAAATGACAATCCAGGTTTCACTCTGGTCATGCAGCCCCCCTGCCTACTCCATCCCAAGAGAAAAAAAGGAAAGGAGCATAGTGGAGACATGATCACGCCTCCATGTCAAGGTGGCTGTACAGGGTACTAAATTCCTCGAGAAGGCAATCAAGTTTATGTCCTATCCCTCCATCCTTCAGCAGGGAAATAAAAGTTCTGCCAAGTCGGACATTATCTAAATACCTGAAATTCCAATATAGATAGGATATGTCAATGTCATGTAGGTGTAATAGGTGGGACCAACAATTGAAAAAACATATCCTGTCTGTATTGGTGCTTGGGTATTTGGGAATACCCAACTTGGCCAGCAAAATTATTTCGCCCTCAGCTAGGTTCAGAAAAGGATATGTATGTGAAGGAAATGACAATGAAGTTAAAATATAAGGAAAGCCAAATAATACCTTCTAGCTTCCTCATCTCGAAGCTTGGCATCGAACTCCTTGCTTGGTGGGTATTTAGGTAAATTTGATGGATAACAAGGGAGAGGATTTGTAGTAAAGAACTGGAAATGAGAAAATAAATTTGACCACCAGCAGAATGAAATCAAAAGCAAATTAGAATGAACATCCAAAGAAATGCACTTCTAAAGAAGATAAGGAAAATTATAGATGCTCTACATTGAAGTGTTTCCGGCTTCCCTTTCTCCCATCACATACTGTATGCAGTTTTTGACCATGCAATTATGATGTATAAATGCCACAACTGTTCTTGTGGTAGTGCTTCTTCTAGAAATGGGAAATAGGGGAGAGAGGGGGGGGCGCTTTTCAATCACGCTTTCAGGTGTAGGGATAATGGTCAATGTTCCTACGAAAGGGAAAAGAGAAATAGCAAGGAGAGGAAGAAATTAGGTGAAGGCGGCATCCGGCTGTGTAGCCTGTTTGTGCACAATCCAAGGTCATCACATGCAGGTACCCAGACGCTGGAAACCCTCAATTAAGAGGGGAGCTTCTCCATGAAATTTCATACAACTCATGAATACTAGTGAGATCCAAATTACAGGAGCACAATCGCCTCCTCTATCCCCTTTTTCTTGTTTTTAAAAGTTTTGGTTACTTGATCATGGCAGAACACAGATGCCATGGTGCCCCCTTGATGCTAACAAAGGTACTCAACAAGACATTACTTTTTTGAAGGTCTTTCTGGTTGAAAAACTTCCTCCTTATGTGTCAGAGAGGGGTGATGCATTTACAAGCTAGCTGTTACTGGCAGCGGAGAAGGTTCCCTGGTTTCAACTGAAAGTGGAGGTTACATGCAACAAAGAAATTAGTGGTATCTTGGAGGCTTTTGCTGGAGAGTTCTATTAATGTAATGTTCTCCCATTTTTTATATCCTCTTTGCTACATCTGAAGAGTGAAAGGAAGCTTAGGCTATGGATGGAAGAGGACCTGTCCGTTTTCCTAACAATATAGAGGTGATGCTGTTTAGATGTTTCATGGGTGGCGGAATTAGTGTAGGGCCAGTGGCATCAAACAGCACATTTATTACCACTAGCAAACGTGCACGTGCATTGCACGTGAAGGTTTATCTTACAATACATGTTATAATTAAAGTAGTGATATAAGAAAATATAATTTTTAAAAATAATTTGCATATTATCATTTTAGTAAGTTTTATACTTAAAAATATGTAATTCAATTTTAAATTTATCTATTAGCCTTTTTAAATGTATAAAGAAAACTATATTAGATTTCCTTTACCTTTAATGTCTAAATAAAATAAATGGGCATTATTGCATATAAATTTTAAATAAAATAACTTCATATATTAAAATATTAATAAATATATTAACACGTGTATTTATAAATAATTAACTAAATATCGATTTATTAACTAGTTAGAATCTTGATTTTAATAAGTTTGATATGATTTCTAGACTTAAGTTAGATTCTTTAAATCCCTTAGAGAATCTAAATTTTGATAATTAAATTATTGACTTCTCTTATTAGTTGATAATTAAATTCTTGATTTCTCTTATTAGTTCGATTCTTCAATCCGTTAGTAAGATTTTTACAACTAATTAGATTTAAGATTTTGATAATTATTTATATTATTGATTTCTTTGGTTATTTAGATTTTTTATTTGTTAAATTTTTATGTTATATAACTAATTAAAATCTTGATTTTCTTTTGCAAATTAGATTCTTGATTTTTTGAATTTTTTTATTAATTTGATTCTTAATTTTTACAATTATCTAATCAAATAATACTATATATTTCAAAAACAAAAAAATAGAAGAAGATACTATTAGTTAATTACTAAATATTAGTAGATAGGGCATCTTTTATTTACTTATCTATTAGTATCCTAAGATTGTTAGGATAATGGTCTCTTATCTACTTATCTATTAGTAATCCAACTACTTATCTATTAGTATCATAAGATTGTTAGGAAAAAGGTTTGTTAGTCATAAAAATGGATCAAAAATTCATTAATTTCTTTAATTAAAAACAAAAAATAAAGTTATGAAAAGACCATAATTTATATTAATATAAAAGATAATTACTTATAGTGTTCAACGATTATTCATAAAATAAATGTCCTTTATATGGTTAGAAAGGACAAATCAAACATTTATAATCTATAACAGTAAGAAAACTTAAAAATGATTTCTCTTTTAGCTACATTTTTATACTGTATAACTAATTGAAATCATGATTTTCATTAAGATCTTGATTTTATTTTGCAAATTATTGATTTTATGGATTTTTTATTAATCTAATCGAATAATACTATAAATTTAAAAAAAATAAAGAAGAATAATATTATTAGTTAATTACTAAATATTAGTAGATAAGGCGTTTGTTAGTATCCCAATATTGTTAGGATAATGGTCTCTTATCTACTTATCTATTAGTACCCTATTAAGTACCTTGCAATTAATTATCCTAACATTATCCTACTGTAGCGACCCAAAAAAATTCGTAAATTTAGAATGGGTATTTTGGTCATTTAACTAGTGAACGAGGTTGGATTAGTGAGATTAACCTAGAGAAGAGTAAAGCAGGGTGTGAGTGAACCCCAGACTTGGAATTAGGTTGAGATACCCAGTGATTTTGGGATTAAATCATCAATTAAGTGAAAACCCAAATTAAGCAAACCAAACTGAGCCTTAACTTACTTGGAACCTATAAATAGAACCCTTTGTCTCATAACCCTTATTTTTGAGATTTGAGAGAGAGAGAGAGAGAGAGAGAGAGAGAGAGAGAGAGCTGAAACCCTAGAGCTTGGAGGAGAGATTTTCAACATCAAGGCAAGGTAAGGGAACGGCTTGGAGAATCGTCAATCGAAGAAGCGTGACAACGGAAGACGGAGCACAAGGAACACATGGCTACAGCGATTCAGGCGAGTATTCTCTCAATTTCTTGGGTATTTGGGCAAAAACACAGATACCAATTATATATACAATTGCTAGAGTTTATTTGTGATTAAGTTTAGTGTTGTGCATGCTAAATTAGATAATTCATGCACTATTAATGTGGTGATTGGAATTAGAGTAAATATAATCTTAAACCAAATTATAAATGTGTTTATTCAATCATATATAATTGATTAAAATTCTTAGGAATGTTCCTAGAATGTTTTTGGACTCCCTTGAAGTGTAGGTTTGACCTAGAGTTGCATTGGAGAAATTCGGAGAAAGTAGAAGAACCCAGAATCGCGCTTATCGGCGGGTGATCGGTTCACCAACGAAGCATGAAGAGAGAGTCTTGTTGTCGGCGGATCGTCGGTCCACCAACGAGTCCACAGACGAGTTCGTCGGAGGTTGGTCGGTCCACCGACCAACCCACGAACAGGAACTTGCCTGTGTTAGTTGGAGTCCGTTGGCGGGTAGTTGTTCCATCGACGAACCCACCGACAGGGGCCTGCTCTTGTAGCTTGGGGGCCGTCGGTGAACCCCATAGGTCCACCGACGAGTCCGTCGACGGGTAGTCGGTCCACTGCCGAACCCACTGACCACTAGACTAAATTGACCTTTGTGGGGGTCGGTCAACCGACCAATCCCGTCGGTCCACCGAAGGACCCACCGATGACCCATCGACGGGGAGGTGTTTGAGGGATTTTGAGAGGGACTTTGAGGGGACCAATTAGGACCACTTCCACTATTAGGCCACCAAGGAATGATGAGTCTTGTGAGTGTTTGCGGAACTAGGAGGAACCAGTCTACCAACTGGGTTGCCTGACCAGACCTACTACGATAGTTAGACCTTGAGCCTCGTGAGAGGAGACTTGAGAATGTGCATTGAAATTGTTTAGATTTGGATGTGAGTGGCTACAACTTGTATGCCACCACTATGTTCATAGGACCACCAGATAGTGGGAGATGTTTGAGTTGAACTAGGGTTGATACTGAACCCTGGTGACAGCATGGATTCACTGAGACTAGAGTAAGACCTGTTGTAAGGTTTGAGGTTGGTAGAGACCTACCTAGACCTGCTGAATAAACTGGAGGACTTTATGCACGTAAGTACCCTAGTAATGCTTATAGTATCAGTTGACTTAAAGGCGAAGACTTAACCCTATGAAATGAGGAAAATCAAATTAATGAGATAAAAGTTATAATTAACTTCTGATCAAGTAAAAGAGAAATGATAAGACGTAAGGCTTAGGCCTAACCCGTAAGTGTGATAATTCACACTGGTAAGTAAGAAGAGGCATAACACATGGGACTAAATAAGTAATACATCAATACAAGGATGCGTCATACGTAGATGAGAACTACAAATGAGGTCGTCACTAAAGGAATGAATAGGTGTGAGGATTATGAATATCTTCATGACATGATTGAATATAGTAAGGGAAAATTATAATGATACGATAGCAAACAATCTCAAGTCCTTAAATAATCAAAGATGAAGCGGTACATAGTATAAGATGTAAGTGAATGCATGTTTAGGAAATAACATGGCACACGATAAAGAGGTATTATTATTAATAACCTCGACTGTTCAGAATCACTAGGACCATGATATATGCTACCTAAGGTGATAAGATAAGTTGAAATGTGTTTGAGTGATGTTCACGGCTGCCTATAGACATAATATATAGAGTAATGATGTTCAGGCAATGAGGTAAGACCCTGAATGCACTTGATCGCCCTTGCTTACTTTATTTATGTTTAAGCAAGAGATACATACGGTGATTGTTGTTTATGCTGAAAGATGCATGGTATTGTGGAGTAAAGGCTAATGATGTAAGTCTTTGAAAACACATGGTTATATCAGTTTATTTTATTTATGAATAAACATGAGTTTAGTATTGAGATGTCTACGGACAGGTATAACATAAGGTATGCTTACGGGGACTTGTGAGTGTAACTTGAGCATGTTGAGCATGGGAGTGGGAACCCATGATGTGTGATGAATGGATTGGATGAAGATGCTTTTGTTGTAGCTTGTTTTCTATTTACTGCTTTTAATTAAATTCAGACCTAATGGAATAACTATCAGTTTTGCATATTGGCTTCGAGGTCGGGATGACCAATACTGATCCAACTCTAGAATGAGTTTGGAATGCTGCCCTCGAGAGGAAAAGTGAGGGTGAGGACTAGAGATGTCCAATGGGTCCACATGTTTAATCATCCATTGTTTAACTCTTTGGTATTATGAACTGGAATGTGCCACGGAGGGCGGTCCCCGTTGAGACAACCCTTGGGCCCCTCCCCTCTTGATAATGAGTCCCCGATAAAAATAGAGGTGGGGCATGACTTCCCCATGGGTTGCAAGTCCCTAAAACTGTGATATACACACAGAATCCACTATCGGCCTTAGCCCGAGTAGGTCCATGTACCCCCGTCGTGTTACATGGTGGCGCAATTGGGATCGAGTCCGAGCATCCAGTCATCATAAAGGAAACAGTAGCATTCATATCATGTGGTTGCGATTGTGTTTTGAATTTAGGAATGGAGACTTGACTCTCTTGAGATCGAGCATAGAGCATACTGCATCATATTAGTATGTGGCTGTGAGTGGACTACCATACATAACACTAATCCCAGTGAGAATAGATGAGAGAACTGCATAGTGTGTTGAATGAAGTAATATAATTGATTAAATTGTTATTTAGTGAATAATTAAGGTTGTTACTTGTAAACGTTAATATGGATCTCATATTACAATAAGAATTGGGAAAAACTAATTTATAAGAGTAGTTCATGTAAGTACTGTAGAAATTAATGTAGTGGTAATGGCGGTTTAGACGGGAATCAATCAGGCTTTGAGATTAGACTGTTCAGTTGACCAACATTGGTTCATAACTTAGCATGATTAAAATTTTATAAAGTTAATCATTGAAATGCGTAAGTGTTAAGGTTAAGTCTTGATCATCATAACTCACCTATAAGGTATTCCATGTTATCTTACTAGTTTGTGTTTCTGAGAAAATGCCCGGTTATGGTGAGTTTACTCGCGGCATTATAGCTTACCCATGTTTGTGATTTACTTTTCAGGTTGTTACTTACTCTGATAGATAGTTGGTGGGCTTGGGTAGAAGCTTCAGCTTTGTTAATGGTTAGTAATGATCCTGGTAAGACACATCTAGTATTTAAATATTATTTAGATTTGTCTCTTGATTATTCACTTGTTTGTCACCTCCAGTGGAGTGGGTGAGAGTTGCGTCGCCGGATTCTAGTAGGTGACCCTTGAGGGGTATACCCAAGAATCGGGTCGTGACACCTTGTACTTTTTCTTCTCCCTCTTTTCTATAAAATCTTTCTTTATTCATCAAAAAAAAAAAAAATACATGACAAGCATATACAAAGCCAGATCCTTGAAGTGGGGGGATTTGTAGACACTAAAATTTTGTGTCATATAAGTCAAAGAATTTGACCAAGTCAAAGTTGACTAGTCAACGGTCAAAACCCAACAAGCCAAGTCAAGATGTGGGCATGGGTAAATAAAAGGTGATAATCCCGTCTGTCCATTACCAGATATGGACCGAGACACACATATACAAGTTCAACCCAACAACTAAATGTGGGCCACAAGGAAAGTTCCAAGCCAAACATGTGATTAAAGCCCATCTTATAGAGAATCAACATGTGGCAAGCAAATAAATAATCTCATATTCTCTTAGGTGGCAAACAATATTAGGAAATACACCTAATATTAAATCATGCTAAATTAAGGACAAAAGCTCCCCACAAAGTGGCATGTTTCAATCAAGTCAAATTACTTCTAAATTTTAGGTATACAAATCCTCTCAATATGGAAGACTTCAAATCAAAGGGTAAAATAATCTTTACAATAGCAAGTTACAATCAAATTAGATTGTTGCTAAAGTAGGAGAATTCAATCATCTCCACATGGAAATTCCCAATCAAAGGAAGTCTCCATAACAAGGCAAGGACACCCTTACCTCTTGCCTATCAATGGAGAGCTCCATACACAAGAGTTCTCAAGGATCAAAAATTCAGAAGAAAGCTTTGAAGCTTGGAGAAACTCTGAAGAAATTCTATGAAGACTTGAATAAAGCTCAGTCAAGTCTACATCAGAAATCCTGCATCCATTCTTTCTTTCTTACACTAAGAAGAAAGGAGATATACACATCCGGACAAGGAGAGTCCACAAACAAGAAGGCTCTTCTCCAACTACTTTGGCCTACAACAAGTGCCGAAGAACCAGTTATTGAGGACCGATTCGAGATCAAGCTTCTACAACCCTCGGATCGAAGATTCGTCAAGGAGATCGAATCAGAGGTTTATTCTTTGTAAAGAATATAAATTACCGAGATTGTATCCATTATTTCATTAAATCAAATTGGTATTTGTTTTACACCCTTTTCTTGCCTTTTATTTCGGATACGAAATTTGTGTCTACAATCCTATCCATCTGTCATCTCAATCTCCTCCCCTCTAGGCAAAGCAGCTCCAAAATCCACACTCTCCACACCTCTTTTAGCCCAAGCATCTGCAACATCATTTGTTGATCTCAAAACATGTCTAAAGGATATGCACAACCCGTTGGAAAGGTAATGATCATGTCTAATCCAGTGAGCATACTTCCAAGGTTTATCTATCATCACCTGTCATCCACAAAATAACCATCAAGAATCACCTTTAACCTGTAAAGACTCCAGATTCAGCTTTCTAGCTTCAACCAATCTGGCAATCAAGGCTCTCAATTCAGTAGTGATAAAGTCCACAATACCAATCAGACCAGAAAAGACATGTATAATATCACCATCCGAATTCTTGAACCCCCCCCAATCCCAGATCTCCCAAATTACCCAGAGAAGAGCCATCGAAATTGAGCTTAATCCAACCCCTAATCGACGGCTTCCATATCATTACCTTCGTCGGAGATCTTATCGAAGAAAAAATCAGCTCATACCAACTTCTGACAATAGAATCCATAGATATGCCCTTAAATTCCTGCCTTACAGACATCTAACTATCCACCATACCCACAATGTAATCAATAAGCCAAGAAAAGGAACGTTGAACCTCCTCAAAAATATTCCTATTCCGCTCATGGTTCAAAATATCGTATCGAGGTAGCGTATCGGATACGCTGGATACGCCTGTAAAAATCATGAATACGGTGGATACGCAAGGAAAACGATGGATACATAAACCAATACCTATTTTTATGCAAAGATAAGGTCAAAATATG
>JAUPMG010000004.1:1155391-1172183 GCA_031762675.1 Pachysandra terminalis | reverse complement strand
AGATATAAGAATATAGATATATAATTTCATAAATGAACCAAGCTGCGCTTTAATCGAATCGAGTCTACTCAAACTCATTAAGTTAATGAACTTTTTTGTAGGTCCAAATTCGAGTAGTAAGTCTAATTAGCTCGGTTTGACAGCATATAAATAGGTATATGGTTAATTTAAAAAAAAAAAATTTTAAAATATAATTTGAAAAAGTTGAAATGAGTATATACATACTCTTATACTCTTATAAAAGAAAGAATCGATCAAACAAAATGTTTGTTGTTTGATATTAATTTCCTATTTTACCTTATGTGAAATAATGTGTGTAGTGTGTATTGGTCATCTAAAAGAAGGGATATATATGTCATTTTCGAAAAAGAAAGGATATAATCGATATATACAGCAGTCACTTGATACTTTTTTTTGTTTGTTTTTTTTTGCGATATTTATTTTTTATTTTACTCTTTTATGTGAAATAGCTTTTGTAGTGCGTATTGGTCATCTAAAAACACGGTATATACATGTCATTTTTGAACAATAAAGGATATAACGGATATATATAAAATCCTGTCACTTGATACTTTTTTTTTTTTTTTTTTTTAAAAGCAGCTACCACTTGCTTGATAGTAAAATGAACGGTTCAAGTTCACTGCAAACAACTGTCTTTATATGATATAGCTCCTTAAAAAATCAACTTGTTTCAGGTTCTGTCTCGGCTCTTATGAGTGAGCTTTAGTTCCATAATTAGGCTCTTGAGCCAAGTCTGAGATTGAGGTTTAAAAATTTATTTTTAACTTTTCTAAATGTTCAATTAATGAACTTTATAGAATTGAGAATCCTTTTTTGTATCCATAATGATGACAATGTACACACGATCATCACCCTCCATGAAGCTTCTAATCCAAATGAAGAGAGCCCAATAAGCGCCTATGTGCTCCACCTTGTTGAGCTTATTGGCCGATCTGCCCCCTTGCTACTCCCTTATGCCAAGTACAAGGAAAGCTTGTCCACCAATATTTCTACCTCTCGCCTTGACCACATTGTGACAGCTTTTAATAACTACTCAAGTCACACAGATGGCAGCGTCTCGGTCCAACCGTTCACCATGATCGCCCCATACAAGAATACGCACGAGAAAATTTGCAAGCTTGCTCATGAGAAGTTGATACCTCTCATTATCATTCCTTACTCCACGAATCACAAGGACCCCCTTGGTGTCAAAGCCAATGCCTTACGTATCCTTAATGCTAGATTACTCGCTAGTGCACCCTGCACGGTGGGAATTCTTATGGATTGGGGTTTCCCTCTCACAATGAATTATACCAACTTCTCTTATCATGCGGTTGTGATCTTCTTAGGTGGCAAAGACGATCGTGAAGTGTTGGCATATGGGATCGTGAAGTGTTGGCATATGGGATCGTGAAGTGTTGGCATATGGGATCGTGAAGTGTTGGCATAGTGTTGCGATTGCTATTGAAAGATGATGATGACATGGACATCAATGAGGGACAGATCAATGATGCATCGGTGGATAAATTCAAGCTCCATACCCTTTATAACGATCGTGCTGTGTATAAAGAAGTTGTGGTGCAGGACGGGTTACAAGCATTGGATGTAATAGGATGTTTGGACAATGTTTACGACCTTGTGATGGTTGGACATCGGAGGGGTTCAAGCACATTGCTCCATGAAGGAGAAAAGGAATGGAATGGGAGTCTCGAACTAGGGGTGATTGGCAACTTTCTTGCTTCATCGGAGTTCATAAGGAACACATTCTCTGTGTTGGTGATACACCAGTTCCATGGAGCTACGGAAAACACTCAAAAAAACTAATGAATTCTTTCCAACATGTTGGAAGTATCTTTTGAGTTTTTACAAAGAAAAATAAGATATGGAGTGGCTATGTTGGTCTGAACAGGCTCTATGTGCAGAGTGCGTAGTTTAATTAGCGATGAAGAGTAACTGGCAAAATATTTGTTTGGTAGACTTTTGGAGCTCAAGTAACTGAGCAGGCTCTAAAAGAAGGTTAGAAAAGACAACTGCCAAGTACAAACAAGAACAGTGAGAATCATACAACGTCGACAAAAACAGCAAGAAAGGAAAAGATGCTAAAACGAAACAAGAAAATGAATAAACCCAAAATGAGACAAAAACTGATATATCATCCTAAATAACGATATTGGTTGTAACAGCCAAGGTTCGAAAATACTTGTGGCCTTATGTCAAACCTAAGGGGTGTCAATGTAATTTACCCTAAAAAATAATCTTATCAGTTGAAATCTCTAATAAAATCATTAGCAACAGCAATTCTAGTACCCTAAATTGCTTGATAACAAACAATAATTACCCACAAGGAAACTTATATACATATACTAGCAAAAACCATCGCACGGGAATGGAAGTTACTGACGTAGTTTATTTGAAAGAAATAGATATCAAATGTGGTCTTTATAATAGATTGGTTAATTAAAGCTTGTTTTTGACAATTACAGTGTTTAAAGATCAATCCTTAAAAACCTACATACCAAGACACACAAAAGAGGGCTCATGAATTTTTATTGGGCAAGTATACATTTTGAAGCTTAACAGGTCATAGATTGCTCAATCAATATCGAGCTACTAAAATGGCAGACTTGCAAAATTTCCAATTAATTTTAAAGTTTTCATATGCTTTGGCAATGCAAAGTTGGTTCTCCTCGGCTTCTCGGAGCACCTTCAACACCTAAAAAAGCAATTCTTTTGCATTAGTATACAAAAGCATTAGAGTTTTAAGTCTCTGCATGATTAGTTTCTACCTTAAGCACTTGAAAAGAACAATCAAAATAGTCATCAACAAAGTGTAAACGATATGGGGGTATTACGAAATAGTTTGAACACAACATCTGAATACAAGAAAAAATATTCGATTGTCATAATATTGTGGGCCCTAAGGTTTTGCCGTGTCACTACAAGAAAATAGCCTTTCAGCGATGGTAAAAAAACCGCCGCCATAGCTATAAAAATCACTGCTAATACTCCTAAGACGATCAGATCGCCCTCCAATAAAAATAGCGTCACTTGTGGCTTTAGAGGAAGTTCCAATAACCACCGCTAAAATTTTACTGGCGATTTTGCTGACCGCAACTAAAAACTCGTTTAGGGGCGGTTATGAGTCTTATGACCATCGTAACAATTTTTTAGGGAATTAAAATTTGCTTTTTATTGGGATCTAGCAGTGATTCCGACCGACGCTAAAGGTAATTGAGTTAAAAAATATATATATTTATTTTTTTAACCTGTATTCAAAATCTACAATAAATAAATAACAAGTACTCATCTACAATAAATAAATAACAAGTAGTCAAAACTGGATCTTATGAACCACCATGATCTACATCTCAACATCATCTTCAAGATGGTATATGATCTTAATCTGAAATGGAAAGACAAAAGTAGAAGGTTCAATGAAATCAACAAAAACTCCAATTGCTTTAGACTGTTCAGAATGCCAAAAACAGCTTAGTTGCTCAACATACACATATCAACACAGATGCAAATTAAAATGAAATCAGAGATGGAAAAAAAGGATGGTGATTCAATACATTGCCTGAGAATGGAACCCAAAACCATGGTGAATTCATTTATTATGTGTATCTCAAGATCCTCTTCCATGTTGCAAACCTAGTCAAAAACTCTTACAATATTAGTAACAAAGACTTTAGAACTAAAGAAATCAAAAGAAACCCAAGAGAGGAGAAAAGGAACCTTTCCAATATCTTCTCCTACAAGATGAGAATCCACCGCACCAGCTACTTCCATCCCTTTGGCTTTGGTCACCACAATAATTGCAGCTTTCCCTATATCCTTTATCGCCCCATTAATCACTACTTCCACAAACCCACAAACAAATACACAGCCACTTTATCTGTCCTCATATGAGATAAAGTAATATAATTCATTGGAAAAATTATCTTGATATTGTTTTGTGAATGTTGCATTGTACAAGTGATTCTTGATCTGACCTTAATGTTCTTAGACCTCTTGTAGTTTGTAGGCTGAAATGGGCATCTCAAAGCTGCCATGGTAGTTCAAAGCTCTACTACTATTTCTCTGCCAATACTGAACCCAAGTAGATTAGCTAGTTTTTTAAGTTCTAACTCAATAATTCTAAGATAATAAGTGTTTTGAAGAGTTTTGTGTGGAGGGATGTTCTGTCTGTTAGTTTATATCCTCATACATACTCACATAACCCCCTATAAAACTATCATTATTCCACACCTTTTATAAGAAGGAATATGATAAGTTTTGCATCCTACAGGTAACAGCTTTTGGTATGAGAAGTGTAGTATATGATCCTACGATTACCTTAGATACAGTAACATCCTTCCACTCATTGAGCTTGCGCTTGCTAATCAACACACTAGTTCACCGAATAAACCATCACCAATTTCATAGTTTTCCCATTGAAGATAGACTTTTATGGTCTTCTGTCCCAATTCAGTGAATGTCATCAGATCTCAGTCCCAACCGAATCAAACCTAACCCAACCTATTTGTAGGCAATGCTCACAAAGTGACACTCCACTTAATAGCAAAATATTAATTCTATAGTATCCAAAACAGGGTAGACAAAACAATTGTTCCTAAAACACAGGATTCAAGAATTTGAAATAAGCACATCATTATTTGATAAGAATTTTAAAGCAATGCAATCAAAAAAAGCATTTTAGAAAAACAACAAAAGATTTTATACATCAGTTGGCATGTGTCAACTAACCTTACTTGCTTGTTAATGGTTCATTCCCTTAAGGAATACAAAAACAGAATCATCATTATAAGAAAATAAAAATGCTAAGTTTCCTATGATAGGCATTCAAAATGTATCCATCAAGTGCATTTGAAGGAGTCATAGATACTTTCAACATAATATTTTTTACCCTAAAAAGGGTATCTCTGTTGAAGGAAGCTGATCCTATTCCATATATAGATTCCAAGGAGAGCGTTAAACCTAAAGAGTGTATGATAAGATCGAGAGAAAATTGAATTTTCCACCCAAATCATTCTCCTTTGGGAACAGGAGAAAGATAACCAGTTTCAAAAGATCAAACAGATTGAATACAGTGTTTTCAATGTCGTCGACATGTTGCCGATTTTGGAACTGTCGACACGAAATCCATGGGAAATCGCCATATTTCCCTTTTCCTTGCGACACGAGGGAAAACTTATAAAATTATGAAAACATAAATAAATAGTTATTTTTTTTCCCTTGATGTCGGGTCTTACCAATTTGTGACATCGACATTGCAAATCTTGATTGAATATATGCAAGATTTTATAGCTGCAGTCCTGGTGAATTTTCAAAACTGAAAAACAGCATTGCATATTGGTATTAAAATAGGGAATTTCCAATGCATTGTACTAAAAGTCCTTGAATTGTGGCAATCAAATATGTAATTGATGTTCATAAAAGTTAAAAAAAAAATGGGTGCCTATAAGCACAGTTCTTTATACATTTATATGTGTATATTTAAACAAAGGAAAACTGCAGTGACCCGGAAAATTTCGTAAATCTAGAATGGGTATTTTGGTCATTTAACTAGTGAACGAGGTTAGACTAGTGAGATTGACCTAGAGAAGAGTAGAACAGGGTGTGAGTGAAGCCAAGACTTGGAATTAGGTTGAAATACCCAGTGATTTTGGGTTAAATCACCAATTAAGTGGAAACCCAAATTGAGCAAACCAAACTGAGCCTTAACTTACTTGGAACCTATAAATAGAACCCTTTGTCTTATAACCCTTATTTTTGAGATTTGAGAGAGAGAGAGAGAGAGAGAGAGAGAGAGAGAGAGAGGTGAAACCTTAGAGCTTGGAGGAAAGATTTTCAACATCAAAGCAAGGCAAGGGAACAGCTTGGAGCATCGGCGATCGAAGGAGCGCGACGACGGAAGATAGAGCACGAGGAACACACGGCTATAGCGATTCAGGCGAGTATTCTCTCAATTTCTTGGCTATTTGGGCAAAAACCCAAATACCAGTTATATATACAATTGCTAGAGATTAAGTTTAATGTTGTGCATGCTAAATTAGATGATTCATGCATTATTAATGTGGTGATTGGAGTTAGAGTAAACTTCTAACCTAGGGTTTATAATCTTAACCCAAATGACAAATGTGTTTATGCAATCATATATAATTGATTAAAATGCTTCATTAACGTTTAGGAAGGTTCCTAGAATGTTTTTGGACCCATTTGAGGTGTAGGTTTGACCTAGAGTTGCATTGGAGAAAATTCGGAGAAACCAGAATCGCGCTCGTTAGCGGGTCGTCGGTCCACCGACGGGGCAAATAGAGAGTGGAGCTGTTGGCGGATCCCATCGGTCCACCGACGCTTTCACTAACGAGTTCGTCGGTGAGTCGTCGGTCCACCGACCAACCTACCGACAGGAGCATACCCTGTGTGTTTGGAGGCCATCGGCGGGTGTCGGTCCACCGACGAACCCACCGACAGGGGCCAGTCATATAGCTTCGTGGTCATCGGTGGATCTCATCGATCCACCGACGGAGTCCACAGAGGAGACCATCGACGGGTCATCGGTCCACCGACCAGACCCAACGACCGAGACTATTGTGGGGCCGTCGGTGAATCCCATCGATCCACCGACGAGTCCGTCGGCGGGTAGTTGGTCCACTGATGAACCCACCAACCACTGAATTTTTGATTGACCTTTGTGGGGGTCGGTCCACTGACCAGACCCACCGACCAATCCCGTCAGTCCACTAAGGGACCCACCGAAGGGGCTTGTTTGAGAGAGTTTTGGAGAGGGACTTCAGGGGACCATTGTGGAGCAATCCCACTGATGAACCCACCAAAGAATGATGAGTTGTGAGTGTTTGGGGAACCGGGAGGGACCAGTCTACCAACTGGGTTGCCCGACCAGACCTACTATGAGAGTTAGATCTTGTGCCTCGTGAGAGGAGACCTGAGGATGTGCATTGAAATTGTTTAGAGTTGGATGTGAGTGGATACAACTTGTATGCCACCACTATGTTCATAAGACGACTTGATAGAGTCACAGATGTTGAGTTGAACTAGGATTGATACTGAACCCTAGTGACAGCATGGATTCACTGAGGCTAGAGTAAGACTTGTTGTGAGGTTCGAGGTTGGTAGAGACCTACCTGGACCTGTTGAATAAACTGGAGGACTTTATACACGAAAGTACGCTAGTAATGCTTATAGTATCAGTTGACTTAAAGACGAAGACTTAACCCTATGAAATGAGGGAAAATCAAATTAATGAGATGAAAGTTATAATGATACGATAGCAAACAATCTCAAGTCCTTAAATAATCAAGGATGAAACGGTACATAGTATAAGACGTAAGTGAATGCATGTTTAAGAAATAACATGGAACACGATAAGAGGTATTATTATTAATAACCTTGACTGTTCAGAATCACTAGGGGCATGATATATGCTACCTAAGGTGATAGGATAAGTTGAAATGTGTTTGAGTGATGTTCATGTCTACCTATAGACATAAGATATATAGTAGTGATGTTCAGGCAATGATGTAAGACCCTGAATGCACTTGATCGCCCTTGCTTTATTTATGCTTAAGCAAGAGATACTTACGGTGATTATTGTTTATGTTGAAAGATGCATGGTATTGTGGAGTAAAGGCTAATGATGTAAGTCCTTGAAAACACATTGTTATAGCAGTTTATTTTATTTATGAATAAACATGAGTTTAGTGTTGAGATGTTTGCGGACAGATATGACGTAAGGTATGTTTATGGGGGCTTGTGAGTGTCTCTTGACCATGTTGAACATGGACCCATGATGTGTGATGAATTGATTGGATGAAGATGCTATTGTTATGGCTTGTTTTCTAATTTCTGCTTTTAATTAAATTCAAACCTAATGGAATAACCATCGGTATTGCATGCTGACTTCAAGGTCGGGATGACTAATGCTGACTCAACTCTATAATGAGTTTGGTATACTGCCTCGAGAGGCAAAGTGAGGGTGAGGACTAGAGATGTCCAATAGGCCCAGATGTAGGGTGAGGTCCCCGTGAGATAACCCTTAGATCACTCCCCTGCTTGAGGAGTGGGTTCCCGTTTAATCATCTCTTATTTAACTATGTGGTGTATGAACTAGAATGTGCTTCAGAGGGTGGTCCCCGTTGAGACAACCCTTGGGCCCCTCCCCACTTGAGAGTGGGTCCTCGATAAAAATAGAGGTGGGGCATGATTTCCCCATGGGTTGCAAGTCCCTAAAATTGTGCTGTACACACAGAATCCACTGTCGGCCTTAGCCCGAGTAGGTCCATGTATCCCTGTCCTGTTACATGGTGGCGCAGTTGGGATCGAGCGTGAGCATCCAGTGATCATGAAGGAAACAGTAGCATTCATATCATGTGGTTGCGATTGTGTTTTGAATTTAGGAAGGGAGACTTGACTCTCTTGAGATCGAGCATAGAGCATACTGCATCATATTAGTATGTGGCTATGAGTGGACTACCACACATGACACTAATCCCAGTGAGTATGGATGAGAGAACTGCATAGTGTGTTGGATGAAGTGATATGATTGATTAAATTGTTATTTAGTGAATAATTAAGGTTGTTACTCGTAGACGTTAATATAGATCTCAAATTACAATTAGAATTGGGTAAATTAATTTATATGAGTAGTTCCTGTAAGTACTGTAAAAGTTAATGTAGTGGTAATAGCGGTTTAGACAAGAATCAATATGGCTTCGAGATTAGACTGTTCAGCAGACCAACGTTGGGTAATAACTTCGTATGATTAGAATTTTATAAAGTTAATCATTTAAATGCGCAAGTGTTAAGGTTAAGTCTTGATTATCATAACTCACCTATAAGGTATTCCATATTATCTTACTTGTTTGTATTTCTGAGTAAATGCCCGCTTATTGTGAGTTTACTCGCGGCTTTATAGCTTACCCATGTTTGGGATTTATTTTTCAGGTTGATGCTTACTCTGATAGATAGCTGGTGGCTTGGGTAGAAGCTTCAGCTTTGTTAGTGGTTAGTAATGTGATCCTGGTAAGACACATCTAGTATTTAAATATTATTTAGATTTGTCTCTTGATTATTTACTTGTTTGCCACCTCCAGTGGAGTGGGTGAGAGTTGCGTCGCCGGATTCTAGTAGGTGACCCTAAGGGGTATACCCTGGAATCTGGTCGTGACACGTACTTCACTCATAGATAATATATAACTAACTAATAGATAATTTTTAGGATAATTTTAGGATTCTTTCACTTTTAAGAGACACATTTAAATCTAACATTATCTTAAAATAGGATTCCAATTCTCATAAGCATTCACGACTATATTGTTTATATATTAAGATATTTAAAATAGGGGGATATTTTAGTCCAAAAAAATGTACTAAGAAAATCCCTTAAAAATACAGTTTGCTTTTAATAGTAGTATAGATATAGATTGAAGGCATTCCTATGCCGTTGATGTCTATAGGAACTTCCAATTTGCCAGTTTCGATCTGTACAGGTTGCATAAAGAAAGAAGGTACTTCGTTAATGGAGAGTGGGATGGGTAAAGTAATGATGAAGGTTGGAGAAACTCTAGTGAGATGAATTTCGAGATCAATGGTCCTGTGGGATAGGGTTGTATGCATAAATATATATTATAATCTCACTGGAAAGTGCTTGGCAGCCAGAGTTTAAGGTCGGGAGAGACAATAGTTGCATGGAGGAGGTGACAAGGTGGACTGACATGGCATGGGCATGTGCTTCAATGAAGGGTGGAGACTCAAGTTGATGGAGACGTACAAATGCTGACTGGTGGCAGCACTTTGCAGCTCATGCATCAGTTGGAGAATTGACACACTAGAAAAGCTACCGGGCCTGACACTCGGCATATCGAATCCCTACCGAATCTGATATTATGACTAAACCTTGTAGTTCGGCAGACCCTTCGGCATACCAAAGAGTCCATCAAGACCCTACAAAGCCTGACATTCGGCATACCGAAGAGTCCACCGAGACCCTACTAAGCCTGTTCGGCAGACCGAGGGTCTGCCGAGAATTGCCAAAGTGAACCGTTTCATCTGAAAATTCACATGTATGATTGTTTGGACTTGACTATACCTAGGACTGCGACTCCAAGTATCGATTGACGAAACCTAAGCGCTACCACATTGAATGATCGTTATGTTTATGGACGGATGCTTGTGGTGTCCAGCGGATTGTTCATGTGTATGGGCGCACGGGCAGTTTTTTAGGGATGTTATCACTCGGATTCTACTGATACTTGGCCATTGGTGTAGGAGGTTGTGGGGTCTAGTGTCTGGGCAGGCAGGACTAGTAGGCGGGCCCATTGTGAGGCTGTCATGCTATTGGTGTGCTGACAGGATGACCTAGCACACAAGCCATCCTGCATTGATGTTGCAGCAATGGATTTTATGTGTGATCATGATAGCTCGCCCGGGTCAACCGGACCGTGACGGATTAAGATGTGAGATGGTTAGTGGAATTGAGCCCCGTATAACCAAGTGGTGAATGTGACATGTTATGTGAATGGTCCTGGAGTGACCCATCCATGCATTGAGATGCATGAGGAATAAACTAAGAAGGATGGCTCCTTCGGGAACTCCTTGGGTGTAAATCCCTAAACTCTGATGGAAATAGCTACGGGAATTGAGCCCAGTAGGTTGAGAAAACCATGATATACACGTGGGACTTATGAGAGTAGTATTCAGCTGTAGCAAAATGAATGCCTTGTAATAGTGATTACATGATATGAGAGTGTCGTCCAGCTGTAGTAAAATGGATGCCAAGGTAACTTGGAACCGACTGATCACCGGCTAGGAAATGCATTAGTCGCATTCATGACATTTGTATTGAGCATTGTTGGGCGATGCATTCATTCATCTGATCCTTCATTTTGATTTACATCTTCTGTGTGTACTTGCTGTTTAAATTATGCATATGTGTATGACAAGACTACTGTCTTTCTAGTTAATTGTTTGCTATGGATTGTTAGACTAATGTTGTTCCATGAGGATGGATGACAAAGTCTGTTCTTACTGGGCATTCCAAGCTCACGCAACTTACTTATGTTGCAGGTTGAGGTGACGTGAGAGATGGTCTTGGACTGCTGATTTAGTTATTTCATATGTTGGATTTAAATTGGTGTAATAGGATCAGACTAGTTTCAGCATAGTTGTTTAATCGGGATTTAGGCTCTTCGGAAGCCATGATTATGATGTAATTGATTTTATTTGAACATCCGCACTCTGATAGTTTATTAAGATTGGATGTTATTTCTTTTATTGTGGTATTGGTTTGGTGTTCCGCGTTCCGTGGTTGGGAACCCGAAGGTCACACCTCGTGATCCGTGCCACCCACATAGGGATTCGAGCATCGGGATCCTGGGCATGACAAGATTTTATCAAGGAATTTAATTGGTATAATTATGCATGTGGATTTCATTATAAATTGATCCCTAAATTGACCTAGTTGTTTCGTTTGATTGATTCGAGTAGTGTACGAGTTCGGAAATTTAAAGGGTTTCATTGTGTATACATGAAGTGGCCTCAGGAAGCCTTCGGGACAACTAGAGACCCACTTGGATACCCAAAAGAAACCTATAATTCTTCTGCGTCCTGCGGTACTTGGTCGACTGGACGAGTGCAATCGGTCGACCGGGTGATAGTTCGGTCGACTGAAGCCCTGACTGACCGGTTGGTCCCGGACTCCCAGTCGCATAAGACGGGTTTTCTATCTGCGGCTACAAGGTCAACCGGAAAGGTTGGTTGGTCGACCGGATAAGGTACACAGTCAACTGGAAAGTTTGGTCGGTAGACCGGGTGAGGTACACGATCGACCAGTTGAGGTTGGTCGGTTGACCAGTTGGTCGGTCGACCGATTACGGCATGATGTGAATGTGTGTTGCGTCTGAGTGCACTCGATCGACCGGACAGGGTTGACGGGTCGACCAAGCACACCCAAAATATGATATGCTGTTATGATAGAAGTGTATTGAGTTATGTATTGTGTGTGATGGGATTACACATGTATATGAGTGCATGTGTAGACCCGAATGAATATGATTGTGATTGTTTTGATAATGATATGGTTAAATAAATATGATTGAGTGGAATATGTGATGATGATATGGTATGGAATGTATGATTTCAGAAAGTATGATGTGAATATGTGGATGTGTTAAGAGTAAATAATTATATGATATAATATGATAATCGTGAATAACATGTTAGGATGCTAGATGATTATGCATACGATATGTGGTATGTGAATGATGTGTGAACGCAATGCATGTACAAGGTAAGTACTTTGCATGGTGTTGGTTGTAAGCATGATTTCTATGTTTTATTTATGATAACATGTTATGCTTAGATGTTGATTGTTCGCCCTAGGATTGATTGGGTGAAAGGACCTTGGTCGGGGCATTAGAGATGTCATACCAACTGGATTAGCTTAAGCTAATAGGGTCATCACCATGGTTTCAAGGATCGGCCGATACCGGTCCGGACCGGGACCGGACGGGACCGGTCCGGTTCCAACCCGCGATACAAACCTTTGTATTGCCGGGTTATGGACCGGCGGTCCGGTGACCGGTTCCACCGGTGACCGGTTCCACCGGTCCGGCGACCGGTCCACCGGTCCGTCCGATCCGGCAACCGGTCCCGCCGGTCCGGCGCGATCTGAAATTTTTAAATTTTAAAAAAAAAAAAATTTAGTTTTCTGTACCGGTCCGTACCGGCGATCCGGACCGGTTCCGGTATTTAAAACCTTGGTCATCACGAGTTAATAGATGTGAGGGACCATAGTGATGAGTAGTGGTACAGTAACTAAGCTTATGGAGCTTAGGTGATCCATTATAGTTTCGATTCTATCTAGTATCGATGGTCAGCTATATTTTGGGTTATCTGTCAACCATGAATTAAACAAATGATTTAGAAACTTCATGTGGTTTATTAGGGTGGTTGTGATTGGGTTTATCTTAAGTGGGATCTATGGATTTAAGCCCCTAAAGGAAAATAGGTTCAGCAATTTTGACCTGTGGGTTGAAAGTCCCTAGAACTGCATTGCGCACGTAGATTTGTGACGATCTTATCCAGCCAGTGTAAAATAGGATATGGGAGGCGTTTGATTTTAGCCTAAAAGTTGGATCGGCTTGTGATTGTGGCTGGTATCCGTAAGTCCATGACAGGGATCTGAGTCAACTCACCTTATAAGAGCACCACTGATGTCCTGTTGTGTATGCTTACATTATTTATGTTGTTGCATGTGCATATCATTAAAGATGGATTGCATGTAGACACAGTTTTTGAGAAACTGTGGGTTATTGTCCCGTTTATTGGATGATTAGCATGAGTGTACCATGGCATATTGAGATGCTATTAGATGATGTACATGATATACGACACTCGATGCGATGTATACATTTATTTATTATATATGCATATTATCATGATAATTATATGATAACTATTATAGAGCTGCTATATGACTTGTTTTGGATATCATGATAGATTCTATGTAAATGATGATTGCTATTTATGAAATAAAATGAATATATGTGAATGAGAATGTTATGTATGAGTTAAGATGTGAATACCTGTGGAATAACATGCTTGTGTGATAACATGAAGAGTTGATCGCTCTATGTATGTTTATGTGTGAAGGGTTAGTTGTGAGTGTGCATCTATTGGCTGTGAGCTAACCCTTCATTGGGATTTATATTTCAGCTCTCCACGTGATCCGGCGACGAGGTGACGAAGCATGGCAGTTGACTTCTCAGTAGAAGCATTTCCTACTTCCTTATACATCACATGCCATATGCATTTTTTTACCATGCAATTATGATGTATAAATGTCAGAACTATGCTTGTGGCTACATGTAGCAAGGTGTGACAACCACTGAACAACTATCATCTGAGGATTCCTTGTGCCAAAAGATTAACCTATCAATTGATCGTTCCAACTTGTATACTGATTCTATTCTATCCTTGCTTACTTTTATTTAATTCATTTTTCCTTCTAGCTGTTCAAAAGACTGAAAACTAAGAAATAGGCATCTCATCCGATCATTATTTGCAACTTGAAACCTATACATTTCATTGTTGCATGAATATCTTTCCAGGACCATACCTTTATGATTTGTTAAAAAGACTATTATGCAATGTTTTTACCTTTTTTTTGGGAACATTAAAGTGATTAAAGAAGAAGAGAAGATAGGAGACGAGATTCTTCACATTATTTGTAACCATTAACTAGGTCTTTTCATTAGTAATGACCTTTGGTTCCCCAATACGAGCATGTGAACCAACTTCTGTGTTTCTACAAGTTTAATTATTATCGGTATGTTGTTGCATTGTGATCCGAGTTTGTTTGTCTTGCGTAAGAAAAAACTATGGATTCAAATAAAAAGCTATAATGAGGATTACTAATTTGAATATTTTCAAATACCTCATGGATAAGATCAGTAATTTAGATATAGCAAAAGAGAACACAAAAACTTACATCACTTTTAAGTGCTGAGGCAGCTGATCCCCGGGACTCCGGTTCTATTGCAAGGAGCACCTCTATAAGAGCCAAAGCCGAAGAAGGGAAATCTTTATACATCTGGGGAACACATCGTCTATAAGGGTGTTGAGGTTTGAAAATGGTTGCATGTGGCAACCTTGATTTTCTCCAATATTCCTCAGAGGGTGAACCACAAAGCTTGAAGATCTTATGCAGTTGTTCCACCTAGGAACGATTTCAATCACATGAAAAACTGAAATAAAGATGCCATTTTGCTATAATAATATGTTAAAGATCTTACATAAATTACAAAAAAAAAAAGCAATACACAATTCAGTTAATAATTTGATAATTTGATTTACATCTAAATGTTTGCCTCAATCAATCAACAAAATTCCTCCACCTCAGTGATTTACTTACATACAAAATTAGATGTCAATTAAGAAGATAATAGACTACAGTATACGTGTACCTCATATGGTATAACTGGCACACATGCTACTCAATCGAACTTAATTAATTATAGAGTATATTTGTGTTTGATACCGAATATGTTGAAAGATCCTACATAAATTACAAAAAAAAAAAAAGCAATACACAATTCTGTTAATAACTTGATATTTTGATTTACATCTAAATGTTTGCCTCAATCAATCAACAAAATGCCTCAATCTCAGTGATTTACTTGTGCACAAAATTAGACGTACATCAAAAAGAGAATAGACAACAGTATAACGTGTACCCCATATGGTATAACTGGCGCACATGTTACTCAATCCAACTTAATTAATGATAGAGTGTAGCCAAGTTTGGCGTACTTTTTGTTTTCTTTCCCTCCCCCTTTTTTGCCTTCTTCTTTTCTGTGTTAGACCTATATGGTCTGCCTGTACCTCTCTTCATCTGTTGCTTCTAATAAAACTTCTTCAAATACTATAAAAAAGAAAAAAAGTTACTACCTAACGACCAGGAAAAGGCAACACTAGGTGAAGAGACGCACGTAACTGCCCATCGTATGGACCTCTCTCAATAGTTAAGACTTTCCTATGCATAGATAACAAGCTTTAATTATAGTTGGATGCACGCTTGTGTGCTACAGTCTATTACAGTAGTGATGATAGCAGTTTTTCACAGGACAAACTACCCCTCTCTATATTATCTCTTTCGAAAAACAAAGGGTGGTTCTCAATTCATGACACTATTTGATTTGTCCCTCTCTCTCTCTCTATATTTTGACTGAAAATTGTCCAGAGACTTTTTCCCTTTTACCAGCACAAGTTCCTCTATTTCAAGGTTCAACGTCTTTATACAATTGATTGCTCACAAACTGAAACCCTATGTTTGATACTTGGAGCCCAACTGTAGGGTGGACGGAGAAATTGAATTCTCTGGTCAGCAAGGTTAAGGCAGCATTTTAAACTATATACTTCTAAAAGATTATTTAACAAGAAATAAATGATAAGTCCTTGCAATAAGAGTTAAAGACGGCCATTTTATACCTATGTTCAAGTAACTGTCTTTTCTTCCAGCGATGGGACACATTTATTGAGGAACCCAAGCACATTAGTATTCAGTTGTAAATTGGGTTTGATGCAATGACCCATTCACAGGATGGGTGCCAAAAGTTTTAACACATAACATTGTCTATTGAAAGGGATTGAGAGAAGAATCATAGTAGAAAATAATTTTCACGTGATGCGATCCATATAGAAAGGTTTTCAGTTCTGCTTCACCAGGTTTGATGTCCTGATGAGATATTGGTGTTTCTGCCATGTGACAGATGATGTAGCCAATCTAGACTGTCCACCTAATAAGGTACCCTCTGGATAGACCATGGGAAAAACCATTCCACCAACAGAAGCCCCATATATACCTGTTAGGAATTCGGTCGTGTGTAATACCATCCAACAAAAAAAATTTAATATTTTTCGGACTTTTCTACAAGAAAGATATTAAAACAAGGTATTGCTTTTTTGCCATGTGGTATGTTCTTGGGGGAAAACATGGTATATGAAGAAGACAGTGCATGTGGAAGAGCATGTGCAAATGTGAGATCCACTCAACTGCCACAGATGAAAATCATGTCACACCTGCGTCCTTGCTAAGGAGGATCTATAAAAGAGACTCATAAAGACAAGACTAACAAACAAACTATTAATTTCTATGAGTAAAAATACATTAAATCCCTATTAAATCCAAGCAGTATAATGTTCAGAGATTTGGGAGAGTACCTCTGTTCTTCCTGTCATGATAGGCTTCCCGGCAAACAATTCTGCTAGG
>JAUPMG010000004.1:1144001-1155291 GCA_031762675.1 Pachysandra terminalis | reverse complement strand
AGTAGTTGGGATAGGATTAACTGTCATGCCCTCAGTAGTGGGTGGATCTTCATTGATTTTCCTACCAGTGGGGATCCATATCTTAGGCTTATCAGCCAATTTTGGACAAGACTTAGTCCAGTGCCCAAAGCATTTGCACTGTGTGCAAGCTGGTGGTCTCCACATATATTCCACTTCAATGTCAACAATTTCCTCCATTGAGGGTTCACCTGAGATGTTTAAGGAGAAAGAATTTGGCAGTTCATCCCCAGCCTCCACCTCAACACACACTTTTGCAAAGTTCATCCGAGAACAGTTTATGGTCAGCTTATCAATTTCAATAGGGTGACCTATAGCACTTGCCACATAACATAGCCCTTCAGAGGTCCATAGTTCTGGAGGGATGTTAAACAATTTTATCCAAATTGGCACAGTATTGAGGCTTTCCTTTCTCAGCAGCATACCAGGACTCCATTCTCTCAAAATAAGTAATCTGCTAGCAAGATACCAAGGGGCAGCCACGAGTACCTTATCCCTCACTTCTCTGCTGGAGAATTTGAAGAAGTAAAAACCATTATTATTTGAGGTAACTTCAATAGCTCCAAACTTACCCCACAGCTTCTGTGTCAATGTTGTAACAACATCTAGTGGGAGTTTTTTATCCAAGAAATGTCCCAGCAAAGTGCCTTCCTATTTAGCTATTCCCAACTTAATCACTTCAAGAGGGGGGTTAACAATGATCCTCCCTCTTTGATGGAAAGGGGAAAGTATAAGAGTTTGGAGCAAGTGTGGTGTTCAGAAAACAGGCTTGACCAAGCCTTAGGCCCTGGGCCAGCAGAAGCAGAAGAGGCAATATGGAGTGAGGTTTGAGCAGGCCAGGGCAGAGGAGCCTGGGCTGGGCTGGGAGGACCAGCCTGGGCAAACCTCCCAGATGTAACAAGAGGCTGACCCAATGCAGGCTGAGGTGCAGAGCCAATAGCAGCTTTGACAGCAGAGGAAGAATCTCCATATAGAAGAGTATGGGTAGGGCTAGGGTGGGGGACCTTAACAGGGCAGCTGAGGAGCACAGGGCTAGGGGTCTGAACCAAAGCAAGCTGAGAAGGGGGGGCAAGACAGTGAGGAGGTAACTGACCTAGAAGACCAGGAGAGCCTAAGCTAGGCCAATGAGTCGTGTTAGTTTGCGAAACATCATCACAAGTCGTATGTATCGACTCCAAATAAACGAGCACGGGCCATTATGTTTCATATGAAGGTGCCCAAGTTATTCTGGGGCAATGTTGTTCTTACAGCAACATATTTGATAAATCGGATGCCTTCGTATGTCGTTCAGGAGGAGATTCCTCATGTTTTGTGCCCACATCAGCCCTTACATTCTCTTCCCGTTAGAATGCTTGGATGTACTAGTTATTGTCGGGATATTCGACCCCAAGTGACAAAGCTTGATCCGAAATCATTAAAGTGTATTTTCCTTGGTTATTCTCGTTCCCAAAAGGGCTATCGGTGCTACTCTCCTGAGTTGGGACGATATCTGGTATCCTCTAATGTCGTGTTTCTTGAGTCTCTTCCGTTCTCATCCCCTTTGTCGTCCTCGAGTGTCTGAGTTGTCCGACCTTGATAAGTTCCTATTATATGATCTCATACGAGTTCCTCTGAGTACATCTGTCACACCTATTAGTCCTCCTGTTCAGACGTATGCTCGTGGCTCTCGCAAAATTTTCGGTTCCTCTCCATAGCTACTGTTGAGCCGCCCTCTACTGTATCGGACTCGTTGTTGACTAATCCACCGACTGATCTGGATCTCCCTATTGCTCTTCAGAAGGGTCGTCGTAATTGTCCCAACTATCCTGTATCAACCATGGTTACATATGCAGGCTTGTCTCCGGCTCTACAGGCATTTATTTCAACCTTGGATGCTGTTTTGATCCCTCGTTCTTTATCTGAGGCCTTATCTTCTCCCGGGTGGCGGGCGGCCATGTTAGATGAGATGACAGCTCTTGAGACGAATCAAACATGGAATTTAGTACCCTTGCCCTCTAGCAAGAAATCGATTGGATGCAAATGGGTGTATGTGGTTAAGATGAACCTCGAGGGATCTGTTGCTCGTCTCAAAGCTCGGTTAGTTGCTAAGGGGTATGCTCAAACTTATGGTGTGGACTACACACTTTTTCACCAGTTGCGAAGTTAGCCTCGGTACAGCTTATTATATCTCTTGCCGCGTCATTTGGATGGCCCTTACATCAGTTGGATGTTAAGAATGCATTTCTTAACAGTGATTTGCAGGAAGGGGTTTATTTGGAGCAACCGCCTGGTTTTGTTGCTCAAGGGGAGTCTAATCTGGTGTGTCAGCTTAACAAGTATCTTTATGGCTTAAAGCAATCACCCCGGGTCTGTTTTGGACGATTCACTGAGGTGGTGTTGAAATTTGGTCTCCAAAGAGCGTCCAAGGATCATTCGGTTTTCTCTCGCCAGTCTGATACTGGGAGCATCCTCTTGGTGGTATATGTGGATGACATTGTCATCATAGGCAGTGATACTACAGGTACATCTTCTCTGAAATCACTTCTACAGAGTCAATTTCAGACCAAGGACCTTGGTCCTTTGAGGTACTTCTTGGGTGTGGAAGTTACCAGAAGTAATCGTGGGATTCTTTGTCTCAAAGGAAATATGCTTTGGACTTGTTACGTGATACAGGAATGATCAATGCCAAACCATCTGATGTTCCTATGGCTTTTGGAGTGAAACTATCTCCAGAGGATGGGGAATTATTTGATGATCCTGAGAGGTATAAACGTCTTATTGGAAAACTGAATTATCTTGCAGTTACTCGTCCAAATATTGCATTCTCTGTGAGTATTACTAGTCATTTTATGGCAGCCCCACGAGTTCCTCACTGGGATGCGGTCTTGAATATCCTTCAGTATATTAAGGGTACTCCGAGTCGAGATCTGTTATATAGCAATCAAGGTCATTTGGACATTGAAGGATTCGCAAATGCAGACTGGGCAAGATCAAGGTTTGCAATATCGATGTCGCAAGATATGTCGCAGAGTGGTAAGACCTGGGACATGTCGAGACCTTTCGCGACATGTCGCGATATCAGGGGAAACAAATAAACATTTATTTATGTTTTCATCATTTTATAGGGTTTTTTTTTAAAAAAATATAGTTTTTCCCTCGTGTCGCAAGGAAATGGGAAATCTGCGACTTCCCAAGGATTTCGTGTCGACACATTCAAAATCGTCAACATGTCGTTGACATTGAAATCCCTGGGTAGGATCTCCTAGTGATCGGAAGTCTACTACTGGATATTGCATATTTGTAGGAGGAAATCTAGTATCCTGGAAGAGTAAGAAACAACCAGTGATAGCTCGTTCTAGTGCAGAATCTGAGTATCAAGCTATGGATCATGCTACAGTGAGATTATCTGTTTGCGACAGCTTCTTAGTGAACTCGGATAACCTCCTTCAAATTTGTCCATCTTGTGGTGTGATAATCAAGCAACTATTCACATTGCATCTAATCCTGTGTGTCATGAAAGGACGAAACATATTGAAGTTGATTGTGACTTTGTGAGAGAAAAACTACAAGGTGGAGAGATATCGTTACAACATGTGAGAACTGCGGAGCATCTGGCGGACGTGTTCACTAAATCATTGACTGGAAATAGGATTGGGTATATTTGTAACAAGATGGGCATGAATAATATATATACTCCAACTTAAGGGGGAGTGTTAGAATAGCTAATGGACCGAAAGGCCCATAAGCCCATCTCTTTTATCTTTCCTACTTATTGTATGTTAACCCTAATTCTAAAATATATATATATATATATATATATATGTGTGTGTGTGTGCTCTCTCTAATTGAGATGAGTACGATTGAGTGCTTAATAAATAGTTTAGAACCAATTTTTATTCTTTTATTTATTTATTTGATTAGAAATTTTTTGTTAACTCGCATTTTTATGAGTTAGTCTTCCGCAGTAGTATTTTGTTTAGGTGTATTAGCTCTGCAGCACCTTCTGTGCGGGGGAATTAGTAGCCTAGCGACCTCCTAATGATTGGAGCCCGAGATCGTGTGTTCGGGATTTGCAATTGCACGCTTATCGATGTGATCCGGTTTCAGGGCACGACGTGACATCTTCAAGGTGACTGAATATTCACCAAGGTGGAGATTGTTAGAGATAGTGGCTCATATTCACTAGTCTCTGGATCCAAGGAGGAGGAGACTAAGAGCATATTGGTGATTTTCATACATATATATATATATATATATATATATTGGGTTGGAGTATAAATTGTAACCCTAGTTCGTTATTTTGACATAATGGAAACTTCTTCTCTCCAGTACGTAGGCCTTTCTGAACCAAGTATATCTGTGTGCATATTTGATCTTTGGTTTTCTGGTTTTCATTATTATTGCTTGGTAATGAACAAAAATCTCAAAACAATGCACTTACTATAAAAGCAATGAAAAGTATAGATATTCTCAGTAAAAGCATTTCCTACTTCCTTATACATCACATGCCACATGCATTTTTTTTACCACGCAATTAGGATGTATAAATGTCAGAACCATGCTTGTAGCTACATGTAGCAAGGTGTGACAACCACTGAACAAAACTATCATCTGAGGATTCCTTATGCCAAAAGGTTAACGTATCAATTGATCGTTCCAACTTGTTTACTGATTCTATTCTGTCCTTGCTTACTTTTATTTAATTCATTTTTCCTTCTAGCTTTTCAAAAGACTGCAAACTAAGAAATAAGCATCTCATCTGATCATTATTTGCAACTTGAAATCTATACATGTCATTGTTGCATGAATATCTTTCCAGGAACGTACCTTCATGATTTGTTAAAGACTATTATGAAATGTTCTTACTTTTTTTTTTTTTTTTCTACATAAAAGTAATAAAGAAGAAGATAAGATAGGGAACGAGATTCTCCACATTATTTGTAACCATTAACTTGGCTTTTTCATTAGTAATGACCTTGGTTCCCCAATATGAGCAATGGAACCAACTTCTATGTTTCTACAAGTTTAATTATTATTGGTATGTTGTTGCATTGTGATCCAAGTTTGTTTGTCTTGCGTAAGAAAAAACTATGGATTCAAATCAAAAGCTATAATGAGGATTACTTATTTGAATATTTTCAAATACCTCATGGATAAGCATCAGTAATTTAGATATAGAAAAAGAGAACACAAAAACTTACATCACTGTTAAGTGCTGAAGCAGCTGATCCCCGGGACTCCGGTTCTATTGCAAGGAGCACCTCTATAAGAGCCAAAGCCGAAGAAGGGAAATCTTTATACATCTGGGGAACACATCGTCTATAAGGGTGTTGAGGTTTGAAAATGGTTGCATGTGGCAACCTTGATTTTCTCCAATATTCCTCAGAGGGTGAACCACAAAGCTTGAAGATCTTATGCAGTTGTTCCACCTAGGAACGATTTCAAGCACATGAAAAACTGAAATAAAGATGCCATTTTGCTACCTAATATCTTAAAGATCTTACATAAATTACAAAAATAAATAAATAAATAAACAAATAAAGAAACACACAATTCAGTTACTAATTTTATAGTTTGATTTACATCTAAATGCTTGCCTCAATCAATCAACAAAATGCCTCGACCTCACTGATTTACAATCAAAAGGAGAATGGACTACAGTATACGTGTACCCCATATTGTATAACTGGCACACATGTTACTCAATCGAACTTAATTAATTATAGAGTGTATCAGTGTTTAATACCTAATATGTTGAAAGATCCTACATAAATTACAAAAACTAAATACGCAATTCAGTTAGTAATTTGATATTTTGATTTACATCTAAATGTTTGCCTCGATCAATCAATAAACTGCCACAACCTCAGTGATTTACTTATGTAAAAAATTAGACGTAAATCAAAAAGAGAATAGCAACAGTATAACGTGTACCCCACATGGTATAACTGGCACACATGTTACTCAGTCCAACTTAATTAAGTGTAGCCATGTTTGTCGTACTTTTTGTTTTCTCTCCCTCCCTCCCTCCCTCCCCCTTTTTTGCCTTCTTCTTTTCTGTATTAGACCTTTATGGTCTGCCTGTACCTCTCTTCATCTGTTGCTTCTAATAAAACTTCTTCAAATACTATTAAAAAGAAAAAAAAGGTACTACCTAATGAACAGGAAAAGGCAACACTAGGTGAAGAGACGCACATAACTGCCCATCGTATGGACTTCTCTCAATAGTTAAGACTTTCCTTTGCATAGATAACAAGCTTTAGTTATAGTTGGATGCACACTTGTGTGCTACAGTTCGCTACGTCCACGCTATTACAGTAGTGATGATAGCAGTTTTTCACAGGACAAACTACCCCCCTCTCTATTATCTCTTTCGAAAAACAAAGGAGGGTTCTCAAGTCATGACACTATTTGATTTGTCCCTCTCTACCTCCCTCTTTATATTTTGACTGAAAATTGTCCAGAGCTGACACTTTTTCCCTTGTACCAGCACAAGTTCCTCTATTTCAAGGTTCAACATCTTGATACAATTGATTGCTCACAAAATGAAACCCTATGTTTGATACTTTGAGCCCAACTGTAAGGTGACGAAGAAATTGAATTCTCTAGTAAGCAAGGTTAAGGCAGCATTTTAAACTATATACTTCTAAAAGATTATTTAACAAGAAATAAATTACAAATCCTTGCAATAAAAGTTAAAGACGAACATTTTATACCTATGTTAAAGTAACTGTCTTTTTCCTCCAGCAATGGGACACATTTAGTGAGGATCCCAAGCACACTAGTATTCATTTGTAAATTGGGTTTCATGCAATGACCCATTCACAGGATGGCTGCCAAAAGTTTTAACAAATAACATTGTCTATTGAAAGGGATTGAGAGAAAAATCATAGTAGAAGATAATTTTCATGTGATGTTATCCATATGGAAGAGTTTTCTGTTCTGCCTCACCAGGTTTTAACAGGATGGGTGCCAAAAGTTTTAACAAATAACATTGTCTATTGAAAGGGATTGAGAGAAAAATCATAGTAGAAGATAATTTTCATGTGATGCTATCCATATGGAAAAGTTTTCTGTTCTGCCTCACCAGGTTTGATGCCCTGGTGAGATATTGGTGTTTCTGCCATGTTGAAAGATGATGTAACCAATCTAGACTGTCCACCTATAAGGTATCCTCTGGATAGACCATGGGAAAAACCATACCACCAACAGAAGCCCCATGTGTACCTGTTAGGAATTTGGTCGTGTGTAATACCATCCACCAAAAAAACTTTAATATTTTTTGGACTTTTCTACAAGAAAGATATTAAAACAAGGTATTGCTTTTTTGCCACGCAGTATGTGCTTGGGGGAAAACATGGTATGAGAAGACAGTGCATGTGGAAGAGCATGTGCAAATGTGAGATCCACTCAACTGCCACAGATGAAAATCGTGTCACACCTGCATTCTTTCTAAGGAAAATCTATAAAAGAGACTCGTAAAGACAAGACTAACAAAAAAACTATTAATTTCTATGAGTAAAAATACATTAAATCCCTATTAAATCCAAGCAATATAATGTTCAGAGATTTGGGAGAGTACCTCTGTTCTTCCTGTCATGATAGGCTTCCCGGCAAACAATTCTGCTAGGATGCAACCGGTACCCCAAAGATCAACTGCAACTCCATACTCTGTAGCACCAAGCAAAAGCTCAGGAGGCCGATACCATAAAGTTACAACACGACTCGTCAGTGGCTGTTTCATATCAGGACGGAAAAAGGTAGCCAGCCCAAAGTCACCGATTTTGAGAACTCCATTATTGTCAATCAGAAGATTGGAACCCTTGATGTCTCGATGCAGGACCCCTCGACCGTGGCAGTGTTCAAGTCCACGAAGTAGTTGTTGCATGTAGCACTTAATCTGCAAAGCCAATGCATATACTTGTAAGCCTTGAAATTGACTTAAACTATTCTGACCATTAAATAGATGGATAGAAAAGGAATTTAAGGAAATCATCTAGTTGATTTGCAAAGTTCCAAGGAAACTGGCAATAATAGGAATAAATGACTTGTCCAAGTCATTACAACCTTCATATGTCTTGCCAATAGATTGGTAGGAATGATTCAAAGATCACCAGGAGCTTAATGTCTTTCAGAAGATATATTCTAGGCCAAAATTTGTCCAATTGAATCCATCAGATTCACCACTTAAACCTTCTACTTTTTATTTTTTGATCGGCAAAACATATCTCCCTCTATTTGTTTTTTATTTTTCAAATATATCTATTATAGATACATAAACTTTCATACATCAATATTTAACATTGAAGGTCCCGATCTAATTGTGGGTTCCACCACCTGCACCACAACAGTTGTTGACAACTTATGGTGTAAATAATGGGTAGCCTATATTTCCTCAAATTAGAAGGGGGAAAACGGGCACCTGTGGTTCAGTAAACTTGATACCAGGTGTTGCAGAAAGCCCAACAAGATCATGCTCCATGTATTCGAATACAAGGTACAAGCTGCAGGACATTCTTGAAGTAACCAGACCCTCAAGCTTCATAACATTTGGATGATTAAGCCTACGCAGAATATGGATTTCCCTTGCCATAAAACGAACACTTTCCGGATCCATATTGACAAACCTCACTTTCTTCATTGCAACAATTTTGTCCGTTTCAAGATCACGGGCTTTGTACACACTGCTGTAAGTTCCTTGTCCAATCTGAATACATGGCATGTTATTTGAAATGAATTAAAGATAATGAACAGATAACATAAATGGAAACTTAATCCATTTCAATAAATGATATCACCATCAAGCACAAGCACAAAGATAAATTTTGAAGAATCTCACATGATATAGATAGAAGAATGGATAGATAGATATTATATATATAGGCTCAAGTTGCAAATTAAATGTCAATTTTGCACATTTGAAAACTTAGAATCCCAAAAGTAAGTAAAAGTCAATCAACACTCAGTTCGATAGAACAATAATATTCAAGTTTCAAGAGCTTAGAAGTTAGAACTGCTTTACTCTGGGAATATTTGGTGATCTTCAAATTATTCCAAACCATCTTCCATAGAGGACAAAATTGGTCTTATTATTTTATTGAAGGCACTATTCCATATTATAACTCCTATACTCATAAGAGAAAGTATAGAAATGGTCTTGAACATCTATCTAATAGAACAGATAGGAATTGCCAAACGCCCGACCCCTACTCCACGTAAGGTGCTTCTAAAAGAGAGAGACACGGGGAGGAGAAAGCCTGAAAGTTAACTACATGAATTCTTTGAGGTACTTGGAATTATCTCCAAAAATACTTCTAAGCAAAAACTAAGACTTCTATCTAATCTAGACTCTAGTCATATGCACCCGAACCAAGTTATAATCCCAAGTTACCTCTTTAATTCCATTAGTAGTATATCAATAGGCTTATTTTCAGATAATTGATGACAAATACATGATGATTCCTAACAAAATAATCTAAATAATATGAGAGCTCAATGCTGCAAAATTTACAACGAAAAAAACAGTAATGCCTTATCCCAACTAGTTGGAGTCAACAATATGAATTTTCACCATTTTGACATATCAAAAATCAATTTATCTAAGTGCATGTAGATCTTTTCTGACTCCATCCAGGTCCATTTTGGTCCTCCTCTTATTCTTTTTGAACCCTTTGCATCATCTCAAACCTTATAGCCGCTTATAAAGGTCTCCAATTAACATGCCCAAACCATCTTACATGACTCTATTTATCTCCTCTCTAGGATACACTTAGCTATTTGAGATTCGTTCTTTCCTTACCTTTCTTACTCTTTCCATACATAAGTCTCAACCTCCCGATCTCGGCTACAATTATCCTATAAGTTTGTTGCTTTTTACTTCCTGAGCATTCTTTCTCGTACATCATAGCGGGTCTAATTGTGGAATAATAGAATTTTTCATTCAGCTTATGATGGATGCATTAATCACATAAAATTCTAGAAACACCTCTCCACTTAAGACAAACAGCTAATCTTTGTGTAACATCTTCACCAACATCTCCCTCCTTGTGAATAATTGATCCAAGATAGCAAAACTTCACTCTTTTGACAATGATTGGCCAATAAGACACAAAACATTCAGATAATAAGCATAGACAATATGAGGGTGTCGAAATGAATGTGTCAAGAGATTAATAAATTCCAAAACTAGGAGTAAATGTCTCAGAGGGTCTCCAAGAAAACAAAAGTTGAAAGATCTGAAAGGACTAAAGGAAGGTCAAAAACAACCTAGACGGTATTGATTAGAAATAATCTAAAGGCACATATTCTAACTAAAGATATGGGTTTTGACAAGTCGGAGTAGTGGGACTGAATTTGTGTGCCCGACCCCGACTAGATGAGATATGGCATAATGTTATTATATCGTTGACATGAAAAAATTCTGTTAAATCAAATTTGATTACATTCTCTGTGCACCTCAGAAGCACATATTCCAAAGGAAAACATAGAGATTGATGAAAAAGAAAATAGGGTTTAAAGCATCTTTGTTCAAAATTGTACCGGTCGGCTCCGATAACGGTACAGACCAGCCAGTACTTTAAGCCATGACAGAATTGGTATCTCACATGTTTTTACTTTTAATTGAATATAATTCATACTTACATAACTAAAAAAATAATTTTAAACAGTCATCAGAAAGTCCTCATCAATTCTGGTTTAGTTGAATATCCATTACTCGAGATTAGTATCAATGTAATTCTTATAAACTCTTTAAGAGGATGGATTAAAGAATTATAGTTTGCCACAAAATTCTCTACCATCCCTAAATACAATTCTCTTGGATGTTAGGTTAATTACGTAAATGGTTGATTTAATACTAAAATAAATAATAAGACATAAGTTCTAATAATGATTGCATTTGCAACTCTAAAAGCAGATTCTCAAAATATCTCAACATCTACTGAATCCCAATATTACTTCTTAGTTGTGCTGGAACTAAATATCAGAATTCAGTTTCACCACTGATTAGAATGATCAACACAGTATGTTTTTCTCCAAATAATATGCCCATTGGCCCAGAAAGAGTAATTACTGAACTATCTACAAGTTCCATAGAGATTATACTAAAAACCAAACAATTTGAAAAGAATCAAGCCACAAGAATATTAAAAAGACATTTACATGGTATGTCTATGTCTCTTTGTACATAACATCAAACAAATTTACTAAACTGATGCGTAATTTGCAGATAGAAAGAGGAGGAATCAATGATAAGCAGTACTGACTTTGTCTAACTTCTCAAATGAGTCTGCCC
>JAUPMG010000004.1:1107615-1121103 GCA_031762675.1 Pachysandra terminalis | reverse complement strand
CAAAGTAACAACACCCATTGATAGATTGGGTGTTGTTACATATCATATAATGATTTGAAGTCATTTGATCAACTTTTTATCTGCAAAACAAGAAAAAAATGGATTTACCTCAAGTCGGCTCAAGAAAGGACCTCCAATAAGACACCCGAAGCTTAAATCTTGAAGAAGATTCTTCAAAAGTGTTTAAAATCACAAAAGAATGAAAGATTCATAAGAAATCAGGGGTTTGCAACCCTTATATTTTCAAATTTTTGGGAAGAGGGAATTCATTTACATTCCACGAGTGCAAAAAAAAATTCACTCTCTCGCCGAAATCACACCATCCCGGCGAACTTTCGCCGATATTTCACCGAGATGGTGTAAATGGGGGAATTCAGCAAATAACACCCTAATTTCATACCACAAACTTGAATTTTGGCGAAATTTAAAACCATGCTCCCGGCACCCCGCCTGGCCCAAACCTCAGCTGCTATATTGGCCCTTCGAGACACGGGATGTTCCAACCCCCACTCAAAGACCAAGCCAAACGAACAAGATGAGTAAACCTCCAGGCACACTGCTGAAGTCTCCCCAACCTAGCAATCCTCAGCCCACCCACTAGAGCCACCAAAACTACCCTCACTGACAAACCAAGACCACCCGGACCGGAGAAAGTAAATAGAGAAACTCCCTCACTGTCTCTAAACACACCACCAACTCCAGAGGATCCAACAGAAGCCATGGTGAAGCCATCAATGTTAAGCTTCACCCACCCCACCTCCGGGGCCCGCCAAATAGCAAGCATCGGCAGGGGAACAGCTGCCACTCACACTCACAGAGATCCTAAACCACTCTCTGGGGATATCTGCCGTCATGATACCCACAACTGAGTCCTCACTGCTGCCCAAGAAGCTATAGAGGCCATAATGCCCTCAATCACACTCAAAGTCGAGGATGCGATATCCAGGAAATTTCCTTAGGTTACGCTCCCTCCAGATATGCCATAGCGTAGCATGAAATACTAACCCATACAAGATATGCCTGCGCTCGGCCAAATCAAGGAATCGCCACTGAGCAACAAGAAAACAAATGCCTGCTAATATAACCCACAAATGCCCAATGCTACACAAAAAGAAACTCCAAATCTCAGTAGCCATCGAGCAGTGCAAAAATAGATGGTCAGGTGTCTCCTCCGCCGTTCTACATAAGAAGCACATGTGAGGTGAAAGAGCCATATACCTCCTCCTTCTTTGGTTCATATCCGTCGTGTTAATCCGATAAAGCAGTGCAGACCAAACAAAGGCCTTGACTCTAAGTGGAGCAGAAGAGGACCACACAGACTGGGCAGAGAAGGAAATAGGGGGGCCAAATATGTTAGAACGGAACTGACTAAAAAAGGATCGACACGAGAACAAACCATTCGTATCAGGAGACCAGATCCTCATATTCGGCCACTCCTGAGACACAACTAAATCACCAACAGACTCAAATAAAGAAGCCAACTCCCCCATCTCGACCTCCCTAACATTTCTACGGAGAAGGAAGATCCCACACAAGACCGGACTCTGACCAAAAAAGGACCTCACTAACCATAGAAGACTGGGAATGGACTAATCTGAAAACTCTAGGAAACCGGAGGTGAAGAGGAACCTCCCGAAGCCAAACATCAAACCGGAAAGAAACTGAAGAACCACACCCCACCATAAAACTAATCAAGGAAAAAAATAGGGGGGCCAGAAGCATAACTGCTTTCCACGGGCTTGTTGAAAACACCCTTACGGACAGATTTGGATCCCTCCCGTTCACATGAATTCCATACTTGCTAATAATCACTTTGCAACAAAGACTGTTCCGCTCGTTGTTGAACCTCCAAAGTCACTTAGCCATCAAAGCCGAATTCTGGTCCACTGTGTTTCCCAAGTTCAAACCACCTAACTCCCTATCCTTACAAACTTCCTCCCACTTGACCAAATGGTCTCTCCTTTTCCCATTACCCTCCCATAAGAACCTACGCTGAAGCTTCTCGATATGAGAAGCCACACCTCTAGACATACGAAAAAGGGACGTGTAGTAAACGGGGAGATTAGCCATAACGGCCTGGATAAGGGTGATCCTACCATCCAAGGACAGATAATTTCTCTTCCAACCCGCCAGACACTTCTCAATCCTCTCAAATAACAGGATCCCAAAAAATAACGATCTGGGATTACCCCCCAAAGGTAAGCCCAGGTAGGACACTGGCCACTCCCCCGCCCTACAACCTAATTCTGCGATGCACTCAGCCATCACCAACTCCACATGAATGCCCGACATCGTGGAGGAGAAACAAAGTTGAACAAAAACTGGAGGTAAAACATCCAATCTTTCTTTTCTTGACAGAATTATAAGACCTTTTTCTTCACTTTCAAAGGGCTCAATTGTGACTTTATTTTATTTTGTTTTTTTCCGATTGGTAGGATATGTATTAATATTCTTGTGTGAGAAAAACCAGCCCCTCTCTACACAGGTTATACAATAGTCTGACTTCAATTGAGGCTTCATTATCATGAATCGGGTCAAAATTTGAAATATCTTTCAAGATAACCTTTTAGTCCGATCAATGATAGAACTCCAGGGCTGGAATTTTTCTTTTCCTTCGGATTTAGGGTTTTCTCAAGCATGTTCAGACATAATAAGAGTGATGGTAATGAACACCCAAGAATTATTGGAAAAGACATATGCGATGCGAGTATAAAAGCTACATACATTCCTATGAAAAGCTTGTAATACAAAGGCTTTTCGTAAGTTTATACAATATAATTTTCAGCTCTTCAATTATGGTGTTGGACAGTGTTGTTTCAACGTCTCTAGTTCCTGCATTCAATAAGAATAAATAAAGTCTGGATGACAATTCTATTATGCAACGGAGAGAAGGAAAAGCCAGGCTCTGTTGTTAAACTCTTACGATTCATTGTATGAAACTTACAATTCGATTCGATTTGACCCCAAATCGATTCAAATCAGTGAAGAAATCGGTTTATGTTTGAAATTTGAATCTTATGATCTATACATTGAATCTTACGATTTACGATTTAATCGTACAATTCTTACAATTCAACTCTACAACACCAAAGAAAAATGACCTCTTCTTTTTTATTGAACAATTTTCCTTTTTCACGTTTGATCCTTGTTTATATAGAATATAGTACTCTAAAACAATTAAATATACATAAAGAATTATTGTTTATGTATTTTAAACAATAAAAAGCGTTGTTCCTAAGAGAAATCTCAAAATCTAAACCCCAAACCCTACTTCTACTAATATTACTATGAATCTTACGATTTACGGTTCAAAATTACGATTCGATTCTAACTGGCCTGAAACGATTTTCGATTTGATTCACGATTTGACAACCTTGAACCCATGTATGAGATGCATTTTGCATGTTGGGCCGGCATATAACACTTAGAAGGCCTAAAAAGTTTAGGAAATAGAATAAGACTTGAGACTAGGTAATAAATTTATAGGATAAAGGATTTATAAGAGGGTAAAGAGAAATAGATATGTAGGATGTGAGATTGTGAGGTACGATGATTGCTATTATGTGCAACTTTATTAGGTGATTTCCGGATAGACAATTGGGAATAAGGGTACCACTATTTCTAAAAGTCTGAAAGTTGAACCATAAGGATGTAGTATGTGGTGAGTATACTGGATTGGGTTGTCTCCATGAGACATGATGATCAAAGGCTTGCAATTTGTTGAATGAGAAATCTTATCAAAATGTATTTATAATCCCAATACTAACTACTTTTCCAGAAATTGACGTCAACGCAGTTCAAAATGCATTGGATTACATTCTTTGAAAAGGAGATAGTAATTAGAACTATATAATCAAGGTTAAAGGATAAAAAATATATATAAAGTAAAATTTATATAATATATATTGCATGATTATTATAATGTATACACCAAGTAATTAATTGGACCAGGGACCGGTGAACTTATGTTAGGTTCCAACCAAGATTGGCCCAAAACCAGGTGAAGACTATATGCAGTGTTTTCAATGTCGTCGACATGTCGTGGCATGTCGACGATTTTGGAACTGTCGACACAAAATCCAAGGGAAATCGTCAAATTTCCCTTTTCTCTCTACTACATGAGGCAAAACTATATATATTTTTTTTAAAAAATCCTATAAAATTATGAAAAATAAATAAATTAATAATTGACTTATTTCATCTTCAAATGATTTGAAGCAACATCAGGAGGCCAGTCTAACTCAACCGGTTTGACAAGTGGTTCAAAACAAAACAACCAGGAGATATCATAATAAACATAATTGAAGAATAAAAATAGACACAATCCAAATGTACAGTTCAAACGATTCACAGGGTTTTATAATCAAACCAAAAAAACATACAGACTAACCCATTGAGGTGTCAAATCAGTAGTTCGACCAGTTTGATGACAGATCCGGTCTAATTTCTAAAACACTGGCATGTATTCCACATGGATCAACACATGGATGGCCTCAAGGCATCTTGGGAGTCGTGCATGAATAGCAGTTTATAGCTGTTGGCTTTCCCATTGAAGCTAGATACAGATCTTCAAAATCTTGAGATTCAATAAATGAAAAACCAAGAAGAGGCTGCCCATATTGAAGAAAACTACTTATTCTGCTCAAATTTAAACTCTGACACTTAATTTTATTACCTTTTATCTTTTAAGAACCTTGGTGTCATGGCAGGCAAATCGAAGAGGGTACAAAGAAATTATTGTTGGGCAGGGGGATAAAAGTAAGAAAAATCATTTGATTAAATTGACAACAAGCTTATAAAGAGAATCAGCAAACTGTGGGATCAAAGCAGAAAAATATTTTTAATTCTGTTAGGTTTAAAAGTTTTATTATTAATGACTCCAAATTATCCACACCAAATCCTGCACCCATTCTTACACCATAGTCTATGATTGGTCCATTCTTTTTTAGTAAAACAAACTTTTTAAGTGCAAGAAAGTCATTTTTTGTGCTACAATATCGCATTGACCAATCATAGACCGTGTTTGTGTGTATGTTTAGTTTCTTATATTAAAATTTAAAATGTTTAACAATACAAAATATTTAGGAGATTCGCATAAGAGTTTTAGTGGGTTTTTAGTCTTATTTACTTTTAGATGCTTTGTTGTGTTTTTAAGAGTTTCTATAAATACACATAATTTAAAACTTTCAGGATGTTTAGGATTGAGAAACAAGCTTATATAAAGGCCAGAATATTGGTTCTATGTAGAGTGGCAACTTTTGCAAAATAAAGTTTTATCTTTATTATAAAGAATCTATTTTGCTTCCTACTGATTGTTTATTTCATCTTTTAGGTACTGCTGATTCTTCTTAGTGCATGGTACCAATTCCCTTGTTTATCCCTTCTTCCATAATTATGATCTTACTTGACATCGAGTGGTTCTCCATAATTGTTCTACATCAAAGGCTACACAAGGGGTGTCGATATTTAACTTGCTTTTGAAAGGTACAAAACAACATGTATATCATGCAGTTTATACTTCTTTTTTCTTTTCTTTCTCTATATTGATTGATACTGAAGAAATATGATATATATATATATAAAAGAATGTGTAAAAAAAGGAGTCCCAGAGGTTAAATTAATCAGAGGAATAACAGAAAATAAAACCAAAGGAAAAGGAGCACTCACTACATATGCTGAAAACCCCTCTCCACCCACTACTCATCCACAACCCCTCTAACAATGCCCTCTCTAGCCACACCTTCTCTAGCCAACCTATCCACTGGAGAGTGGGCCGACAGAGAATGTTCCCCCCATGACTCAAGTATCAAGCCAAAAGAATGAGATGAGACAGACGCCAAGACCCCTGATCTGATCCTGAAACCAAGAGATGATTTTCCGAGTCACCCTCTACCACTAAAGTAGATACTTGTATCTCCCTTGCCTCATTCAAGCAAGTCACTAGGGACAAGAACTCAGCCCCAACTCAATCGCCTACCCCAATAGAGCCTGGGTAGGAATGTATATCATGCAACCCATTATGTGTGTGTGTGCATTGTATTATTAATAGGTATAGGTGCTTAATGTGATGCATGAGAGAAGTATTGAGTAATGACGTTGTCTGTTCCAGATTCTTGCTAACCATTAATATCTTGTTTATGTACGTTCCATGAGATTTTCAACTAATTTGATATATACCATTATAAATTTATGAATTATGATAAAAGGATTAACAATACTAAATTGACCATGGTTATGAAGTTCCGCAAATCAGGATGACATACAAGATAGTATAAACAGTTAAAAGTAAATAATACCTGACGGTATAGCGGTGACTGGAACTTAAAATCCACCAAGAAATAAAGGCCACATGTCCCTGGAACTGGTCCCGGATTAAATTCCCAAATGTTTATCAAATGGTCAAAAAGACCACTTTCTAACACAGTTGTCTGGACATAAAACATATTAAAGGATAAGTGCACCAGCGGCATTACCAGTAAAAACAACTCAAAATGTGCCATTTGATATCAGACAATCAGAATCTGAAGCAAAACACACACACACACACATGTAAGTCGCAAGCAAAAGACTTTGTTCTCCAATATATAAAAATAATACATATACAATAATTATGGTGTAACATTAGAAGCCACTGGAAACACAGGTTGCACAACTTATTCTTCTTCTTCTTTTCTTTTATTGGATACCTAAAGAAGTATAAAGAACCATAGAACTTTTCACATATGTATAACATATCTTGACATTTTATGCAATGGACCCGTGGAATTTCAAACAATTATACAGTATCTGCCTATGTTAGAAGAAAAAAAAAGGATGGTCACACCTGAGCCACTAGTACTAAAGTTTTTAATAATAAAAAAGATGGTCACTGGTTGTTGAAATTTCATATACATATCTTGAAATTTCTTTTACTGGATACCTAAAGAAGTATAAAGAACCATAGAACTTTTCACATTTGTATAACATATCTTGACATTTTATGCAATGGACCCATGGAATTTCAAACAATTATACAGTATCTGCCTATGTTAGAAGAAAAAAAAAGGATGGTCACACCCTGAGCCACTAGTACTAAAGTTTTTAATAATAAAAAAGATGGTCACTGGTTGTTGAAATTTCATATACATATATATATGTTACTATTTCAGGAAATAGGGCCTGACTTTGCTCTATTTCATTTAAGAACATTAACTTAAAATACAAAACAAATTTGGACTTTACCATGGGTAATATTACATTTTTTGTTTCCAAACCCTACACAAGCTTAGGCCTGTTATATAGCAGTCACCTAGCTAACCAACAAGGTCTGGTGCCAACGCTTGTTTAGACATTATGACAACACCTTAATTCATAGGGCTTGGTCCATTCCATAACCATTATGCTACGAGTAAAGAGAAGTAATAGTCAGTTTCCCATCTATTCATTCATTGCAAGGTCGCTTCAAAAGTGAGGTCCTTATAGTAAATTGTAAGGAATTGGGTTCATCCTATCAACTTATACAACGCCTTGGCTAGTTGGGAATTGAGGAAAGAAAAAAATACAGGACGTATTATCTGGATTTTGAGTCCAGCTGCAACTTGCTGGTCACTTTGCCAAGAACGTAACAGCAGAATCTTCTAATATAATAAGAGGCAAGTTGAGGACGTAATTAGAAGGGTTTTCTCACTGCTTTTGGTTTAATTCAAATGCATTTTCGTTTCTTGGGTATGGGCTGTGGAAATTGTAGTAGTTATAAGTGGGTGTACTTGGGGCTTTTCTCCCTCTTTTATTCATATGATATATAAAAAAATAAATCATATTTTAGGGCTTGAAACCTAAAATCTTAACATTTGGGGTCGATTCTAATTTCCTTGTCCTCCCTACTCTCCAATAGGACTGTTTTCAAAATACCTTCTAATCCATCTCATTTTGTTAAAAGCGACTAAGCCAAGCCTGCTGGAGGGGAGGGGGGGGAACTTGTTTTATAGGCTTCACATGGTTTTGGCTGATTATTAAATGTGTCGCACAATAACCAATACTGTCACCAAATGTTAGTTAAAGCCATGTGCTAATAGTTAAGGAGGGTTCTCAAATCATTGGTGCTAACCCCAATATGCCATAATTGTTCTCTTATTTCAAAAAATAAAATAAAATAAAATAATAAATTGTTCTCTTATTTCAAATATCAGTTTATATAGCTTCTTTTAAACATTGAATAGCAGACATATAGCGATTGACCCGTATGCCTCCGAAAATTTCTTCTTTTTACCAAAAACTAATTATACTTTCAATCCTCTACTACTAGGCCAATACTCCCTCATATGCAGACGTTCCCTACATACACTACGCCATAGACTAGCCTCTTGTCTCAATTTATAGTGTATGTTCACAATAATGACATGCTTAATAGTTAATATAATATTTAATACTTGAAAAGAATGGATGAAAACAAGAACTCATACTTCTAAAAGCAATTTCTCATAAATTTAAGAAAATGCATTTACCTTAATGGACTTGGGTTTGTTTAATTCTACATGAGAGACGTAACTTTCAACAAGAAATTTGAAACCAATTTCCAGCTTAGCATCAAAAGTACCATCAGTATTGCGCCGAACTATCTCAGACTTTTGACACCAGGGGACAAAGTCTTCATACAAATCAACAGCTGCAACTACAGCGAATAACTGCTCTGGAGAGTACCTGGAAACACAAAAGCCCATCAATTTTGGACTTTCACGGAAGGACTAGGTATCGAGAAACTAGCAATCCAATGTCACTACAAGCAAATGAACTCAAAAATGTTTTCTCAAGTCTTGGGATGATGTATGCTTCATAACAATTACAACAAAATATAGAAATAGAAAATGAAGTACCTGTTACGGATAGGAGTCAATAAGTCAAATGAACTTCTATCCACATGTGTCTATGTGCACAAGTGTGTATTTTGAATTTTGAAATTCAAATGTTGTAACCTGATTGTAATCTGGAGATACTATATATAAATCAGAAAAGTTATCACTCTCTTAAGTTAAAGAGAACCAAAACTCTTGAACATTTACATGGTATCAAAGCTACCAAGACTCACGTCAAATATCATGAAATTGTCATCATCAACAAATGCTACAAACAATGAAATGGTATTTGGAAATACCATTCCATCAATCGGTAACATTCATCACTTCATCTCCTTAAATCTGGATAGGAATAACTACCTACTATGGAAGTCTCAATTTCTTCCTGTTCTTCGACTGTATGATCTTATGGACATACTAACTGGGGAAGAAATCTGTCCTCTAAAAAATTTGATGAAGGAAAAAGAACAGAAACCTATATAAATCCGGCTTATATAGCCTGGCAAAAGAAGGACCAACTATTACTTAGTTGGATCATATCCTCTTTGAGCGATATTGTTCTCGCTCATGTCGTTGGCTTAACAAATGCCAAAGACGTCTGGGTTACTCTTGAGAATATGCTATCTTCTCCTCAAGAGCTCGAATCATGCAACTGCGACTGCAATTACAAACACTCCGGAAAGGATCAACGAGTATGCCTGATTATCTGCAAAAAGCCAAAGGGATAGCAAATAGTCTCTCTGCAGCAGCTCAACTTGTATCTGATGAGGATCTAATTCTCTATGTTCTTGCCGGTGTGGGCACCGAGTACAAATCATTCGTTACTTCAATTACTACTCGTTCTGACCTTGTCTCTATAGATGTTTTGCATAATCTATTGTTTAACCAGGAAATGAGACTCTCTCAACAACATTCCACAACTTTTGATCAAAGTGGAATCACTGCTCACGTAACAATACGAGGACATAGAGGTGGGCGAACATCTCGTTCACAACCCAACTTCAATCGGAGAGGAAGAGAGGACGTGGTCTTGGACGAAACACTTATCCAGCCAACGATCATCAACCACACAACAACAGTCAACAACAATTCTTCTCCACAACATCAAGAGTTGTTTACCAGATTTGTAACCGTCCCGGTCACGTAGCGATAAATTGCTACAGTCGTTATGATCATGCTCAACAGGAAGAACAACCCACTACTCTTACAGCCATAATAGAAAACCAATCCAGCGATTTTGCCTGGTATCCCGATTCAGGTGCCACAAACCACATCACTTCAAATCTAAACAATCTGTCCATTCAATCTGAATACAGTGGTCCGGATCAAGTACGCGTTGGAAATGGATCAGATTTGAAAATATGTAACATTGGTTCTTCTCTCTTATCAAGCTCATCTGATAAATTTATTATGAATGATATTCTCCATGTGCTTGATATTAGCAAAAACTTACTATCGGTCAGACAGTTCACAACCGATAGTGATGTTACAATGGAATTTAATAAATCTTCTTGCTGATAAAGGATCGCAGAACGAGGAAGGTTCTACTTCGAGGGCAAATTAAAGACGGCTTGTACCGACTCCCTTCTCATAACCCATCAACGATTACATCAAAGTATGTCCTTCTTGGAGAAAGGGTTTCATCAGATATCTGGCATCAACGGCTCGGTTCTCCTGCATCCCGCACAGTGGATTATGTTTTATCTACAAATAAACTATCAAATGTCAAGAATAAGAATGTGTCTAATTTTTGTTCAGCTTGTCAGTTAGGCAAAAGTCATAAATTGCCTTTTTCTTCATCTTTTTCTAAAGCATCAAGTCCACTAGACTTATTGTGCTCAAATGTTTGGGGCCCGCTTCCAGTTGTGTCAAATAATGGAAGCAGATATTACGTACACTTTCTTGATGATTATAGCAAATTCACATGGTTGTTTCCTATCTGTTGCAAATCTGATGGTTTGCAATTTTTTATTAATTTCAAGACTCACGTTGAGAAGGCTATTGGTCGTTCAATCAAAGCACTACAATCTGATTGAGGTGGAGAATTTCAGTATTTAAATAAATATTTAACTGCACAAGGCATTTCTCATCGGGTCTCTTGTCCTCATACACATGAGCAGAATGGTTCAGCAGAAAGAAAACACCGTCACATTGTTGAGACGGGTCTAACTCTTCTTGCTCATGCCTCCATGCCTATTAAATTTTGGGTTGACTCATTTCAGACGGCCCATACCTGATTAATCGGCTTTCTACTCCTACTATTGGAAATATGACCCCATTTGGCAAGTTATTTGGACATAAAGAGGACTATAAATTTCTGAAAGTATTTGGTTGTGCCTGCTTCCCATATTTACATCCATATAATTCACATAAATTTCAATTTTGGTCTACTAAGTGTGTTTTCATTGGCTACAGCAACAATCATCGGGGCTATAGATGCTTGGATCCCTCATCCAATCGATATTTATTTCTCGCCACGTCATCTTCAATGAGCAGGAATTTCCTTATATCTCCCTACAACAGCCAAAATTCAAGGATGGTCCCTCCAGCACTTCTTTAATTTTTCCATTGGATATTATTCAAAAATGGACGTGTGCTACATCCTCTCGGAATCATATGGATCTATCTTGCTCGTTGGATTTTCCTACACCGCCTCACAATTCAAATTTGAATTTGCCAAGTGGACACTCCAATTCAGCTATTGCTATTTTTTAAGAAGAAGAAACTACACGTCCAAGAAGGTTGTTATCTACACCACTTCCCAATTCAAATTTGAATTTGCCAAGTGGACACTCCAATTCGGCCACTGCTATTTTTGAGGAAGAGGGACTTCCACGTCCAAGGGGGTTGTTATCTCTACAACAAACCTTATCTTCAACAAGGTCTCCTTTATTAGTCAAACATCCAAGTGGCACACTTCCTCCTATTGTACAACAAACTCCTACTCCTCAAAGGACGTACGTTCGGCGCAATAGAACTCCAATTCAAAGGGATCTTATCTTATCTGCAAGATCTTCTCTAGAATCAAATTCAAAGATTGTATCTTTGCCACATGGGCAAGATCACAAGATATTTAGCAAATTTGTTGAAGAATCTAATAATATTGTATCTTTGCCACATGGGCAAGATCACAAGTTGTTGAAGGATCACAAGTTAGTTAGCAAAGTTGTTGAAGAATCTAATTCAAATATTGTATCCTTGCCACATAGGCAAGATAACAACTCGTTGGGGATCTCTAACTACCAAAACTCAGCAACTCCAAATTTAAATCTGCCACGTGGACAAGATAACTGCACGGCTGTTACTGAAGATAATGCTTCAATTTTGAATGTCTCGCGTGAACATCAAGGAATTAATTCAAATTTGAATTTGCCAAGTGGACATCAAGAAATAAATTTGGTCGTGGATCTCAACCCTTCTCCAATTTCAAATTCAAATCAAATCCCAACTTTATCTCATCCTATGGCTACTCGTACCAGAGATGGTACACGTAAACCAAAGATGCTCTCTGCCACTCGTTACCCCCTTTCCACTGCTCTCATCTCAACCTTATCTCATGAGGTTTCTCAACCAACATGCTTCAGTCAAACTGTCAAGGATTCTAACTGGAGGAAGGCCATGGATTTAGAATACAATGTTCTATTGTCCAATGGCACTTGGACACTTGTCCCACAGTCTTCTCACATGAATATAGTGGGCTGCAAATGGATTTTCAAAATTAAAAGAAAATCTGATGGTACCATTGATCAGTACAAGGCTCGTCTTGTAGCAAAGGGGTTCCATCAAGAGCCTGGATTAGACTATGAAGAGACATTTAGCCCCGTGGTCAAGCCTGTCACCATTCGTACTGTTCCCTCTATTGCACTTGCTCAAAAATGGGGTATTCGGCAACTTGATGTTTCAAACGCATTTTTTCACGGTTCTTTAGAAGAAGATGCGTTCATGTGCCCATAGTGTTTGAACTCGGTTTCGGATCGGAGATCGTTCCGGTCCGAGACAGAGTTGGATCGCCAATCCAATTTTGGATCGGACGATCCGGAGAGATCCGGATAAAAAAAATAAATAAATAAAACGTAAAAGGGGTTTTTATAACATTTCTTCTCTTCTTCTCTTCTTCTTCTTCTTCTTCTTTCTTTCTTTCTTCTTCCTTGCCCCTTCTTCTTCTCTTCTTCTTCTTCTTCTTCTTCTTTCTTCTTAAACGTAGGTCGCTTGCTGGTGAGCTAGAAGAAGATCAAAGATCAGATCGGACTCATCGGAGATCAGAAATCGTCTTCACGTCGGTCACTTGCAGTTGCTGACTTGCTGGTGAGCTAGAAGAAGATCGGACTTCGAAGATCAGATCGGACTCATCGTCGGAGATCAGAAATCGTCTTCACGTCGGTCGCTTGCAGTTGCTGATGAGCTAGAAGAAGATGGGACTTCGGAGATCATATCGGACTCATCGTTGGAGATCAGAAGTAGTCTTCACGTCGGTCGCTTGCTAGTGAGCTAGAAGAAGATCGGACTTCGGAGATCAGATCGGACTCATCAGAGATTAGAAATCTTCTGATCAGATCGAAAGTCATCTTCTTCTTCTTCTTCTTCTTTCTTCCTCCGTCTTCTTTTATTGTGTTTGATTTTTTTTTTCTTCTTCTTCTTCCTCCTCCTCCTCCTCCTC
>JAUPMG010000004.1:1064986-1086987 GCA_031762675.1 Pachysandra terminalis | reverse complement strand
ACCAAATAATTTATATTGACTAAAAGACAAAGATGCTCAACCAACCAAATCTTTCAAATTGTATCATGGACTCCCAATTAGTTTCTCTTCTCCACAGATGTCTTATGCAACAAACCAAACCACTTATTATTATGTGTGATTGGAAGTGATGGATATTCAGCCATGATACACTGTCAAAGTTGTTATAATGACGGGTGCTCACATGGTGTAGGTTTACACTACACACCATCCCCCGTACAGGAGGCCTAAGACATCCATAGAGGACAATAGTACTATTGTTATTTAGTAAGACTTATTATAAGTCAAAAGAGGTTTCCAAGATGACAGGTTTCCTTGAGCATTAGTAATTTGGTCTTGTATTAGTAAATGGAAAAATACTAAAAGGTAGTTCTATTTTTGGGGTCTTAGGAGAATCAAGAATAAAATTTATTGGTCTACAAATATCTGGAAAGCCAAGATTTGTAATTAAAGTTATGTTTCCAAATTGAACTCAGAGTTGATAGTGTAAGGTTTAAAAGTTTTGAACCTTTTTGAGCGCATTAGTAGCAAACATCATCTTAATCTTAGACAGACTAATTCTGCAAAAGAAATAGAAACTCCTCTGCAGGTTCAATTCTATAACAGCTTTTCTACCTACTACATCTAACTACTTTTTAGGTTCTACAACTTCAATATTGTTATTGCTTTCATTTGGATCCATCCCAACGTCATACACATAAAAATGGGGAGAAAGTATTAACACTCTTGCAATTTCTATAAGTACTTAATAAATAATATTTTTTTGATGAGGTAATTCTAACTGTGAATAAATAAACCTTATGTTGAAGAATGCAAAGTTTGTAGTTCTGGCCTTCCAAAAAATGATTTTGAAGCTGGTAAGTTGTCTTAAAAAAATTAGAGAAGACCCATAAATTAAGGCCTCGTTTGTCATTCCAGGAACCAGTTTCCTAAATTCATTTTGGGAACTAATTTTGAATGCTTCTTGGTCGCATTGGTTAGCATGTAATAAAATGAGTTCCAACCTAATATAGATTTAACATGTACTAAAATGAGTTCTAACCAATGTTTTTTAATTTTATTTCTTTTAATTATAATTATTTCATATAATCCCATAGCCAGACATAAGCTTTGCATGCTTATATCCTTTTCAATGTGGTAATAACACTTCAAAATAATCTGTAATAGAAAGAGTGTATTACAAGTTTGCCACTGCTCACTTTATTTACAAGTTTACCACTGCTCAAAAACTCATTCAAAAAATCTAAAATCAGCGTGTTGGAGGTGATTCTGTAATGAAGGGTATTTTCTCATTTTCATTCTGGTAGAACTCAGTGTATTACAAGTTTGCCACTGCTCATTACAAGTTTACCACTGCTCAAAAACTCATTCCAAAAATCTAAAATCAGCGTGTTGGAGGTGATTCTGTAATGAAGGGTATTTTCTCATTTTCATTCTGGTAGAACTCATTTTGCCTTTGCTAACCAAACTACCATTTATCTGTGAGAACTCATTCCAAGTTGTGGAATGCATTCCCAAAATGGCAGCCAAACTGGGCCTAATTGGATTGATTTATATGTATGTATATATACATACATATATGCATATATACATACATATATATATATATATGTATGTGTATATATATATATATATGTATGTGTATATATATATATATATATATATATATATATATATATATCTGTGTATATATATATAAAAAAATATATATATATATATATATATATATATATGTATGTATATATACATACACATACATATACATACACATATATATACATACATACATACATACATATATATGTATGTATGTATGTATGTATATACATATATGTATGTATATATATACATATACATATATATAAGCCACATACACATACATACACAAATATAAACTGTATGATCCAAGGCCATAGTAGGTATGGTGGCTACCCAATGAACACGACAGACACACAGATGTACGCACATAGAATTTATCAAGTCTTAGGTTAGGTAACTCTAAGATGAACATGTCTGACAACGAGTTTATCAAAAGGAAAGGATATAGAAGTACTCATTTACCAAATTGATGAAAAAGAATTGGGAATACCTTCCCTACTGAGATATCCATCCTGATTGTCTGGACCCAAATCCATATCAAGTATCTGGAAAGAAATACCAAGGAATGAAAAGAAGTAAAAGTGACAAAAGAAACACAACAAGAATCATATAATATGGCCAATGACCAGGGTAAAAGATGGAAAATCTCAAGATTTACCATTGCTTCAATATCAGAAAAATAAGGCACGTCATCATCACTTTCAGGAGACTCTTCCTCCTGATCTGATATTGAGGAATTCACTGCAGGCTCCAGAAAAGCCACTTCCATAGAACCTGGTTCTGCATGTAACAGTTGATGGTTCCTAGTTGTAGCTGAAGCATCTACTTCCGGTTGATAACCACCAGCATTGTTTAGGGGGTAGTGATCAGAGCCATGAACAGGCTTCTCCAGAAATGGAACAATCGAGTTATCAAAATCACAATGTTTCCCCAACTCAACGTTTGTAATTTCTTCCTTCAGCGGCCCCACTGGGAGAGAGTTAGGAATTGGTGCTGATCCACATTGACTTGGACCTCCGAAAGTAGAGGCTGGGTTCTTGGAGGCATCAGCATGATATTCACTCTCAGATAACTCAGATTTGATCGCACAAACACCTCGTTGATGGTCTGGAGACATTTTTGGCAACATTTGTGATCCAATCATCCTGGAAGTTGCAAGCTTTTCAGAAGAGTTTTCAACTTTTCCCATCGAGTTTTGTCCTCGTTCACTAGCCCTTTGATTATCAGTAGAGTCCTTCACGAAGGAAGAGACCGGGTTACTGACCTCTTGAGTATTTGGATGGGTCGGTGCCTGACAGCGTAAAAGAATATGATCATTGCAGGGGATTTCCTGGTCTTCAGAGTTCAATGTGCAGCATATAACCCCATCAAGAAGTTCAGGATAATCAGTATTTTGTTCTGTTGATAATGGCATATTGCCCTCTGAATGACAACCATCATGCTCATTATTATGACCAGAATATAATGGTTCCACAATGTCTCCAGGACATGCATCACCATGGATCACAAGGTATGTGTCCGAAGCTACTGGTGCTTTAGAGTTGGCAATACAAGGTACATTATCTTGATGAGTGTCATCGGGAGAATTTAACAGAAGACAGTTAAGACCATCAAGACAAGACCTATCCATCATGTCTTTCCCATCTACTTCCATGAAAAGCTCTTCCTCATTCGTAAAGTTCAAAAGAGAATTTGAAAGATCTGCAAAATCACCTTCCGAGATAGGAGTAGAATTATTTATCCCGTCACCAGACATTCTATCCTTCAATTTAGGATCAGACTGAATGATATCATATCCTGATGTACTTAACTTCTTGGCATCATCATCATCATCATCTGATAGCACCAATCTATCACCTGTTCCCTGATTTTTATCCCCAAGACCCACATTAGTCGGCATATCTGGTGCAGATATATCCTCAATTGTTCTCCAGATAGCCATCGTAGGCAATGGAGATGAATAACCCGTTGGGTGAAATGAAGCACTACAATCTGAAACTGGAGAATTGAAGCCCTGATTTCCTCCAAATCCAGAGCAAACATTTTCTGGGTTATTATTCGCCGAATCAAAAGTAGACAAAGGTTTTGTCTCCACATTATCAGTTCCAAATAGGTTGCCTACAGTCACTTCCTGGGGTGACCCCATTTTCTGAACACCTGAGCAATTACCAAAAACAGATATGCTCTCTCCAAGAATATGAGGAATATCATTTTGAACATTATTCTGTTCAAAAGAATGAACGATGCCATTTCCCAAAGATTCTTTGATGGAGACAGGGGATACATTTTCAGTAAATCCGTATAAACAATCCCTGCCGATAATTCCATCTGGAATATCATCTTCAAGTGAGTCCGGGCATCCGGAAGCAAATGCATGAGCAGTACCACGAATGATACCAGTAGCAGCAGCATCCCCCACTATTTGTGGAAAAGAATTATGCCCTATGTCATAATCTGATTCCTGAAGTCCAAAATGATTTGAGATTGGATCTCCAAGTATACAGTTCCCAACAGGAGGACCATTATGAAGTGCTAACTGCTCTTGGCACTCCCTACCGTTGCCAGCGCAGTTATGAACACCAGGTGAAATCAAATAACTTAGATCGAAAGAGTTACAACGTTCGTTACAAATTCTCTTACGCATGGCATAATAATGTCTACGGATACTATCAACATTTCTTTTTCCGGGAATCACTTCATTTTCTTTAGAATTGCCAGATTTGTTAGATTTTAATGGAAGACTTGAAGCAGAAAGTTCAAACTCAACCATGCGAGCAGAAGCTTCAGCTGAAACATCTGGATCATAAAGGAGAGAGTGCCACCGATCTTGCAGTTCCCTAACTGTAAACCTGCGATTGAATTGAACTGCTCCTTTGGCAAGTGATTCTAAAGAAGCACCAGCCTGCACACAGGAAAGAAAAAAAGATAAGAAAGAAACATATCAATTAAAGAAGAAAATCCAATTCAGTAACCATAAATAAGAGGAAGCTGTCGAAAAGGTAAATGCACTCTAGAATATAAGTATTTTCACATCTAACTTAATTTCTTTTAGGAAAGCAAACGCATGCCCTATAATGAGCAAAGTGAACATCCAAGCGAAAAAAAAAAACACCAAATCTGAAATAATATTTGAATCGTCAATAGCCAAGCAATCTGCTGCTTTTTTTTAATTATGTGCAATGAAATTCAAATAAAAGCATTACAGCAACCAGCAAATTCAAGTGAACAAAGTATACATGCCAAGATCAGAGAATCAGGTTACTCGTATAAAAACAGGTATGAAACAATGAGAACCATTTCTTTTGCATGGTCCTATTACATCCCCCAAATGCTGAAGGGACTTTTTTTATTAGTCTTTCCCAGCAGGGAAATATGTGTGTGGCCCTGTTACATCATTTCCTTTTATATGTATGTGCTGCTAACCATCATACCATTCAGTCATCAAATTTAGATTGCAAATTAACCACTCCGTAGTAAACATAGAGTAAGCAACTACTTATATCAGAGAGCAATCTCTCACAACAGAATTAAATCACCAGTCATATCAAATGATTAAGTGCACCATCTCATGAGTAATATTGAAACTTGTATTACACGAAAAAGGAGGAACGCCTGTGTTTACAACGTGAATTCGAAAAGAGGCTAGAAACAAATAGGTTGTAATCATACATATATATATAAAGGGCATAAACCAGACTCCTCGAGGCTCCTCTTAATCAGCATATACAACCCCGTAGAATTCTTTAGGTATCAAAATCCAATAACATTCTCATTGCTCAATCATTTGTCCAAGGTCCTTTTTTTTTTTTTTTTGATAATTAACGAGAGCAATTCATTAATCATCAATAAGGAAGAGAATGTGTACAAAAGATCACAAACTAGGATCGGGGTTCACACCTACAAGAGAGGAAAATAAAGCCTAACAACATGCAATACAAGCTAGAAAAACAACAGAATAGCAAAGACAACTGAAAGAACAAAACAGAACATACAAAACCGATTTAGCACCACAGCATTCTCACTCACCAGCCTCATCTTCATGGTTGGAGGACCCGAATAATATGCTTCCTTTATCACCCCTTCTCTAGCCAACTTATTTGCCACCCCATTTGCCGATCTAGGAATATGTGGGAATTGTATCCCCAACCCGTCTCCTAAGAACCTGATTAGACATACCAAGTGAATGAACCTCCAAGGACACCTCGAATTCAGTGCCAAATGACCGATGAAGAATCTCCCTCCACAACTATCGCCCTAAACCCCAGATCTTTGACCCCTTTACACCAGCCACAAAAGCATGTATTTCCGCCCTCATTGAATCACCCTCACCAACAGAACCCGAGAATATATGAATGATATTACCATGCTGGTCTCTACAAACTCCCCCCATCCCGGATGAGCGGGGGTTCCCGATCCCAAAAGATGAGCCATCAAAGTTCAAAACTTCAAGTTGATGAAACCCTCTCTTGGGGGAACCAATTAACCCTTATCCGGGGTCTCCAAAGAGACGATAAGATTACGGTAGGCCACTCTCTAATGATATCGGAAGCTGATATACCCCTGAATTCTGGAAGAACCACCATCCATGAAGCAATCATCACCTTACATGCTTCAAAGATACTCTGCACACTTGAGACCTTGTCCTACAAAATTCTCCTATTTCTGTCTAAGGTTCTCTTTGTTGAAAAGATTGTGAAAATTTCTATATATTTAAGCCTGATGTTGATGTAATTACTTTCCAAGGCAAAGGATGAAAAATAATAAAAGAATAAAAGGGAAAGAAAAAACTACTGTCCGTTTACATGATAGGCTCTTGGCCCTAGTTATCTCAACTTTTCATATCGTTAAGTTCTAAATGATGAACAACGCAATTTTTGTAACCTCTTGCATCCAAACGTGCATAATCATTCTATTCTATACATGAGCCAACGCCCATTGACGTGTTTATCTATTCAAAAGTACCCATACAATCCATTTGGATGAAGTGTGTAGACATTATATTTTTGTTTGATGTATTGGTTTATTTTGATGACATTTGGATGTTCTATAATAACATTTCAACATTTGAATCCATGTTATATTTCCTAAAAGCACATATCTCAGTTCCCTAAAGTTGTCTTATTCTGTATAAACAACAAAGCAACAAAATGCCTTATCTCGACTAATTGGTGTTGACAATACGAATCTTCCACTGCCATCCCAATCTATCAAAAAACATATCATCGGTCATATCATATGTATTAAAATCCTTTCTAACTGATTACATCCAGGTCCTTTTTGGTGCTCCTCTTGTTCTCTTAGATCCCTCAGTGTATACCCCTCGCATCTTCTCACAGCCACCTCCCTAGGTCTTCCCTTTACATGTCCAAACCATCCAAACTTGCTTCCTTTATTTTATCTCCTATTTGGCTGACACTTGCACACTCAAATATGTTCATTCCTTATCCTATATTTATTTATTCTATATAATCGTTTTTATTTTAATCATCAGTTGTTATTTTTCTTTTTTGATAAATTATTATCAGTTGGTATTGTGTAGTCATGTATCTTTAACACTTCCTCACATTTCACTAAAATCTAAATTGCCAACTTTGATCCAAATTTTTTCTCGTTTGAGCAAAATTTCCACGCACGCAAAAAAAAATTCCATAACTTCTCCAGCCGAAAGGGGTAAAAAATTTCAGCACTGAACCTAAAACCTGGGTTTTACAGTATTAAATACAGTAAATAACAGCATCTCAACACCAGTGAACATGAGTGGTTTCCTTGTGACAGACCAGACCAGAAGATCCAACCAAATTTCTGTAGAGCTTAAAGGGGAAAAAATTGAGAAGAATCATGCCACGTAGCCTTCAGACCAATAAAAGCGGTTTTTTCACTTTGTTGTTCACCCAAAACTGTTGTGCTGCTCGCTTAGTGTTAACTGATAAAGGCAAATGAGACCAACCGCCATGTGCTCGACCTTAGTCCTAACTAAAAAGAATCGATTTTCACAGCTCAAATTCCAATCAAAGTTAAAGCAAGACGCATCCGAATCAGGCACGTGCTTTGGATACTATGTTCTAGACAGCTATTTTGCAAGGTAACATATAAGATAACAAATAGAGTTTGAGAAATCAGGAACGAGAATCGATTCAGTTCAGCATCTCGAAACGGATGAATTCCCCAAATTTACAGTAAAAAACAAAAACGAAAGAAAAAAAAAACAATGAGAAAAATGGAAGAAAATTGCAGCGGTTTTTGCAGATACAGAACAATACGTCCAATATTAAAGACAAGCAACGGCAATGTTAGAGTCCGATTCGATTGTGCGAAAAAAAGAAAAATACAGTAAAAGAAGAGTAAAGTAGAGAACACGATTGAAACGTTACCTCCACGGCATTCTTCAACAGGAGATCGTCTTCAGGTATCCAGGATGAGATGGGAGCAAGAGCTCCCATGTCCGAAAACCTAAGAGAGAAAACTCAGTTCAACAACCACAGAGAGAGAGATCCTCCGATCGAAATACCTAAAAAGAAGCAGAGTTCAGACTCAAATAGAGAGAGAGAGAGAGAGAGAGAGAGAGACTACTCATAAAATTGGGCGGAGAAGCTAAAAGCTTTTGAAACGCGGGCTTAAAACAAGCCTTCATATTTTTACATTATTTTCCTTCCGGTCTGAGGCTGCGTTTGGCCATGCTTGGGCTTTTCAATAAGCACCTATTGGATAATTACTCAATGGAAGCACTTATTCATAGCAGCAATAAACTGTTTATTTGAAAAAAAAATAACGTTTGGTAAATACATTTATTTAAGTGCTTATAAAAATTTAAGGATAAAATAAGCATTATAAAAATGTAATTAAAGTTTAAAAATAACATTTATTCAAGTGCTTATAAAAGTTTACGTGTAAAATAGGTATTACCAAAGTTTAGAAATAGCTTCCCACACAAATGATTCTTGTTCTCAACAGCTTCTCCTTATGGTTAGCCTTCCTCTACTGCTTATGAGTAAGCACTTACCTATTAGGTATTAGCAAACACACTTTTAGTTTTTAAAAGTGTTTTAATAAGTTATAAGTTGAAATAAGCACTTATATAAGCCAGGACAAACGCACCCCAAGTCTAACCGATATGAAAAATGAAATTACTTAAAAAATAAATAAATAAAAATCGACCCAGACTTCTTAGCGGTTCGGTTTACCGCTCTATTTTTTATTAACCCAAAAAAAAGCGGTCTGACTACGAACACATTTATTCCGAATAAAACTGTTGCTGTTAGTGATCTGGAACGAGTTTGCCTACTGGGTCAATGATTCAAAGGTCGCTGAACAACTTGCATACAAAATAATATTTCTGTGACAGAGAGAGACTGAGATACGATATTCATCGCTCGGCGGAGCGGAAGCTTTAGGGCTCAAAAACTTTACGCGTGGTTAATCGACTCATCAATAATTACGGTTTCAAGGATCGGACTGATCAGTTCGTATTGATCGGTTTGTATCAGGATCAACTAAGACCGGATTCCAAGCCACAATACAAATACTCTATCAAGTGACTTTGGATCAGATCAATCGACTTGAACCGGTTTGGTACCGACCAGTACCATCATTCCAACGATCAGTACTACTATTCCAGTGACCGATACCGTCATTCCCACGAATGGTAACACTGATGATCTGTCCGATCAATCCATTTTTTTATTTTTATTTTAATGGGCTATCCAACTTTTGTACAGAATCCCCACTGGCTGGCTGGTATCATTAGTCTGGATCCATGGAGACCGATCCAATACGTGATCCTGAGACTTAAAACCTTGTCAACAATTGCCGTTTTCCCTTTGTGACCCAATATGGTAATATAATAATATGATGCAACTATCATTAACCATTTCTTCTAACAGTTGAGTGTCATTTACATGATTTTTTCTTTTTTTTGTGAATTTCTTTTACATGATCTTAAACTTCTGCGGGTTGGACCCAATAGGCCTTATAATGTCAAATGGGCCCGTGGGTCAGAACACCACCACAAATAATAACCTAATTTCAAAACCCGGCACGGTATCAGGCACGATTAGTATTATTAGCATGGCTGAACCCGTGCTTTTGCCTAGCATAGTCGCCCGTACTCACCCACACGGCAAGGCCACCCGCACCTGATCCATTACCCTAATTGGGACTGTTCTTGATTGTCCCAATCAAGATCTATATGCCAAACATAAAACCAGAAATATATATATATACCATTTCCTACTTAGATACAAACCAAAATCGCAACGAAGTGACATAAGCTACAATTCTTAACATTCAAACTAAAATATGTGCTCTGGATGAAATGGTATATAGCATAGGACTCTGAGAATAACTGGAAGAAAATTGTTCAAATTACAGAGACAAACCCAAAATTCAGGAAAATATTAAAAAGAAAAGGGAAGGCCTAAGTACATCATAAACACTTCCAATAATAAAAGAAGATAAACATAAAGGGTGCCATGGGTATATTTTCTTCACTAGTGAGAGTCAGAGAGTTCAAGATGGTCATCATGATTTTCATTCTGGTTATGATAGAATCTAAATAATTTTATATCTTGACAATATCTATCCACAATTGGTATTAAATGAATCACATTGAAGCAGAAATGAAAACTTATGTATTAGAAGAGGAAGTTTATAAAACAGAAAATCTAGAAAAGAAGAGGTTAAACTTAAAGAAAATGTCGCTGAGTTTCATGAACTATCCTTTTTATCTCTTTATTGGATTAATATTAAGAATTAAAAGCCATTCTACAACTAATATTAGAAAGCAATGATTTGCATATATTATCCTTCTAGTCTTCAATCATCAAAACCAGAAATGGTGAGCATATCTGTGAACCACAACTGTCTTCTTATCAAAAGACCTTACTTGGTAATTGGTATTGGTAGCTCTACCTCTATATCCATCACATGATTATAAGTAAGACACATGTTCATATAAAATGGGAACAGAGTTTTTGAAATCTATAATCTATACTATTAAGGGAGAGGGTCCATCGGAAAGCATGCCAAGATATTTTTTAAATTCTTCAAAAGTATCATTTAATATAATAAAGTATTTAATATAATTAGGAATAATATTGTTTTTTGGTTTATTCTAAGAGGCGACGGTTAAGTTTCCAAAATAATTGCTCCCACCTCTTTCAATAATATCAACGTGCAATATTGCACGTAGGGGTGTCAATTGGTTTGTTTTAAACCGAAAACCGAAAAACCAAACCAAAAAAAGTCGGTTTGTTTTGTGGTTTTTTTCATTTTGGTTTGGTTATAGTTTAGAAAACAAAAAGCCGAATTAGTTTGGTTTTCGGTTAAGGCTTCGACTAAACCGAACTGAACCAAAAAAACCGAAGTAGATTATATATAATATATAATAGATGTGTTTACGTGTTTTGTATAGAAAATTGTATTAATTTGTCAAACCGGACCGAAAAACCGAATTTTTTGGTTTCTATTTCGATTTGGTTCGGTTTTCGGTTTTATCCATTATAGTTCAATTTGGTTTTCGATTTTCTAATTCGGTCTTTATTTCGGTTTGGTTTGGTTTTGGTTTAGTGTAATGTAGTTCGGTTTGGTTTAGGTTTGACCACTAAACAGACCGAATTACACCCCTAATTGCACGTACCACCTCTGGTACATATAATGCGAAAAACTGCTCTTGAAAGTGCGCCTAAAACTTTTTAATTCTTTCTAAACTTAGCCATTAAATCTATTGGAGCCTTCTGTAAATTAAAAGGATATTTAAGTATTGTGTACTTTTCTTTCGAATATTGAGTTGTTTTAGGTAAAACATGTAGCAAGTTATTTACACCATTCACTCTTGCAGTTAAGTTTTAAAAACTTATGCACGTCTTTGTTCATCATTCGCTCAGTTACCGTTTTAAGTTAACACGTTTCTATATGAAAATATAGTTGATTATTTATCCCCATGTATCTATAATTTAACTATCATTTGTTTTGTTTGCCTTTCTTATGGATCGAGATACTAGTTAATATGAGCCATCCACTATCTCTCACAGTAAGGGTTTGAAGAAAACGAGAAAGCTCGTGAGTATGCAGAAAATCAAAATTCGGGTTCATGATAGATTGGCCCGGCTCGGCCAAACATTAATGATATATATTACTTAAATTAAACATCATTTTTAGCTTTAGTTTAGTGGTGACAAGCTCATATTCTCCTTTATGAAACCTAGGTTCAACTCTTTACAACCAATGTTTACGATGTCGGCGACATGTCGCCCGACTACAACCAATGTTTACAATGTCGATGACATGTCGCCAATTCCGAGGTGGGCAACACGAAATCATCAGGGTGCAAATTGCTTTACCCTGATTTCGGCGACATGGGGGATTTTTTTTCAACCTTTTTTCGATATTTCCCCCATGTCTCTCGACATGGGGGAAATTTTTCAGTTTTTTTAATTTTTTTTTAAAAAATTAAAAAAAAATGTTAGACATTTGTTTTTGCATTTTTTTTTTTATGTATTTAGACACTACTTAGGATTGTTTAAAACTTGAGGTATCAAAAATCCCAGATTTCCCCTATATTTTCCTTTTCTCCTCATAAATATGGCACCTGATTTCTAGTTTTATATATCTTTTAATTGACTTACATTCACTTTTAGTGTGGCTTAATTAGATGTAGCATCTCTTTTACAGCTTACAGACCTGACAGCGTGTAAATTGCCCCCTCCTCAAGAAGTGACTTTTTATGTGTACGCATTTTTTTTTTGGCATTTTTGGATGCATTTAGGTCTTAATTAGACATGTTTAACGTTTGAGACAAAAATCCATAATTTCCCCACATTTCCCCTGTTTTACACCATGTCATCGACATGTCGCCGATGTCACCTGACGATATGCCAGGCGACATCGACATGGCAAACCTTGTTGTGTGTGTGTGTAATTTTTACTTAAATAAAAGAACATTGTGGCCTTTAGTTTGGTGATAAGAAGTTCTTTTGTTCTTTGTGGAGACCCATGTTCCAATCCTAGCAACAAAATACTAAAACCTAGAACCTAACCCCTAAGACAAGAACATGGGTCTTCACAAAGAACAAAAGTGCTACTTACCACCAATCTAAATGCCAAGATGTTTTATTTAAGTAAAAAATTATATATATATTTATATATCTCAATAAACCCCTAAACCCTAGACTCTAAATGTTTTAGCAAGTATTTTGTTGCTGTAAGAATTGAAATTAGGTCTCATAGAGGAGAATGTGAGCTTGTCACCACTAAACTAAAGCCCAAGATGATGTTTGATTTAAGTAAAAATTATATATATATATATATATATATATCTCATTAACGTCCGGCCGGGCCAATTTAGCATGAACCTGAATTTTGATTTTCTACCGTCACTTGTGGACAATCCCGTAACCTGCTTTATCGTTTTCTTCAAACCCTAAGTGTGAGAGATTGTGGGTGGCTCATATTCACTAGTCTCTCAATCCAAGGGGTAGGGACCTAAGGGATCCCATGGGGATAAATAATAAACTATGATAGATGAGTAACTATAATTTAACTATCATTTGTTTTGTTTGCGTTTCTTAATGAGTTAACCATCATTGTTTCTTGGCTCTAAAAAAAAAAAAAATTATTCTCATTTCAATTCCTTATTCAATCTTCTTCTTCTTCTTCTTTTTTTTTCAATTATATCATGCTTTTAATAAAACAAGAAAAAAGATAAATCACATCGCAACCATTAGAAAATTTTGCAAATATCAAAACTTGGACTGCAAGACTGAATTTGTTATCGATACATGAGTGTTTTCTTGTGTACAGAATGAATTGTGAAGACAAACTGAAGATAACTAGTTCATCCAGGAAGCCTATAATCATAATGGAAGTCCTAAAAACGAAGAAATTAGGGAAAAACTAAAACATGAAATATCATTTTCATACTGCGATAAGTATAAAAAGATGGAAAAAAGCATTAAAAACTATTCTCTTACCACCATGCTTATAAAAGATCAGTAATACATAACAGCAGAAAACTTACAAAGATAAGTGCACCAGAGTAATGAGATATTTAACTTTCAGATACTAGTTCAGTAGATCCCTACCAACACACATACGGATTGGAATGTCTGAGAAGGTTACATGACCTCTAGAGCTACTCAACCAAGGCGCAAATCGTGGATCCCATTTGCCATTGCAAGTGCAGACTGGTTATATCCGTCATTGTCCACTAAACCATACTGTGATCATCATCACTTGCATTCTAATCAAAAGAAGTAATTTCATTAAATAAATAAAAAAAAAGGCTTCTTTTATTCAAACAAATTAACAAACTAAAAGGGGGAATGCTGGAATATTTACGAATTCAGGAAGGATCGTTCGGTATTTTTCCTCCGCATACCTAAGCTGTAATCAATTAGGCGAACATGATCAGATAAGTGCAGAAGGTATTGAGCGATGGATAGCAATAAAGAACAAAATTAAGAATGATACCTTCTTCTTACAAGTAATTTGAGTTCTAATCATATGATACTGTAGGAAACAATGAAATTGTTAGCGTAATGGATTCAATATGAAATCAGAAACACCCACAGAGATGTATAAAGAAACTCAAGCAATGGCTTCTTTGAATAATCGACAACGAATCCTCCATATTCTGTGCAAAACCGCGAAGCTGATCGAAGCTCATATCATTCAGATGATCCTCACCATGCCTCTGCCTATCAAATATTAACTACTAATTTCATAAACACAAAAGGAAAAAGAAAAATAAAAAAGCAAAGAAGAAACTAACAACAAAATCAAGTCATCGATCCTAACACCACCGGTCATGAATCTCGTGATTACTTGAGATCTAAATCCACCTTTGCATGTAATTAGTAGCAGGAAATTCTCTTTATTACCTAATTTCTCTCCGGTGCTTATTGTTCACCTCTTTACCTTCTTCGAGTTCTCGTGCATTCTCTGCGACATCAACACAAATAGATATGACTTTAAACCGCACAGAGAGAGAGAGAGAGAGAGAGAGAGAGAGCTAGGGTTTCACCTCGTAATGCGAGTTCAATAGATCTTTCCCTGACGATCGTAAATTTTCTTGATACTGAAGAAAAAAAAAACAAAAAGGAAAATATGATTGAGAGAGACGAAGAACGAGAAAGAAAAAAAAAAAAAGAGTTTGATTCATAAACATACGTCGTAGGACTTGTGTAGCCCTGGAATCTGTTAGTACTTGAGGACATGATAATGGAAACCTCGGCATCGCAGAGAACGGAAAGTTCTTTAGCTTTCTTGAAGATGCCATTTCAACGCTTCTTGTAGATGACCTGCCTGATCGTCGAGTTCTCTATCCTCTTGATCTCGATCTTTCCACCACCCATCTTCTTTCTTCACAAACGTTGCAGTGTTGATCACTGGTAAGACGATTAGGGTTTCTCTGATAATGTTGGATGAAAGAAAAGGAAGAAGTCCATATCGGGTTAGCGGGACGGAAAGCAGCTACGGTCTACTGATGGAAAGTTTTGCCCATTTTTTTTGTGAAAGGCTTGCAGTTGCGGAATGCGGAATGCGGAATGCGGAATGCAATATGCAGGTACTGGTTGCGTGTCACTGTCAAAAATACGTCTCCATGGTGGGACCCGCCAATTGCTTTCCTCTGGGATTGATCGGACGGCCAATATTTGTCATATCAATCTCGATACGGATGCTGGAGAAACATTGTGATTGGTGCTGTCTAATGAATTTAACAATCCGGCTTAAGAAAAATTATAACCGTATGATCTACGGCCTTTAGTCCAATTGACCAATAGATGACTGCCACGTTAATCTATGCTGCTGCGGTCAACCAATAGATGACTGCCACGTTAATCTATGGCTGCTGCGGTCAATCAGTTTGTCACTTCTCTTTACTCCTATACTCGTGTTACGTGTCTTAATATTATTCGTTATCGATGATACCAAATAAAGCAATGGTTACATTGTTTAATTTAGGCTACTGTTTAATTTAGGATGCGTTTGGTTCGGCTTGTGCTAATGGATAAGCACTCATTAAATAAGTTGCTTAATAGGAACACTTAGAGCATCTCCAATCGTTCCTCATCCCCTCCTCTAAATTCAAATTTGAGAAAAAAATCTTTAAAACTTTGCTCTAATCGTTCCTTATACCCCTCTTATATTTGGGGATCCTAAAGTTTTCTCAAAATTTTGAAAAAAATTTAGGAACCCCCAAACTTAGGCCTCGTTTGTCTCCCATTCTGGATCAATAACTCATTCCCAGTAACTCATTTTGAAGGTTTCTTGATTGTGTTTGGTTAGCATTTCACAGAATAAGTTCCATTAAAATGAGTTTTAGCAAAATAATTCCACTTTTTTTTCCTTCTTAACTAAAATTATTTCTATTAAATTTTGTGCTCATGCATAAATTTTGCACACCTGTATCCTTTCAAAGGTGGTGGTGGTGCAGGTGGTGGTGGTGGTTGGGTGGTGGTGATGATGGTGGAGGTGGTGGGATGATGGCGGTGGTGAGGTGGTGGTGATGGTGGTGGTGGCGGTGGTGGTGGTGTGAAGGGTTCTCTTGGTATTTACAAGTTTGCCATCAAAATCCAAAACTCATTCTTAAAATCTAAAATCAGATTTGGACCTGATTCTGAGGTCATGTGTATTTTTCAAAACTCATTCCTAAAAACTCAATCAAACGCTTGCTAACCAAACGTTTATTTTTTTGTCAAAACTCATTCCAAGCCGTGGAATGAGTTCCAAAAATGGGAGCCAAACGACACCTTAGTTTGGAAAGTCCAACTGCTATTTTCTTTCAAACAGTCATTAAAATAGACTTTTTGGACAAAATTGAAATATTTAAAAAGTTTGAGAGAATTTTTAGGGAGTAGGATTAGAGATGTCTTCCCCAAATTTGAGTTTTTAAAGAAACTTACCCTCAAATATGGGAAAAGTTTAAGGGTACAATTGGAGATACTCTTATCCACAACAACAATAAACTGTTTCTTTGCAAAAAACAACGTTTGATAAATATAATTATGTAAATGAGGTAAAATAGGTATTATAAAAATATTATTAAAGTTTAAAAATAAAATTTATTTAAGTGCTTATGAATTTAGGGGTAAAATAGATATTTTGAAAAATATTACTAAAATTGTAAAATAACTTAACTCATGAGAGCTTGGGAGACGCTGCTCTCAACAACTTCTCTTTATAGGTAGCCTTCCTCTATTGCCTATGGGTAAGCACTTACCCCATAAGCGCTACCAAACACATATTTAATTTTTTTAATTTTTTTTTGGTCTTAACCACGTGGTGTCCCCAGACCTACCCACATAGGTGTGGGACTAATCCACGTTCGGAACAGGAGCATTAAAGGTAAACTATAAGTTGTAATAAGTACTTATAGAAAAAATAAGGCCAAAAATAAGTACTTACAAAAGCCAGGCCAAACACAGCATTAGCTAATTATTAGTAGAGTAAACAGTTGCAAAAACTTGAGCAACTCTTAGGTGGCGTTTGGCCCGGCTTGTGCTTATGGATCAGCACTGAATGGACAAGTGCTCCCATCCACAGCAACAATAAGTGCTTACTTGAAGCAAAGTGCGTTTGGTAAAACTATTTATTTAAGTACTTATGAAGAAAATAAGTGTTTTCTTCATAAGCCTAAACTTGGGCTAACCCGAAATAGATCGAATCAAATGGTCGTGGTGGTGGTGGTGGGGTGGTAGTGGTGGTGATGGTGGTTGGTGGTGGTGGTGGAAACACACTTACCCAAAAGCCCTACCAAACACGTTTTTAAATTTAATAAGTACTTATACAAGCTATAAGCCCTATCAAACACGTTTTTAAATTTAATAAGTATTTATACAAGCTATAAGATGCAATAAGTACTCATAAACGCAATGCCAAAGGCCACCTTAGGCTTGGAATTTTTTTGGGGGCCAAGCTCACCGACAATTTTTGAGTTAATGTTTGGTCCGTTAAAGCTTAGCTTAGTGTAATAATGTTATTACACACCACACGTGTCTAAGACCTATTAATTAATAAAACATATATGAAATCCTTGGATTTGACATATATAATGTTAACATATGGTAAAAATTAGAAGTTCTAATATTTTTAAAATTTAAAAGTCAATAATATTATTTTATCTTTATAAATAATACAAAATTATAAATATAATTTATAATAAAGTAAACAAAGCTGAGATTTAATCAAGCCAAGCTATCCAATCTTGCCTTAAAACTCGTTAAATGAGTCCTTTTTTTAACTCGTTTAAGAATGTATCTACCCAAACATATATGAAATCCACAAATTCGCAAATTAACCGATTCCTGATTGACAAACTCTTTGAAAGTTATAATCCGAACTGATGCCCCATTAACACTAACTAGGATGCAAATTCGTATTTTCAGCGCCAAAGCAACATCGATCTCACCTTGATGAATCCTGTGACTAATTCATCCAGAAAACCTATAATCATCACATGGAAGTCCTAAAAGAGAAGAAATAAAGGGGAAAAACCAAAACATGAACATTCTCTCACACTCCAATAGTTATAAAAAGATTGAAAGAAGCACGAAAAGTTATTCACTTGCCACCATACTTGTAAAAGATCAGTTATACATAACAGCAGAAAACTTGCAAAGATAGATACCAGTTCAGTTTTATCCCTAACAACACATAGGGATAGAAATGTCTGAGAAGGTTTAGTCACCTCCAGTGCTACTCAACCAAGTCGCAAATCGTGGAGGTCGTAGCCTCCTCCATTATGGAGATTGGGCTGATTTGGCTGCAGACGGAAAGCAAATAAATGGGAGCTCCCATTTGCCATTGCAAGCGCAGATTCGTAATCTCCATCATTGTCTACTAAACCATAGTGTGGATCACCATCACTTGAATTCTAATCAAAACAAGTGATTTCATTAAATAACTAAAATGCTTCTTTTATTCAAACAAATAAACAAAATGAAAGGGGAAACACTGGAATATTTACGAATTGGTGAAGTAGCTTTCGGTTGTATTCCTCCGCACTATTGTACTGTAATCAATTACAAGAACAATATCACACAAGTCTAGAAGTTAATTCAGCAATGGATAGAAATAAAGAACAAAATTCAGAAGGATACCTTTTTCTTGTAAGTCTGAACTTGAGTACCAAGGGTATGATCCTGTTGGCAACAATGAAAAAGCTCGCACTGTTAGCGTAAAGGATTCAAGATAAAATCACAAGGATCCAAAGAAATGTATAAAGAAACTTAAGAAAACTCTTCTTTGACAGAGCAAAATAGTTTAAATATATGATTTCTTAAAAAAAAAATTCTAAGATAATGAATCAAATTTGAGAAAGAACAAAACAGACCTAAACCCCTTTCTTTCGCCGAAAAACATGAAAATCAACAATTAGGATGCATAAAGAAGATCAAAAAGCTTTAAAGGTTGTTAAAAAAAAAAGTACTAAAAATAGTAAAGAGCTTATAATCAAATTCAAAATTGGACTCGAGAAATTTTCTCGAAAATGTAAAATCTCATAAGTTAGAACTCTATGTAAATGGATCTGATATCACAGGGATCAATAATTTCACTAAAATGTCAAAGAAATCTTAAAAGCACATTCCGATTAGGATTTCACAGTTGCAAAACCCTAAAAGCTTTACAGATTCTAAAATTGAAGTATAACCTTTCGCTGACGAATAATCGTCAATGAATCCTCCATATTCTGCTCAAGACCGCGCACCTCCCCGATGCTCATATCATTCAGATCTTCACCAAGCCTCCGCCTATCAAATATCCACTACTAATTTCATAAATACAAGAGGCAAAAAAAAAAAAAAAAAAGAACAGAAGAAACTAACAACATCATCGAGTTATCAACCCTAACACATTCAGTCGTGATTATTTAAGATCTACATCCACCTAATTAGCAAGCAATTAGTGGCAGAAACTTATCATTATTACCTAATTTCTCTCCGGAGCTTATTGTTCACCTCCTTCAGCTTCTTCAAGTTATCTTGCATTCTCTGCAACATCAACACAAATTGATATGAATCAAAACCGCACGGAGAGAGAGAGAGAGAGAGAGAGAGATCGCTAGGGTTTCACCAAAAAAAAAAAAGGAGATCACTAGGATTTCACCTCGTAATGCGAGTTCCACAGATCTGTCCCTGACGCCTTTTGATACCGATCGTAAATTTTCTTAGTACTGAAGCACAACAAAGGAGAAATGGTTTCTTCTTCGTATATGAAGAAACAAGAAGGAAAAGATGATTGAGAAAAAAAAGAAGAAAAAAAGAGTTTTATTCATATACATACGTCGTAGAAGGACTGGTGTAGTCATGGTATCTTTTAGTACTGGAGAACATGATAATGGAAACCTCAGCATCGCAGAGAACGGAAAGCTCTTTAGCTTTCTTAAAGATACCGGTTCGACGCTTCGAGTAAGTGACCTGCCTGTTCGTCGAGTTCTCTATCTTCTTGATCTCGATCTTTCCACGACCCATCTTCTTTCTTCACCGGTGTTGCAGTGTTGATCGCTGGTAGAATGATTAGGGTGTCTTTGATAATGTTTGCGTGAAGACGAAGCAGTAAAAGAAGAAAAGGAAGAAGAGAAAAATATCTGAGAAAAGAATTCCATATCGGGTAAGAGGGACGGAAAGCAACTGCCGTCCGTGGATGAATTTGTTTGCCGATTTTGTGAAAGCTTGCAGGTACTGGTAACGTGTGGTGTAGTGTTCAGCATGTTTTAAGAAGTGGTCCTCCTTATCAACACCGGACGCGGAGGAACACGCCTGTGATGATTTATAGCTCCAAGGAAGAAAGTGGTCATTTTGCCCAATAAAGCATGTCAGGTCGAAGCAAAATTATCATTTTGCCTTTCAGGCTATCTCTCATCACACGGCCATCACAGAGAATCCGCATTAATCAAAACCACTGGCGTGTTTGTTTGTCTTTTTTTGTGGAAGGAGAGGTGATTCCTTTATAATTAATTTTTATTGCGATAGAATAAAAGAAATTTGATAAATATTTATTGAAAAAATGTTTACATGTTAGATTTGTGAAAAACTTGTGTTCAGTAGAAAATCTATATTTGGAGTTTTGTTCATGAAAATAATACGAATAAAATAGATATTTTAAAAGTTTAAAAGGGTATAAAAAAGTGTGACATATTTCAATCGTGAAGATAACATTAGGTAAAATAAGTATTTTAAAAATTTTAAAAGGAACATATATAAAATCAAAAAACATATTTTACTAAAACTTTAAAGCGTTTTCGTGATTTTAGAATAGCTTCAAAAGAATCAAAATTTGGTTGAAACGATTCTAGAATCACTTTTTACTTGCATTTATCAAACGTTTATTTATTTATTTGAGTATCTTTTAGAACACACAGAAGCAACGCCAAACATGCCCCAACGTCTCCTTTATATGTAGGACCCGTCAGTTCCATCCCCTTCCTTCCTAAGAACGGCCAGGGTTGATCAAAAAAACCTCGATGCAGATGCCGGACACACGTTGCGATTGGTGCCTAACAATCCTGCTTAAGAAAATTATAACCGTTTGATCTAAGGCTTTCGTCCAAGTTGACTACTATGCGTGGCGAGCATCTATTGGTATCAAGCTGACATATGAAATTGAACTAATAGATGACAGCCACATCAATATTTATGGTGGACCCCCTCCATTTCACCATCGCATCTGTTTGATTTGATATACCAACTTCATTGACTGCTCGAGGTTGCTGCGGTAAATCAGATTCGTCCCTTTTTCTGTACTAGTAAGTAATACTCGTTTTAACGTGTTTTCATATGATTGGTTAATGGTGAAATTAAAATTAATCAAATCAGGCAAGAAGAGTAGAAACGTACGTAACTAATTTTCCGTTTAGGTCACGTTTAAGAAAACAAACAGATTAAAAAGATTAACTCTCCTCTATCTCTTGGATAGTTGAGATGACGGAGAAAATCAGCTTGTGGGCTACCATGTAGAGTGATTTGTGATTGGATGAAAGAACAAGCAAAATTATTTTTTAAACCAATCACAGATAACTCATAGCGAGGACAGCAGCGTAGCCCTTAGTCGGTCCGCCCGCTTCTCTTCTAGCAACTAGTTTTATCAACGATATGAAACATGTATTAAATCCATGGATACGGATATGAATGGGCCGGGCCGGATCGTGCACATCCCGCACGCCGACATGTCATGTCGGCCCTAGCACGGCTCCTAGGCCGTGTCTATGCTGAGTCAGGGGCTAGCGTGCCACGGTTCGGGCACAGTACTAGGCAGGCATGGCCCCGACACGCGCTGATGCCGGCCCGACTATCCAATCCGACCCGTTTGGCCAGATTTTCAATAAAAATGTATTTTATAAGTTTAAATTTAATTTTTTCATAAGTTATATATATATATATATATATATA
>JAUPMG010000004.1:1031247-1063092 GCA_031762675.1 Pachysandra terminalis | reverse complement strand
AGAGAGAGAGAGAGAGAGAGAGAGAGAGAGAGAGAGAGAGAGAGAGAGTAGGAGTAAAGACTTGGCCAATTTCAAATTACTGAGAAAAAAATTCTAATTCACAAAGGAAAGACCCAGAAACATGGGAAGGTAAATAGCAAAACATTAGAAATTTCTTTTGTACTATTCAGCACATCATATTTTAATAAATTTTGAAACTAACCCAAACTACCCAAGCTACATAAATCTTAGATGTCATGTCAACCGAATTATGCCCAGTAATGAAGTTTATAATCAACATTGCTTATACATGATGTAGAGATTGCAAATTGAAGGCTATATAAGATCCTTGAGCATCAACAACAAGAATTCTTAGTTGTGTTTCTCCATAATAATAACAATAGCACATCACCATAAGTTACTTAACAGTAATCATAGTACCAGGAGTATCCAGTAAGCATTGACAATTTCTATACCCTAATAAACAAATCCATTCCTAGGCCATTTACTTGCTTCATATTCCACCCTCACCCACACACAAAATCTCTGTGTAGAGATATAATACCCATTCAAAGCTAGAGTACAACCAAAAACACTCTCATTAAATTTTAAATCATTGCCATCAAACAACCATGCCAAATACATCCTTAGAACCGTTAAAACAAAGGGCACAATTAGCTAAAAGTTAATAAGTGTTCAACATTTCATTCAGCATTTTTCAAAGAATCTGAAATTATATTAGTGACATAAATTAAGTTGAAGATTAGGTACGCATTAATCAGAACATTTTTTATGAACAGCAAACAACATCAATAGAGATAATATCCACAACTGTTTTCCATCCCTATGATAACCACGAGAATGCAAGGTTAAAAAAACAAACCTGATTCATAACTTCTTTTATCATTTCTTTTGCCATCTCAATCTGTTTTTTATTGCCAGTCACTCGCACAGTCCTTTCCTTGGATTGGTCACCCTCAGGAAGGTGTTGTGGAATCAACTAAATAAGGAGACTGTTAGTATTTGGACGATGCAGTTTATGAGCAGATGATGATCATCACCTCCAAATATTCTATTTCCACAGTTTGAGGTCAAGGTCATACGATATCAACTACCTGGATGCGTGCCCCTGATCTGGTTTGCAGATTTTTAATGGTCTCTCCACCTTTTCCTATGATCAAACCAACCTGTAGTAAAGGTAATGTTAAGTATGCGATGGTCAAAAAGGAAAATCAAAACTCAAGAGATTCTTATAACCAACGAGAGAGTGATACCTTCTCATTTGGGACTTGAATCTGAATCTGTTCTGCATCTCCAGAGGTTTGTGCAGTAACAAAGCCCCTAGCTACAAGTGAAGGGGAACCTCCGGCATCAGCCTACAAAGAAGTAGCAATTCACGTCAGAAACTAATCACATGCGTAGTTCTAGTAATTGTAAGAAACTAACAACAACTATGACAGCGATAACAAACTATGACAGCGATAACAATAACAATAATACATAAGTCAATGAAAAGAAACTAGAAGATTTGATTAGACAAACCCAAACATGATATAGTAGGGGAGCAAAGGATGGAAATGAAGAGAAAATCAAACCCAGGAAACATTACTCACCTCTGCTATGACATCCTTTATCAGTTTCTCAGCCTTATTTATGTTCTCTAGAGTTCCTATTAATTCTACTGGCCTAGTGGAAGAATATAGATCAGCATCTGCATCCCTTGTTATTTGAATTTTTGCTCCTGAATTATACTGCAGGAATCGTATAGTATCACCTGCTTTGCCAATAAGAACACCAACCTGCCCAGGTATGATAAAATAATTTGTCAGAAATCTCTTGCTTTAAATAAACACTATCAGTGAAGCTCTTATTTTTGACAAACCATAAGGCATTATAATATAGTCAACAAAATTTTAATTGAGATATAGCAATTTGCCTTGGGATAAACAAAAAAATATGCAATTTTATCTTAATTTGATTTCTTGATTAGGATAAGAGTGTCCAGATTTAAGTGCACACTGGAAGAAAAGCATCCAAAAGGATACAATTACATTAGGAAATTTTAGAAGAAATACTTGTTGACTTTTATATTAGTGCCTTTTTTAGTTCAATAAATTTTTTAACTCAAAAAATTGGGCATTCTAATCATTTAGGACGCAAGTTTTGCTAAATCATGTATATGATAGTCCCTGGAGAGTTAATTTGGTGGGTTTTGAGCAAGAAAAGGGTACCAATCAGATACATCGAGGTTATTAAAGACATGTATGAGAGAGAAGTAACAGAGTGAGAGTTGTAGGCAGCTAGACAAATGAGTTCTCAGTAAAGATAGATTTACATCAAAGTTCAGCTATGAGTCCCTATCTTTTTGTTTTAGTTATGGATGAATTAACTACTTGTATTCAAGAAGAGGTGCTTTGGTGTATGCTTTTTGCAGATATGTAGTTTTAATACACCAAACTAGAGATGGAGTAAATGAAAAAAATTAGAGTTATGGAGGGAGACCTTTGAATCAAAAAGTTTTAGAATAAGTCGAACTAAGACCGAGTACATGGAATGTAACTTTAGCACAAACAATAGTAGAGGTGAAGCAACAATAAAAATTGAAAACCAAGTGATTCCAAAAGTAATGAATTTCGTTATCTACGATCAATTATCCATAAAGAGTGAAATATTTATCAGGATGCTGCTCATGTAATTAGAATTGGATGGCTTCAATGGAGAATTACTTCTAGAGTGTTATGCAATCGAGGTGTTCCACTCAAATTATTTTTTTTATCAATAACTAATTTTATTAAGATAAGAAAGGACAGAAAGTACATAAAACAAAGAAAAGATAAAGAACATAAAAATACATAAGAAAAAAGGACAAGCGCCAGAGAAAACTACAGGTAGGCCAATGCTCCCAACTTCTCATCATATCTGTCCACGAAACATCTCTAAACTCTAGATGAGAACAATCCAAAGAAACCGTCAGAACCATAATGGAATCATTGATTTCCTCCATCCTCTTGCCTTTCCCTTCGAAAATTCTCCTATTTCTCTCATTCCAAATCCCCCATAACACCGCATAAAAAAGAGCTCTATACATGATCTTCCCCCGAGTACCAAGTCCTTAAAACTGCCACTGAGAAAGTAAATCTCTCACCGTACAAGGGCCGACCCAAGTAGCCCCAATGGAAGATGCAAAGAATCTCCAAATCTGATCAGCAATAACGCGCCCCAAGAACAAATGATTCACAGATTCTCCATGGGCCATGCACTTAGGGTAGACCTGAGGAGATAATGCCATATACGGCCTCCTCTTCTGAAGGATGTCAGCAGTATTAAGACGATAATGAAAGGCAGTCTAAACAAAAGCTGTAACCTTAGGAGGGACCTTAGCTCCCCCAAAAGAAGGGGGAGAAAGGAGGAGGAAACGAGGGAGCAATATCCATTAGCAAAAAGATTTGGTAGAGTAACTCTTGTTAGAATCAAGACACCAAACTCTAGAATCCTGAAAATTTTCATAGAGGACAGCATTCCTAAGAAACTCAAACATGGAGGTTAACTCATCAAATGCCGCCCCGATTGGGTTTCTACGAAGCGGGAGGTTCCAAGAAAGCCCAGAAATAGACCAACTGATGGTATCATAAACAAAGGAATTCTTTTGAGTACACAGAGAAAAAATCCTAGGAAAACGTGAGGCAAGGGGAGAATCCCCACACCAGAGATCAAACCAAAAACGAACAGAATTACCCAACCCAACAGAGAATCTCACATCCCTACTGAAGGTAAGGAACATATCAGAGATGGAACGCCACAGGCTCAACAAACTGATTTTAGCAACATGATTGATATCCCACTCGTTATTGTTCACACCATACTTGCTAGCAATAATGGACCTCCAGAAGCCTCTTTTTCAACACTGAATCTCCATAGCCACTTTCCTAGCAAAGCAAGATTTCTAATTTGAATGTTTCCCAGATTGAGGCCCCCATCCTCTCTACTCTTACACACAACCTCCCAATTGACCAGATGGTCTTTCTTCTTATCTCCCCCATCCCACAAGAAGTCCCTGTACAATTTCTCAATCCTTTTACTAACCGAGACCGGTATCCTAAACAACGACATATAATACGTAGGGATACTTCCTAAAGACGCCTGGATCAATGTGATATGTCCCCCCAACGACAAATAATTCATTTTCCATGTGGCTAACCTCTATTCCATCTTATCAATGATCGGGTTCCAGAACTAAACCCCCCTATGCTTCCCGTTTACAGAAAGACCCAAATATTTCATAGGCCACTCCCCCTACTACATCCCAAGAACCTAGCTTTCACCTGAATAATGCCATCATCCACATTAATGCCAATAAGACTGCTTTTTTTCAAATTAACTTTGAGCCCAGACATCATTTCAAAAATTCTACGAACACACTTTGTCCAAAAGAGATTCTCTCTCGAAGCTTCCAAGAGGATCAAGGTGCCATCAGCGAATTGCAAATGCGACACCTCAACCTTATCCAACCCAACCTTAAAACCATAAATCTTTCCAATATCCCCAACCCTATTAAAAAGACAACTCAATACATCACTAACCAAAGTGAATAAAAAAGGGGATAAAGAATCTCCCTGTCTAAGCCGCCTAGAAGAGGGAAAGAGACCAGATATCCCTCCATTAAGGCAAACCGAAAACTGCATATTACTGACACACCCTCTCACCCATCTACACCACTTATCAGAAAACCCTTTCCATTTAAGCACAATCTCCAAGAGTCCCCATTCCACCTTATAATAGGCTTTCTCCAAGTTCAACTTTAAAACCAATCCAGGTATCTTCAATCTGTTATACTCCTCAACACATTCATTTGCAATTAAAATGTTGTCCATAATTTGTCTTCCATGGAAAAAAGCGCTTTGATTTTTAGACACAACTTGACCAACCACCAATTTCAACCTATTAGCAAGAACTTTAGATATAATCTTATAGACGCTAGTAACAAAACTAATAGGTCTGAAATCTTTCACCCTCAAGACTCCTTTGATTTTAGGAATGAGAACAAGAAAGGTAGCATTAGTAGCTTTTTTTATGATACCACTGGAATGGAACTCTTTGAACACTTTTATTAAATCCTCTCTGATGATCTCCGAACAATCTTGATAAAATGTCATATTAAATCCATCCGGACCCGAAGCCTTATTCCTATCCATATCCCACATAGCTTTCTTCACTTCCTCTTCCTCAAATTCTTTATCCATGTCTTCAACCACACTTCCTTCTAATCTAGGCTCCATCACATTATTAACCTCAAACAAGAATTTCTGTTCAGATTTATAAAGGGTGTGAAAATAATCCGCAATCTCTTTCTCAATCTCCTTATGGTCCTCAATCACATTACCCTCCCTCTCCAACATCACGATGCTATTTTTATTTCTTCTAAAGTTGGCCATCTTATTAAAAAACTTGGTATTCCCATCTCCATCCTTAAGCCAAAGCATTTTAGATTTCTGTCTCCAACTCACTTCTTCCTTATTCAAAATATCCTCAAGTTCCTTATTTCCACTTTCTCCTACACTCCCTTTCTTCTAACACTAAGGCTCTACCTTCCTCAATTCTATCAAGGTTTTGGATTTCTAACAAAGCTTTCTTCTTTCTTTCCGGGATCCACCCAAACACATCCTTGTTCCACACCTTAATCTTATCCTTCATCCCTCTAAGGTACCTCATGAACTTAAACCCTTCCCATCCACTTTCCACTTCCCTCTCTTCCCACCAAATCCTCAATTGAGCCTTAAAGTTTGGATGGAGAAGCCACATATTTTCAAATCTGAAAGGAGGAGGACCCGGGCCCTTACCAACCAACTCCGAATTCATCAAAATAGGAAAATGATCCAAAATAGGTCTCCCAAGGATTTTTTGGGTCACATGAGGAAAATGCTCATCCCAAGAGACTAACGCTAGAAATCTGTCTATCCTACAACTGACACTATTCTCCTGAAGATTCGACCACGTGAATCTACCACCAATGAGCAGATAATCCTGATTTGAAAGGAGGACCCCCCTTACCAACCAACTCTGAATTCATCAAAATAGGAAAATGATCCGAAATAGGTCTCCCAAGGATTTTTTGGGTCACACGAGGAAAATTATCATCCCAAGAGACTGACGCTAGAAATCTGTCTATCCTACAACTGACACTATTCTCCTAAAGATTCAACCACGTAAATCTACCACCAATAAGCGGGTAATCACCAAATCACAATCACTGATAAACTTACCCCTCATGCTCCTAGTGCTCTGGCTCCTACCGGACTTTTCGTGGGAAAATCTAATAACATTAAAATCACCACAAAGACACCACAGAACATCCACCAAATCATTGAATCTCCTAAGTTCCTCCCAAAACATTGGACGATTCCGAGGCTTGTTAGGACCATAGACACCTACCAAAATCCATTCGAACCCATCACTTTCACTCCGAAATTTAACAACCATTAAATATCTCCCTCTCCAACTCTCAATTTTCTTCACACGGTCTTCCTCCCAAACAAAACAAATCCCACCAAGTCTCCCGATAGTGTAAAGGATCGTCCGATCCCGGTCTGGATTGGACGATCCAACTCGGGATCGGATTGGGACGATCCCCGAGTTGAAACCAATCCCAAACAAACCCCAAATACGTCGACTCGGTCTGATTCCGATACAGATCGGGTGATCCGTCTCGGAATCGGCGAGTCAGACCGGACGATCGAGTTTAGATCGTCCGGTCCAAAGAGAGAGACCACTTAGACCAGCCACGTCTTTTAAAAAAAAAAAAAAAAAGAGGAATAAAACTGGAGACGTTTCCAGAACGGTGAAAACTGAAGAGATCTCTCAACCCCAAAGTTCGTTCGTCGATTCAAGGAAGGAAGGGGTTTGGTTGTTCGTCGAAGAAAGGAAGGGGGGTTAGGTTGTTCGTCGATTCAAGGAAGGAAGGCCTCGATCACAATCTGGAAGACTGGATCTGAATCTGGTTTTGAAAGATAAAATCAGTCTCCTTGAAAATTTCAGAAATCTTTCAGAGAAAGAGTGGCAGAGAGCTGGACCAGAGAGAGAGAGAAAGAAAGAGACTTACCGCCGGTGCATGCTTGAGAGAGAGTGACTTGCTGCCGCCGGCGCCTCTTCTTCTTCCTTCTTTTTCATCTTCTCCTTCTCTTTCTTTTCCTTCCTTCTTCTCCTTCCTCTCATTCTCTTTATAATAAAACCTAAAGATCAAATAAAACGTTTGTTAAAACTTAGAAGGGCATTAAGGGAATTTTCTTTTCTGATTTTTTTATTTTTTCTTTTTATTTAATTACAACACAATGTTTGGATCGGCCGATCCAGAATTGGATCGTCGATCCAACTCAGTATCGGACCGGGACGATCCCCGATTCGATACCGAGTTTAAACACTATGGATCTGCCAATAGCAGAAGCCAATCCCAATCCTTGTTTCTAACACCTCCCATCTGCCTAATAATCCTCCTAGAGATAACTTCCTTCTTCGTTTCCTGAATAACTAAGATATCAGCTCCAACTCTTCTCCACACTTCTTTAATCGCTCTTCTTTTATCCCCACACCCTAGCCTCTCACATTCCAGCTACTGATCTTCATAAGTGACCCAGCTCCATCACTCCTACAGACTTATCCCTAATATTCTTTCTCTGATACGTAATGATCCATTGAGAATTTCTCAACTCTTCGCTCCCCCTCTTCACTTACTGACTTACCTCTCACAATATTCTCTTTAAACTCATTTACTGCAACCGAAAGAGGGATATGTTCCCCATTCCTGTGCCTGGCTTCAATCTGAAATTCAGAAGTCAACTGTAGTACCCCATCCCATTCTGAAATTTTTTACAACTGACACTTATCATGTTCTGATCCATTCGCCCCTACCTCACCCTCCGACCCAAGCTGAGATACACTCTCTTCAGCCCCCATAACCTCAAACCAGAAAAGTAGCTCTGGAGAAGTGAACGTATTAAGGTCTCTGATCAGTCCATCACGCCTGCAAGATACGTTAGAACTCACAGGAAGAAAATCAATCAAATTGCTAAAAAAAGGAGTCTATTTACCTAAGCCAACCTGATCGCCCAAGTCCTCATAAGCAAACATGGATTCCATAGTCTGAGCAGGAAAAATGAAGAATATTGGCGTCTCGATTCAAACAACGAGAAGATGGTGTTTGGATTTACCCTATAATAGTACTTGCCGCTGCCTTCTGAATCGGAGTGGCCCTTCCTGGCACAATCATAAACAGGTGAAGCCCCCACATGAAGGCCACATTTGGAATCTGTGTTCAGATTTTCCGGAGCACATTTTAGAACATTGGAGAAATCAAGAGACCTCTTCAGCAGGCATATCACACCACCAACTGCATTATCAGTAGCATTCCGCCCCTCAGCGGAAGGAGACGGGGAATAAATCTCATACGGAACCAATGAATAAGGATCTGCCTCGCAAACCATAGGCACGCCCAACAACGTATGTCTTCCTTCATTGCTGGTAGACTAAAAGGAATGAGAAGACTAGGGCAACGCCAGAACTGGCCCTTCCGACCTCACCTCGTCATGAATAGAAGGGGCAACCTGATCCAGAACAGGCGTCAAAAATACATCATTGACCGCACGAACATTCTCTGCACACCCTTTCAGCCCAAAAAGATCTTCATCACACCCTACGACAATAAAACCCCTCGTGACATCATATCCCCATTGGGGCTTCCCCAATATCTGCATCATATCCTTTGCTCCATTCAAGCCTCCCTTACCGTTCCTTAGAATCTTCGGCACATAGCTCAAACCATAGACCATGCCACTGACACCAGAATTTGTATCAGAAGGGGGACTACGAACAACAAAAGGAAACGACCCCCTTACAGGGGTATCTCTCGAGCAGGACTCCATCGTCTTGAGATCACTCCCACTGTCCAACGGCAACACCGAAAGATCCACCCTGAGTTCAGAAGAGCTTTCCTCACTTCCATTTCCACAATTGAACTCACCTGATCCGACAACAGCTCCACAAACTCTCTCCAGGGCGCCGACGTACGAGCTCCTCCCCTTCTGCTCCGAGATTCTCTTGATTTGAGTCTGCCTCTACCTCTGGAGTTTGATCTCCCGTTAGGGCTCCAGGACTCGGGCCTAATACGGGACCGAGATCCATCACTTATACCAACACTCAAGATCCTATCTGTCAATGCGCAGTAGAAATGAACTAATATCCACCGACAGTGGATCGACCATAGGGTCCAAAGTAACCTGGCCCAACCCTCCGTTCCCTCCACCAGGCCCAAGGCCCAACGAATACGGCCCACCAAGGGCTAAAGGCAGGGGATGGAAATTCGATTTGAAACAATCATGCCCCCGAAAACTTCCTGCCCCAGGGGCCCACCTGTTGCTCCTGTCCCTCCACCTAAGGCCATACCTACTCTTTCCTCCATCCCCCTAACAGCATGTGTCTATGGCACTCGCCGAGTCAACAAACAGTGTCATCTTCAACCTTCCAACACCCCGTTCCTACAAGGAAACCAGAGCTCACCGGACAACACGAAGGAAACGAGATGTACACTTCATTGCACTGAGAGTCGTCCCACAACGCCAGCATCCTCGGGATTTTGCGAAACATCTCTTTAACCCTCACCTCCACCTTCCCTAATCCATTTTCCATGATTTCAAAGCCACCGATGTCCAAGAGGTCTCCACAATAGTCACTGATCAACGTGAAGGTTTGCACTGCCATGAGGTGCATCAACACACCCTCCACAGAGAACCAAACTCCGAACCAATCCGTTGGACCCACCTTAACTCCATCGCCAAGATGCCATCGGCCCACAAAAATATCCAGGTTATTATCCAATGTGATGACTTTAAGATGGGCGATAGACCTGGCTTCTTGCTCAGACTTAGCGAAAACCACAGCTTTATGAAGGCTAACAGAAAAAATATCTCCAATCTCCAACCCGGGACACAAATTCAAGATAATACCCTGGACCTTGTTACTGATCAAAAAAAAAAACCAGACCTTGTTTCAATCGTAGAATGGCTTCTTGGAAGATAGCGAGATTGCAACAGCCCAACTCGTAGAAGAAGGGCACACCGAGTCCCTAGGGGACCACCCAAGATTAAGAATTTCTCCAATCGTACCGTTCAGCTCTACCACCTCTTTGATACTAGCAACAATCCAATTCGCCCGCGGTGTAGATGCAAGCACTTCAGATTGAACACACTGATTAGATTGGAAAACCGCATTAATCGAATCCCTAATATAGTCCCAGCCTGAATCCTGGTTGCTCTTGGGAAAGAAAAGCATCATGTGTCTAGTTTCATTAACAATAGATATAATTTAAATGGCATAGATGTAATTTTAATGGCAGCAGATCCCCTTCTGTTCTTCAAGCATTCCATCATTAAAACCCTCCCAAACACCCTAGATAATCCCAAGAACCCACCTACTTCACCTCTGGTTGCAAGCCTTTCCATCTTCCGTAAAATCCATTCGACCTCTTCTCCTTGCAAGATCAGCCAGCTCGAGAGGACACCGCACCTCTCCATGATTCTCAACCATTTCTTGTTGTAACTCCAATAACCTTCAAAACTGATGTTCTTACCAACAATAGAGCAAGATCTCCAAGCAGCTCCGTTCGCTCCGTTCATGCCTTGTACTGAAGTGGAGATATCAGTATCCACTCAAATTAATAGGGCCTGCTATGTTGTATGGATCAGAATGTTAGGCAACAATGAAGCAACATACGCATCAGATGAACATTGCTGAGATGAGAATGTTGAAATGGATGTAGGAATGTGGCGAACCTGTGCTCTTGCTCCCCATATGTGCGTCATGTGTAGAGAGGCGGGGAAATCAGTTGATCATCTATTCTTGCATTGTCCAATGACTAGGGAGGTGTGATCTTTCTTCTTTCGACGTATTGGAGTTTGGTGGGTGGTGCCTGGGGAGATTGGGGAATTTTTGACACAGTGAAATTTTTGACAGCTTGGTGAGAGAGGTAGATTAATGTACCAAGGGTTTTGGCATGCAACACTCTGGACTTTGTGGGGGGAGAAGAAACTGAGGGTGTTCGAGGATAGGAGCAGATCGACGGGAGTGATTATCGACTATTTTCTATCTGGTTTGTTCCTGGTTGGTGGTCCTCCCTACCTTCAGAGGATTTTCTATGACAGATCTGCAGGTGGGATGGTTTGAGGTGGCCAAGAAATATCCTTGCTCAGCTCATACGGTGGCCAGGTGGCATGCTCCATCGGATGGGGTTGTCAAGATGAACTTTGATGGATCATCATTTGGGAACCCGGGGAACTCAGGAATTGGTGGAGTGATCAGAGATCACAATGGGCAGATTCTACATGCTTTTTCTGGGCCAGTGGGGTTTGGTGATTCTACGAGGGCCGAGGTGCTTGCCCTTCTTATGAGCATTAGGGAGGCAGTTCGATTGGGGTACAGACAGGCGGTGATTGAGGGGGACTCGGCTTCTGTGATTTCTTGGATGGTTGGCACTGAGGACTGCCCTTGGAGATTCACCCACATCGTTAGGTTGGTGAGATTCTTGAGTAATCAGATTCAAGCATCTTTTTCGCATACCCCTAAAGGTGACAATGCTATGGCGGACAAACTGACTAGGGATGGAGTTAATAGGGGGACATGTTCGTGGGATTGCCTTCTGCAGAGATGACTGAGTGTGGCGGGTGATGTAGCCCTGATCTTTTAGTTTTGTTTTGGGCCACCGTTGTTGCGGCCTCACTTTGTTTGTTGTTCTGTATTTCCAGTCTCTTAGTTTTCTTTGGGGTCCTGGTGCTCATCTTGTGCATCTGACTTTTTTGTTCTCTTGGTCTTTGTAACTCTCTTGCTACTTGCTTATTTTTCATATATAAATTGTTGGTTATCTATCAAAAAAAAAAGACTAAGAAAGATAAGGTGAGGAATGAACATATTCGAGGTTGTTTGAGTGTAACACAATTAGGAGAAAAGATAAAGGAAAGTCGGTTAAGATGATCTGGCATATAAATAAAACAATGACCCAAAGTAGTTGTGAGAAGGTGTGACAGAGAACGCAGTGAAGGTTCTAAGAGGGTTTGGAGAAGACCTAAAAGAACATGGATGGGGTCAATCAAAAAGGATTTGGATACTCGTAATTTGACTGAAGATATGGTTTTTGACAAATTGGGAGACGGGAACAAGATTCTTGTCGTCGACCCCAACTAGTTGGAATAAAGCATATGATGATTATGATGATGATGATCTTACAAGCACAAGTTTAAATCCAATGCTTATTGGCATCAATTACAAGTTTCCTGAATAATTATACGACTGAAAATTAAGTTCAATATATACTAAAAGATATTTAAAAGAAAAAGAATAAAAAATATAAAGGAACAAGATGTAGTAAATAAACCATTGTATGTAAGGAATGTATCTAAAATTTACTAATCAATTTTCAAACTGCCTATATCGGAACTTACCAACTTATAATTGCAGAATACATACGACGTCATTCAATGCTCATGATGAAAGTTTACAATTACAACAAGTACTTCCAATCAATTCACATACAGCATCACATTATCACATTCACCAGAAGGAGGATACCTCAAAAATTAGCCTCATACCATTCCATATATCAGAGAAAGAGGATACCTCAAAAATCTAGTATCATACAATTCCAAATATCAGTATTGTTCTTTGTTAATGAATGCCAACTAATAGGTAAATAGAAAATAAGATTGATTACTTAGCACTACATTATATGTCACATCATTTTCCCAGAATGGGACATAGTTGGAGCCGCATTCACCCATGTTTTAATGATTGTTTATCTTGTTCATGGTGGGGTGTGGGTCTTTTGTTTTCTTTTGGCATGATGTGTGGATTGGGGAGACTCCCTTCTATCTTAATTTTCCTAGAGTATTTCGGTTGGTTCAGTGTCAGCCCGCTTTGGTGAGTGAAGCCCTTTCCTGGTCCGGCCCGAGCCTTGTGTGGAATCTCCCCTTGCGTAGAGATGTCAGGGAAGTGGAGTTGGGGGAGCTAGCCTCTCTTTTTGAGTCAATTGGGGATTTATTCGTGTCTCAAGAGTGGCCGGATAGGAGGATATGGTCCCCAGATCCGAGAAGTGTGTTCTCGTGTCAGTCTTTCTTCTCCCGGTTCAGAGCTAACAGACTTGGGCCTCCGATCTCCTTTTTTGCCCATGTTGTTTGGTCATCCCCTGCACCACCTAGAGTTGGGGCTTTTGTCTAGTCTACATTACTATATCGGATTAACACGGCGGACATGATCCAAGGAGGAGGAGGTTTATGGCTCTCTCACCGCAGATGTGCTTTCTATGCAGAGAGGCGGAGGAAATACCTGATCATTTGTTTCTTTATTGCGCTATGGCTTCTGAGATATGGAGCTTCTTTTTGTGCAATATTGGGCGAGTGTGGGTTATGTCGACGGGCATCTGTCATCTGTTTGACCAGTGGAGATTTCCAGGCTTGGCTGAGAGGGGACGCATTCTGTTTCGTCTGGTATTTCATGCTATTCTATGGCACATTTGGAGGGAGCATAACCTGAGGATTTTCCAGGATTCTTCATCCTCGACTTCGAGTGTGATTGAGGGTATTTTGGTCTCAGTTGCTTCTTGGGCCTCTGTGAGGAGTCAGTTTGTTGGTACTACCGGCAAACATTCAAAGAGAGTGGTTTAGGATTTCTGTAAGAGGGAGCTGTTCTTTGTTGTTCTCTTATGTCTGGCGGCCCCCGAAGGTCGGGTGGGTGAAGCTTAATTTTGCTGGTTGTTCACTGGATTCCTCCGGGTCTTCTAGGGTTGGTGAGGCCTTTAGAGACTGTGATGGGGCCTCTTTATTTGCCGTCTCTGGTCCGGGCGGTGGTGGTGATTTGGTGAGGGCGGCCTTGGTTGCACTAGTGACGGGTTTGAGACTCGCGAGGACACAAGGCTTTCGGGATTTGATTGTGGAGTGCTCGTTTGCATTTATTATTGACTGGATGGAGAGGAGGGAGCAGTGTGCTTGGAGATATACTCATCTTCTTTGGCCAGCTTGGTCTTTGAGTAGGGAGGGGATTCCGACTGAGGAGATGATGCAGGAGGAGTTTTGATCTATCTATTGTGTTGATGACTGGGTGGTGTACATATGTTGGGTTTCCGACTCGTGGGGGGCTAGATCTCTGTATGCTCTACTTTCTTGTGTCCAGGGTTTGAGTTTAGTCTCTCTAACCTTGGTGTATGTTTTTCTCTTCCCCTTTCTCAATCTTTATATAATCCATCAGTTATCAAAAAAAAAAATAGTACTAAATCTTCTAATACTCAAGTTTTATAGCCATTTGATTGCTCTTCAAGGGACGAAAAACTTTCACTCGGCATATCTATTCAAACAGCCTATATTTACACTATGTAAAAATCTAGAGGTGCGATTGTCAACTTCTTGCAATCATGAAACCCACATGATTACACCAGAATTTGCAGATTCTGCAGGAAAATGATTCCTTATACCCTTTTGAAATTGTCTGCCTCTTCATTCTTTAAATCCATCTCAAATCTTTCACTTGACTAGGGAAGGGAAAAGGATAAAAGGAAAAGGGACAAAAGTTGCAAGCATAGTTATTGAAGAAATAAAGAAATTATTCACCAAGGATTATAAAGAGTATATGATAAAAAGATGCTTAAATGTACATATGTAGTTGCTCTAAAATAATCAGCATGCAGCCTACAACAAAGCTTGAAATTCAAGAAAAGCATGTATGTTTTTTAGTAAGCCGCGCTGGTGGTCACACGACCATTACCCCATAGGGGAGACGCGGGAATTGAACCCCATACCCTCCACACCCAATCCCTCATTTGAGGGGATGTCCAACCAACGTCCCAAAGGACGAGAGGACAGAAAAGCATGTAACCTACAACAGTAGTTAATTGATAAACAGATAACACACCTTATTGTTTGGTACTTCCATTTTCCTCGACATAGCCTGTGTATCAGTTGTAGGCATAGATGAAAGATCACCTTGTTGAGGAATACTATCTGCAACAACTTGCTGAAGAACAGCTCCTGAAGGATGTTGAGCATTCTCATCAGGTGGCAATTCAGCGTTCTGTATCTTATGATGTCTCGTAGGCAGATGCTCACTGTTCACCGTCTGCAGATTTTCCACAGATTGTTGATGGTCATCCTCTGTATGGATGTTCTCTTCAATTGTTTGTTTGGATTTCTCCTTCTCAGGCTCATCTAACTTCTCCACCTGGTGACCATTCTCCACAGCTGATAAAAATAAAAGATAGCATGAGTCAGATGGGCAAACTTTCAATGTTTCTACTAAGGGTCCATTTGGATCGCATGAATTAAATATCCATAAGAATCGCAATGCATATGAATTGAAAATCTAAAGAATTTAAATTCACAGATGTTACAATTTTGGTGTTTGGTTGAAACTGGAATTTGCTGAAATTACTTTGTTTGGTTAACAAAGTACATTAATTTACCTTTTTTAACCTTATCTTAAAAATTATATTTGAGAGCATATGCAGAAGCTTCATCTCTATTTAAATAAAATAGGTAGAAAGCCAAAAAAATAGAGACCCAAAAGAGAGAAGCTTAGAAAGCACAAAAAAGGAAAAGAAAAAAAAAACGAAACAGAAAAAAATTAGAAATTTCAACTTTGTCACGAGAGAGTGAAAGAGAGAGAGAGGAAGCATAGAAAGCTTCAAAACACTGTAGAATTTTTATTTATTTTTTTTGGTAGTGAAAGCACTGTAGAATAAGAATCAGGAAAAAAAAAAAGAAAGAAAATTAAGAGACCGAGAATTCGATGGGGAGAGGGGGGATTTAGTGGAGAGAGAGAGGGGGTCGGTGAGGTCTCTGTGTGGGTTTCGATTTTGTAAAAACCAAAAAAAAGAGGAGAATGTGTTTGCAAGAGAGAGAGAGAGAGAGAGTTAGTGGGTTCTCTGTGGAAGAGAACGGGTGGGGAAGAGAAAATACCATGATCGTGATTAGAGAGAGAGGGACAAAGAGAGAAGAAGATGACTTATCGGTTTGCCGGAAAATAGTTGCAGAACGTGATGAAGTTGGATGTTGGATGCTCCGTTCTACACTGTAATGATGAAAAAGGGTTGAAGGAAAGAAGGGTTGATGGTTTGTATTGAATGTCGACGCATGTTTAAGTCGTGATTAAATTCTCACCCACATAAGAATTACAATAAACACCCCTCCCCCCTCTGAATCATAATTCTAAAGAACTGTGGGAATTGTGTGGTAATTTTTTCACATGTGATTTATAATTCACGCGGGAATTGGTCATCTAAAAGCTTAAATTTCAATTCCCACTAGCCAATTCCAATTCCTACCCTAAAATTCCTGCGTCCAAACAGACCCTAACAGAAATTCAAAAATACAACCATAACTATATGATACAAACACATACAGAATACAAAGAAATCAAAGAACAAAAATAATAAAAATAAAAGTATAATCCATCTACTGTCAACAGTAATACAGAGATATTTTAAGAATGTTCTGATTAAAAGTCCAGATTAAAGAATCTCCACTACCACCATGAAGGCATGAAACTTATCAAAAGTGTTGTGTCTAATACATTGTGTGTGCATTATCTAATAAGAACTAACCCACCAATTACCAAACAAAACACTAAAATGGCATGACAATGGTTATATTTTTTTATTTACAAAGAAACCTTTAAAGATTATAGTGAAAAAGCACCAGTTTGTGTAGGTGATAACTACACAACAACGTAGCCACTGAAATAAAACTGAACGAGAATATATCCGGAATGGTTTTGTCAACTGCATGACAAGTAATTACAAAAATCTGTTATAGTTCTCTTTATCAATTAAAACCAAATCTAATGAATCCCCATATCAATGCCAAATAAGGATTCCTCAAGCAAAAAGAACTTAACAAACTCTATTTAGGGAACTCAGAGTAACACAAGTCAATCTTCATACCAATAATATCCAGATCTCCAAATCAGATGACTTCTTCAAAAGCCCAATCTAATCCATCCAAAATTTTCAACTGAGTATTACTCAAACGCATAGTTTTACTCCAGAAATATACCCAAAAACCAAAAAGAGCATTTCTAACAAAAGAAACACCATCCACAGGAGAAAGCATCGTACAAGGAAATACCTGAACCATCGGATTTTTCCTCCAGACGAGGCCGTTTCGCTTCAGAAGGATTGGAGGTATCAGTGGCGGCTTCCTCGGCATTCTGAACAACGTTCACGACGTCGTTCAAGTCTGACTTTGAATTCGCATTCGCATTCTCATCGGCTGCAGTTTCTGCCGGCGTAGGGCTCAAAACCGCCGGTTCTGGAGCCTCAGGATCCAAATCCTCGAGCTTCCTCTTGTGATCTGAAGGAGCGGGGGTTGCAGCTACTGCTACCTCTTCCGCCATTGATCTATTCTAAATAATTCTCAGACTACAGAACTATGAAGTACAAATCACAGATGAAACAGATCGTTGAACTAGGGTTTGCTGCAGAAGAAAATGGGGAATGGGATGAGAAATGGAAGAGGATAGGAAGCAACAAGGGTTCTATAATAGAAGGATTCAGAGATAGGGGCCTCGTAGGGTTTAAGACCTCAAATAGAAACGAGGGGCACCAGATATTTTCTGTGGATATTAGGGTTATCCGCATTAGCATGTGACAACAAAAATAAGGCCTCGTTTGAAAACATTATGGAGAAGGAATAAATGAGTTCCATTAATTAATTATCGGAACTCATTTTGAAGGCTTCTTAATTGTGTTTGGTTAGCATGTTACGAAATAAGTTTCAACACAATATAGATGTTTGGTTAGCATGCGTACTGAGATGCATAGCAGGAAGCTTTCCTGCAATCGAACAAAAGTTCTTATGCACTCGAACAAAAAATAAAGAAAAAACCAGTCGCCACTAGAGAAGATCAACGCACCGAACCAAAGCTGGCGAGGAGCGCTGACAAGACCAACCAGAAGTCTGGACAGTCAAAACGGAAGCAGTTGTAGAGGGTGATTTTGTGAAAGAGTTATCAACAGGAGACTTACTGATCAACGAAAACCTAAATCAACAGGCGACCGTATCCCGTCTCTAGAAGAATCAAAAGTCAAACTGGGTGACTGTCTTACACTGGTAGAGCCAGGCTAAGGAAAATAGTGAGCTAAGGCTAAGAATTACGTGAGCACACTTCAGAGCTATGTTGTTAGGAGTCTAATGCCTTTTTTTCATCCATCTCGATTTTGGCAAATGAGCCAATATTATTAGCTTTCGAAATAGAAGATAACGGCAGTTAATGATCTTTTACACCGTGTCTAACAGTGTTAAAACATTAACCTAGGGTAGTACGTATTACATACCCCAATCTCTTAGGTGAACCAATCTCGAGTTGTATTGATGAATTACAGGTTTACCACTAGGAAACCATGACACGGCATGTAATCCTCAATACGACACGATGTTGGCGAGCCTCACAACCCTCCTTTCATTGACATTTCTATTTTCCCCCCAATTAATGTATGTATTGCCTTTATGACGTCGGAGCATATGCGTTGGCAATTGACATATGTTTGCTTAAGCAATAGCAAATATCGTTCAGCCTTGATGTCTTCGAGACTTGTCACGCCCCAGATCCTGTAACCCGAATCCCTAGGTGTGATGGCACAGATCTCGAGGAGTAACCTTCAGGATCTATTTCTGGACCGCGGATCGACATCATCATGGCCAAGAAGGGATGAAATAAAATGCTGAATTACTTCATCATCACAGAGTAGCGGAAGCAAAATTACATAAAAAATGAACTGAAAGAAATAAATCAAATAAAGTGGCTTCAAATAGCCCTATTACATCCCCATAAACTAACATGTTTGTAACAGAACAAGAGAACTGAAAATAAATCAACTAAGGGCCACGAACGTCCCTCTCTCAATATCGACCTGTAACACGATGAGGTGCGTGAGTTGGGTACTCAGCAAGCATGATCCAATCAACCAGTTTATAGACATATATGACAAAAATCTGAAAACAGCGATAAGACAACATATATCAATAGTATGTGATATGATATGAGTATGATACGAGGATGATCAAACAAATGGCCTAATGTATGCTCAATTAAAAAATGCAATGCAATGTATTATGTCTATGTTTACGTGATCTGTTAAGTGTCCATCAAAGTAACTTCACGCGAATTCGAGGTCTGAGTGTCCCAGGCATTATTAGCAAAACGCCGTTTAAAACGACGTTTTTATGAAAAAAGCGCGTTTTATTGCATAAACGTTTAAAACTTCGTTTAAAACGTTCTGTAAGCAAAAAAACGCGTTTTTTTCAACAAAACGTTTAAAACGCGTTTTTTACGTTCTTTTTCAAAAAAACGCATTTAAAAAAGTCAATGTTTAAAGTGGACAAAAAAAAAAGTTGTCTGTTGGAAGTTCCAATGACAAATGCGTGCTAGGCGACAACTTTATTTTTGTGTTAAAAGGTTTTATAACATGTTCCAACAAAAAAAAATTATTGTTTAATTATATATATATATATATATATTATTGCCGTTTTTTTGAACAAGATACGTATTAAACACGAATTATTTATTAAACGTATTTTTTACGTTTCCGTTTATTTGACCATTTTTTGACTATGTTTTTTAAAATTAAAAGCGTATTAAACTCGTATTTTTCCCGTTCCGTTTTTTGACGTTTCATGTTTTGCTAACAATGGTCCGAGGAACATCCGGTTGTCCCATCTCTGATCCGAGCGCTAACCCATGGTTCAAAGTCCATCATATGCTGACTTAGAGTGTACAATACCGAAGGTTCAGTAGACCTTATGAACCAACTATGATTCATAACTTATTCTATGGGATTTTTAACCCAAGGGGCTAGGCAACCATGTCTTTCCCACCAACCAGGTACACTTAATAATTAACATTAACACAGTATGAATGCTCTCCCCTATGGAACATGGATGATAGATCCCCTTAGAAGCTATACACGCACCCACACACGTGCATAATCCATTGAGACTCACCCTTCACATTTCTATGATGTCAAAACATAATTACTCTAAAGTCTCACTATAACTCCTTACCTAAGTGTAGACTAACTGAAGAGTGTGTCTAATAGACCGCTCATGCTAAGAGCAACAAGTAGATCATTGCTGGTCCTTGACCCTAAACCTCACTTGATCCCATCATAAAGCACTATGAGCCAACCCATAAGACATCCAAATCCTCACTCAAATCTGCACTAGGTATTGTTCTGTGCATTTGCACTCAAACGCAACGCACTGTGCTCAGACGCACATCTGCGAACGATCTCATTCCGATCGATCGATCGACTTTGTCACCTGATCGCATTTTCTAATCGATCGACCTTGCCGATCGATCTCCGTTACCGATCGATCGACTTTTATGATCGATCAACTGTGTCCGCAGACAATGACTGAATCACTGCTTTGTTCTGCTCTGTTTTACTGGGTTCTTACAACCAGGGTCACAAACAGTGTTTCAAACGGATTTTCTAGGTAAACCCCTATCTACAACATCCATCTTAAGATCATGAAATCATCTCAAAAGCCTTTCATAAATCCGATTCAAATCTCATAAAATTCTGCAATTTCGTATGAAAACTGAAATACAAAGATGTAGATTCAATCACATAAAATTCTACATTCAAAAACACTTATCTACATGCATGGTAAGATCAATCATGTTAATTCTAGCTCTAGCATAAGGTGTTCTGAAGGATTAAATCATGATCCAAGCCTAAAACAGAAACAAGTTCATTCAAAGTAGAAAAATAGAGATCATGTATATCATACAAATGAAAACTGGATGATCTACTTACATCTTTCGGATTTGGGTGAAGTAAAGAATGGGTTTTCTTTACTCAAGACCTTCTTCTTCCTTATTCCTTCTTCTTCCCCAAGATCTCTCTCTTACTCTCTTCTAAGTTCTCTCCTCTAATTCTCTCTCTCCAAAACTCTTCTGCTATCTTGAACAAACCCAACAAAAAGGATGAGAGGAATAGGGAGCAACCCCCTACCTTTTTTCCCACAACTCACACGAACTGGACACCTCATGGCCATGTTTCCCTCAAAACCCACGACCAATTCAACTCTTTTGAATTGATTCAAAAGCTGTAGAAAATTACAGCTTTACCCCAATCTAATATAATTTACTGTTTGCCCCCAAAATAATTAATAGACTAGAAATTAAACCCCCCTATGTCTAATTAGCAATTATATCAAATAAATACAATCATATTGGACACTAAAAAAATACTCTAATTAAAGAGATAAATCCCATGCTCTCCTCTTGATTATAATATGGTTCTATATATTTAAATATTATCCTAAACATATAATTTAAACATTTATTAATTAAGGTGAATTTACTAATCTAACCTCCACTATCTCTCTACTTAATCTCATCAAATTAGCCCAACTAATTTATCATATAGTATTTATTATTATATTGTTATTTGTAGTTCTGGGTCACTACAAGACTGTCAAGTCTTGACATCTCCAAGACTGTTTGTCCTTCTACGTCATTCGAACTGCACTCTAAAAGGATGTATGTATCACCTTCTACATCATTCGAGCTTCACTCTAAACAGAGGCGTGTATCACCTTTTACGTCATTCGAGCTTCACTCTAAATAGAGGCGTGTATCACCTTCTACGTCATTCGAGCTTCTCTCTAAACGGTGGTATGCATCACCGTCTATGTCATTCAAGCTTCACTCTAAATGGAGGTATGTATCACCTTCTACGTCACTCGAGTTTCATTCTAAACGGAGGTATATATCAGCATCCCAACATGGAGTATAGAGACACATCTCTTCATCGGCATCTCGCCGTGGAGTATAGAGACGCATCTCTTTATCGGCATCCCGTTGTGGAGTATGTGTTGATATTGGCCTTGTTGTGTAATCATCATACACGTGTTGGTCGCCTCGTGACTTGTGCAGTGTAAAGAGTCATTGTGGTAGCACACTACCTTTTCTCCATATCCACGTCTCAACTCTACATTCCCCGAACCGACTGTGGGTCTCATTCATGAAGTTCCCAAGGGTCTCATTCGGGGGTATTAATTGGACCTTGCTACGTGTCAGTCATAATCCTGACACGTGTCTGTCTGTCATTGGGCTATTTGCTCATACCATTTCTCATATCTACATTTCAGTCCCCCTTACTACGATGATTAATTCAAGATCATCAACGTGGTCTTGTCTGTATTTGTTGCGATATGCCGATTACTATCCTCAAGAATTGGTGTGGGTATGATATTCCCTTTCTATTTTCCTCAAATATATGCATATAGGAGTAGGCAGCTCTCCCTTTGCGAGTTCTAACACACCACATGTTCCTTCAATATCAGTACCGGATATGACATTTATCAGTGAAACTTCGCGTGCGTTGACGCTGAAATGATCCTTATCAGTGAAATATCTTGGATCAATGTACTTGTGTATTAATCGTTCTTAGTGGGATTAGTGCGTAAAGGCGTTTCCCATCTGCGGGTCCCATGTGTCAAGGCTCTGTGTGTAATAATCCAACCAAAATTTAGGACTAAAGTGTAATTAACATAAGTATAGGAATTAGGGTGTAATTCAAATAGGGGTTAATTTAAAATTTTAGTAAGTTAGCTACATGTTTGACTTTGACTGTTTGTGATTAGTGGGTTGCACTATAAGAGACTAAAGTGTTTCACACACAATCATAACTCTTTGAGTTATAATGTATAGCTAGGATCTTGTAGAAACTTTTAATCTTTATCTAAAGGGTGATATTTAATTTATATTAATTAATACTTAAGTAGAACTTCAAATAAATAAGATTAGGACACTAATAAGCATGGTAAAGATTCAAATTAGAATAAGACTTAGTAATCAAAAGAAGTTAAATACGAAATTAACTACAAGTAGGAACTTGGATGTAAAGGCTATAATTCAACTAACCTAAGGTGATTAATAAAATAATATATAACTAAGGATTATAAGGTATAAAAAATAAACAAAGGTCATAAATAAAGAATTTAAGATTAAATAGTAAACTGGGTTAATAAATTAAACTAGAATTAACCAAACAAGACTTAGCTCAAATAATTAATTAGACTAGACTTAAGTAAAGCCCAATAAAACTAAGGTCCAACTAAAGTAAAGCCCAATTAGATTAATTAATAGGTAATTTTCGTGATAATTAGACCAAGACAATTAAAGATTTAGCTACAATGGAACTAGGACTCTAGACCAATATTTAAACACCTATTAGTAATCCAAATATAACTAAAACATTTAAAAATCAATAGTTAGGATTTCGTAGGAACACTTAGATTAATCCAAGGGCTAGGATTAAAAGGGAAGATACTTTAAATCTGATTAGGATTAATATAGGATAAAATCAATCATCAGTTCATCTAGAACTAGGACACTTAAATCTAAAGGTTAGAACTTAACTAACTTAATCTAAAGGTAGATAATTAATTCTAAATCAAAACCAACTTAGACTCTTAGGATAATACAAACATTAGAACTAAAATCTGCATAAGAACGCTAGTGGGGACGTGTGGATCACTATTCTAAGAGAGAGAGAGAGTGTGTGGGTGTGATAAGGGTTCGAACCCACCTTATAGCTTAAAGTTATTAACTTGGCTTTGATACCAATTTACAAGCGCGGACAAGATCGATTCAAAACATCAAACATAATCAAACTTATAGAAGAAGAAGATTACAGGAAATACTTACAGAGATAGTACTTTAAACTGAAGAAGAAGAAGATTGTTGAAAGGTCAAACTAGAACTCTAAAAAAGATTCTTGAAATTCACAAATTTCGCTTGCCTTCAACAAAGACCAAAGACTTCTTATATTGACAAGAAAAGAGAAGACATATCTCGGACCAAAGACAGGTGTATGGTTGAGATGAAAAGAGATGACACAATAATTAAAAGAAAGAAAAAGTAAAAGAAAAGAGAAGATGCTCTTCTCGTGACACAAAAAGACAAACCAACAACTAAAAGAAAAGAAATGAAGACAAAAGGCATGGACAGCTGGACAGGCTTTTCTCCGAAAAGTAGCGAACGTAAGCCAGCTATCAATAACGACAAAAGAAAAAAGTAGTCCATCATGCAGTTGGGTGCGCTAGATGATCTACGGCCGATCGACTGCAATAATGGAGAGAAAACGTCATGGCATGCGTCATTCGAGTAGAAACATCAGTGCATGCATCATGAACATTATTGAGGGCCAAATGAGTCGAGCTTGAATATTGGGCCAAGTGGGCTGAGCATGAGTATTGGATATTGAAATATTAAGTATTGGGGCCAATATTACGGGCTAGAAGCATCATGGCCGAAAGTCGGATTGTAATGTGGTTGGGGTGATGAATCAAGTGGGCTTGTAAATGTGGATTCATCATTGGTTGTGTCAAACAAGGCCATGAGTTGGGCCTTAAGATCATGGGCCGAAATGCTTGGGTTTTTAAAGAGTATTTGTTGTTTGAGTTTTCGGAAAGTATTTAAAGGATTATTGCTATCAGGTGAACCTGGAGTATTAATAGGTTTGATTGGTGGATAAAGAGCAAGTATTTTATCTAGCAAAATATGATCAGTATAACATTTGGCCCACCATTTAGTAGCAATTTGTCTACAAAGGTAAGGAGGAATATTGTCATGATCAAAAGAGTATTGTCATGCCATTATCTATGGAATAGAGAATGCACATATGAAATGGAGAAATGACAGAGGTGGTGAATTGGCTAGATTGGGATTATTATCAAAATAAATTTCATAAGAGGAAGATATTGTTGGTGGAAGGAATTGAGGTTTGGGTCCAAAGGATTTCCATAATTCATAAAACCAAGGGGGAAAGGAGTCAGTAAATCCTGAGCAGAAGAAAATGAACCAAGAATATTTGAAATATTTATTTTGGAACCAGAAAATATTAAACCATGCTTTAACATAATCCCAGAAGGAGTACGGAATACGTACAATATTTGAACCATATTTATTTTGATGAAGAAAACGAAGAGTATTTATATCACCCCAAGTATGATGATTAAGTATTTTGAGTATTCGGAATTTGGAAAACGTAATAGTATTTGGTTCAGATGGGTTGACATTATGGGTTATGACTACTGAACGAGTTTCAATAAGAATGTCTTCATAAAATTTATAGTTTTCGGGTCCATCAAAAGAAATATGAGTGTGAGGAGGAAAATAGTGATTGACTACAGCATCAGGAGGTAGTTTGAGTTCTTCAAGATCAAGAGCAACGGCATGTATAAAGTCTTGAAGAAGGTATGAGGGTTCAGATGAAGGAGGTCTAGATGAACAAGTAGAGGGTCTAAATCGAGATGGAGTAAAAGGATTAGAAATATTATAACGAGGATAGTTAATAAAGGGAGAAGGCCGGGGTGAAGGTTGAGAAAGGGCCCATGAATAGGTTGGAGCTCGAGATGTAAAGCTATGGGTCGGATGGGCCTGGTGCGGTGGTCTTTGTGTTGGCCTCATATTGTCCCTGTAAAAATTCTCTAGTCAAAAAGTCAGGGGAGAGAATTAGTAGCACCATTAATAAATTCAATTTGAACATCAAAAAATAGAAAGTATTGCTTGCCATCAAGCAAATATTTGTTTTGAGGCTAAATTCTTTACATATTTTTCTAAAACATCTTTGGCTGCCTTGCAATTAATCTTTAAAAGAAATTCTTGATTTAAAATGTCACTTTGAAATTTTGAAATGCATAAAACAATTGATAGTATTTATTTTTTAATAGTAGAATATTTTAATTGAGCAGGTTTCCATACTCCATAAGTAAATCTAATTAATTGAGCTTGATTGATTGAAGGATTGATTTGTTTGAGTATTCTGTTGTATCCTATATCGGATGCATCAGTTTTAACTATTTTATGAGCTTTGGGATCTGCTATATTAAGACAACGAAGTATTTTAGCATTTACTTTGATTGTTTGGATAGCCTTGGTGTGGACATCTGTCTAAGGTGGAGGACTCTTTTTTAGTATATCATATAAAGGTTTGGAATCAATAGCAAGATTTTTATAGATGGAGCTATGTAATTGAGACTTCCTAAAAATCTTTGTAATTATTTTTTTATCTTTTATTTCATTAGGGAAATTGTTTGCAAATTCTAAAGCACGCTCTATTGGGTGAACAGTGGATTGATAAACATAATGACCTAAGAAGCGAATTTTGGTTTGAAATAGTTTTGTTTTTGCTTGTGAAATAACTAATCCACTAGATTTGATGATATTAAAGAATATTCTAAGGTAATTCCAATGGAATTCTAAGGATTCAGAATACACTAATATATCGTCTATGTAAACTATGATAAATTGTTGATAATTATTAAAAACATCATTCATTATATGTTGGAATTCGGAAGGGGCATTTTTTAAGCCAAAGGGCATAACATTTCATTCATAATGTCCAAAAGGAACAGAGATTGCAGTCTTATATACCTATCAGATTCATGAATTTGGATATGCCAGAAACTTGATTTAAGGTCAAATTTGGAAAATATATTAGCATTTGTTAATCTATTTAAAAGATCTTCCTTATTAGGAATTGGGTATCTAATCCATTGCAAAACTTTGTTTAAAGGTTTATAATTTATGACTAAACGAGAGACTCCTCTTTCAATTTCTACGGCTTTATAAATATAAAGACAGAGTAGTTCCAGGGTGAATAACTAGGTTGAATTAAATTCTTTTTTAGGAGATCATCTATTTTTTTTTTACAATGTAATATTAAATCTTTATTCATTTGAATTGGCGAGCCTTGGAAGGAATATTAGATTCATTAAAGTCAGAAATGTAAGGCAGTTTGACGACATGTTTCTTTCTTTCCCAAAAGGTTGTGGGAAGATCAGAGCATATTTCATTATTCAATTTGGTTTGGAATTCTGTAATTTGGTTTTGGATGAAAGGAGAACCTAATTTAGTTATTAATTTCTTATAATTAATATCTTCTTTTAAACGAGAAATAAATTTTTGCTTGCAAGAAACAGAATCTTTGAGATTGTGAATTTCTTTCATAAAAGGATTATCTATGAATTCAAAAGTTAATTGGGTTCATAAAGCATTGGTATGTATTCCTATATCATAAACATGAAAAGGTTTGACAGCTTGAATAAATGGTGTTTCTAATATTACGCCTTGGGTGAGATTTTTGACTAATATAAAAGGAGAAGAGATGCATTGATTATTGTTGCATATATGATAATGAGTGAGTTTGTAAGAAATATTTCCTTGATCGAAAGCAGTATTAATGTTTTGGGTTGTTTTTTCAAAGTATTTTGTTGGTACTAAACCTTCTTAAATGCAATTTAAATCCGCACCAGAGTCTATTAAAGCAATGGTATTAATTACAAATTCATTATTAATGACTATAATGATTTGTGTATACCATTTTTGAACCATAAATTTATCTATAGTGGTTATAAATTGATCTTCTAAATTTGATTCGAAGATATCGTCTAGTTGATTATTACTAGTTTCAGGTTTTATCTTTAGGACGAAATTGTTCATATAAATGATGAAAATCGTCTAACGTAGGTGTCTAAGGAGTTTGAGATATTTCTAGTTGCTTAACTTTTTATTGTAAATCGTTTAATTCTATTTTGACTTGAGCTAATTTTGTTTGAAGATCATGAATAAAAGTTTCTTTAAAATTATTAGGATTTGTACGTAGTCAGTTAAAAACTTATTTAATCGTGTAGGCGTCATTTCGGATTAAAGGGTTTGGTTTAAAGATTGATTTAGTTTGAGATTGTTTATGTCATTGGATATATTTTGAAATATATTCTTTTTTGATTTGAGGATCACTAATTTGGTCTGTGTTATCAAATATGAAACTTTCGTCACTAGTAAGTACACTAATAAATTGTTTTTGGAAAAGACAACTAATACAACTACATTGTTTGGAATTATCACAGTCTAATACATTATTATCAGATGAATCAGAAATTAATTCTTCATCATCAGGGTTAGGTTGATCATTCTGAGAGGAAGAGTCATATTCATTGTTAGAATTTAGTAATAGAGAGGTTAGTTGTTCTTTTAATTTGGAGTCTGTCTAATTCATTAATTTTCTGTTTTACTCTACATTTGTTAGCATAGTGACCTACTTTTCCACATTTATAACAGGTTTTAGGTTTGGAAGATTAACTAAGAGAAGAAGTTTAAGGTTGAAAAGTCTTAGATTTATAATTAGATTTGGGTTTTTGAAGTTCTAAAATATTTTTTAGTATTTTTTACTATAAGTTTTTCTCGGTTTGTGAGAAGGTTTTGAAGATTTAGAAGACTTGATATGAGGAATTGAAGCATAACCATATTGTTCAGAAAATTCACTTAATTCTCTTTTTCCTAATAATCTTTATTTTTTCATTTGATTTTTTAGTTTGAGATCATTGCATAATTGACTACCAATGAGATTGATTTGAACTATTAAATCACCATACGTATAATCTAAATAACTAATTGTTCCATGTGGATTTTGGGATCTAAGTTTAGTTCTAACCTTTTCTGCAAATAAAGTAGGTAAACCAGAGATAAATTTTTCTTTCCAGAATTCATGATTTGGGTTTTCTCTTTGAAAAACTTTTTTTAAAAACATATCTTTATACCATCTAAAGGAAGAAAGGATTGGACATCTTATATTCATTAATTGTTCTTTGATTTTATTATGAGATATAAGATTATAGCCTATGAAATGTCGAATAATATTGGTAACTAAGGTATAAATTGCATCTTGTATTTGTTCACCATTATCAGTAAATATTGGTCTATTTAGTTCATCTTTTTTGACTGATGTTAATATTGTAAATCTATCTGTATGAGTAAGGTAATTATCCATCCAACCTTTCAATTGGCCGAAGAAGCCACAGACCATCATAGATGCAGCTTGTGAGTCAGTATTATTTTTAAGAGTAACTTGAGCATACATTAACATTTGGTGGATGACATTAACTATTTGATATTCGGCTAGGCCATCAATATTCCAATTATAAATATGATCATTACTATAACTACCTTGATAATATAAATCAGATAAGTCTTCGTATTGTGTATCTGCTAAGGAGGGATGACGATAATACGCTTTTGTAGGTTGCTATAAGTATTTCGTCGTTTAATATTATCATATGTAGGTTTCTTATGTATAGCATGAACATAGTTAGGAATACTAATTTGATCAGGGTCAATATCATTTTTAGTCTCTGTTTGATTGTCTGAAATATTTGTATCATCTTTAGTTAGAATGAAAATTTGTTTCTCTTTATTAGATACTTGTAGATCATTTAATTTTTTGGATAATTGGTCAATAAATTCATTACTAACGGTATTTGTTAAATTAAAGTTTGGAAGTTCAATGGGTCTAACTAAAGGTTTGGCAGATGAAGAAGATGATGGAATTTGTATGAGTGTGGCTTGTAAAGGATGGGGTTTAGGATCAGTTATATTTTTTAATATTTCTAACGAAGTTTGTAATAAAGTTTCGATCCTATCTGTTTGTATAATTATTTTGTTCAATTATGGCTAATAAATGTTCGATTTTTGTAAGTAAATCTTTTTAATGATCTAGTGTTATGGATATTTTAAAAGGAGAAGCTCTATTATTTTCTTTAAGAATTAGAGTTTTGTTTGGGGGGTGTATATATTCAATAGTTGTATTTTTGGATGTTTGCCATGATGTAGTTGTTTTTTCAATAGCATTTTTTGTGGAGTCTGATTGTATGTAGAAAATCATTTAAAGAAAGGAACATTAATTTTGAGATTATTTATGTTATTATAATATTGTTCTTGTATTTCATTTCTTTGTTTTTTATTATAGGTCTGAAAGAATAATTTTCTTTGGAGGTTATTTTTAGGATCATAAAATTATTTTCTTAAATTTTTTTATCAATTTGAAATCCATTATCTGTAATAACCATAATATTGATATCATTAAAATTAATTTCAAGATCTTTAAAAGATTCACTAGAGGGGTATTTTACATACAAGTCTTTCAATATTAGGAGTAGTTTGTGAAAAACTTTGTAAGTTTGGATTTTGGTCAAATATAGGTATTGAAGAGCAAGAATGAAGAGAAGATTTTACTGATGAATTTCCTAAAGTAATTTTTATGTTCGAAGAAAATTGTATTTCTACGTTACCATCAGGGTGTTCTATAATATGTTCTAAGGAGCTAGTAGGGACTACGGGCCCAACTAAACTAAAGCCCAATTAGATTAATTAGTAGGTAATTTTCATGATAATCAAACCAAGACAATTAAAGATTTAGTTATAATGGAACTAGGACTCAAGACCAATATTTAAACACCTATTTGTAATCCAAATATAACTAAAATACTTAAAAATCAATGGTTAGGATTTCGTAGGAACACTTAGATTAATCCAATGGTTATGATTAAAAGGGAAGAGACTTTAAATCTGATTAGGATTAAGATAGGATAAAATCAATCATTAGTTCATCTGGAACTAGGACACTTAAATCTAAAGGTTAGAACTTAACTAACTTAATCTAAAGGTAGATAATTAATCCTAAATCAAAATCAACGTAGACTCTTAGGATAATACAAACATTAGAACTAAAATCTATATAAGAACACTAGTGGGGGCGTGTGGATCATTATTCTAAGAGAGAGAGAGAGAGTGCGTGGAAGATTGTTGGAGCTAGAAGCTTGAAGTACAAAGTTCAGAACTTGAACTGAGAAGAAGAAGATCTGACGAGCTACAGCAAGGTAAGTAATTCAATTACTCTTTATTTTTTATTTGGAATTAGGTGAGATGACATATTCATTGAATATGACATAGTACATTAATTCAAATCTAAGAACAAGTTGTTTTCATTAAAACTTAAATTTATTAATGCATGATCATCCTTGTGAAGGTAAGGCTGTATTTTGATTGATTTTTTTATTGGGTTTGGTTTGGATTTGGATTTAAATAAGAGTCTTAGAAGGAATTTTGGTTAAAAACAACTCAAATTATAAAAATTGTGTCAATTGCTGTTTTATGGGCAATCTGGTATGCTACCGGTGTGCCGATTAGCCTACCGGTGAATCCAGGGGGCATCCGACAGGCTACCAGTGTACCGGTTAGGCTACCAGATACCCAATGTTGCTGTGGCAGTACTATTTAGGTTGTCGGTAAGCCTACCGGTGTACTTGTTAGCCTACTAGGCCTCAGTGTGCCCACAAAGGGGCCATTGCCTAGACTGCCGATGGCCAACCGGCATATCGGTTAGGCTACCTGTGAGCCTTAATGACCTTGTGTATTTGTTTTTGACCCTCTGCCTAGGCTGTCGGTGTGCCGGTTAGACTACAGGTAATCCTAGGTTTGGTTTGATCAGTTCATATGCATGTGATAAATTGTTTATTTGTTATTAAATGATTTTGTACTGAATTTTAATGAACTCATGATGTGAATGATGACCTGATAACATGAATTATTGGCTAGTATAATTAATTGATAAATTATGTATGTTGTACCATAATTGTTCATGAGTTGACATGATTTGAATGCTATGAGACACATACCATGTTTTAATTACTCATATTGATTATCTAGAGTTATTCTCAACTGTGCACTGATTGTATGTTTAGTTAACGAGCACTTACACTACACTTGCACAACATAAGCCTATTTTGCATTATTGACCTTGTACGGATCTAATGCCTTAATTATACCTCATAAATCTTTGATGCATACTTTGACGTATATATATGTCACGAACCAAACCTAGAGATCTCATTGGAGTCCCTAAATTTAGTATGAAACGCTCACCCCATATCCAGATGGGAGTGGATAAACGATACTTAGCCAAATTCTTAAAGTAAAATCTGAGAATTTATATAA
>JAUPMG010000004.1:1000402-1012732 GCA_031762675.1 Pachysandra terminalis | reverse complement strand
ATGTCTAGTTCTAAGTCTGGTTTAATGTCCAATGTCGGGTTCTAAGTCCGGTTCAATGTCCAATTATCTGGTTCAATCACTGATATACTATTGGTTCAATGTCTTTGGTTTACTGATATGATGTGCAGGACATTGCGCTCGGGTGCGATCGAGTACAAACCTAGAATTTCAGTGTTCTGTTTCAGTTTCAGTATTGACCTTTACTCACAAATTTGGCCATATCTATTTAATTACACATTGGAATTAACTCATTCTTGTTTCGTAACACTCCTAACTCAAAGATAAATATAGGAAAAATATAAAACAATTATACAAAAAATATAGAATCGGTATTTTGTTAGATTAGCAATAAGACACAGGTTCTGTTTTCTGGGTTTTATGATTTTTAACACATGCTCAGTATTGTGATCATAACTATTTAAATACACAGAGGAATTCATTCAAACTTGGTTTGTTGGAATCTTAACTCAAAGATGACTGTAGGAAAAATATTAAATAAATAGATAAATATGTGTAGGATTTGTGTTTTAGTGGAAGAACATGAGGTTACAGGTTCTGTTTCTGGGTTTTTATGATATTGACGCAGTTGCAGTAAATAATTCATAACTTCCTTAATTCTTCATGAAATCTAATGAAACCAGTTGCATTGTGTTCCTGACAAACTATAGAATCTAAATAAAATATTAAACAAATTATACAATCAGCTACACATGTGCTATGATCGAAATTTCAGAAGGGTTATATTCTGTTTTTCTTAAATTTCAGAATTTCTAACAAAGACATCAATATATATTTGTGATAATTCATATCAGTAAATTAATAAAATTTTAATCACTGATCATTGTAAACTACCAGATAAACTACTTACATGTATAAGATTTAGATTTCTGATTTTTGCTTCTTCCTTATCCTTTTCTTCTTCTTTCTTCCTTCTTAGTTTTCTGCAGAGTTTCACCAAAGGTTCAGATTTTTTTTTGTTTTGTTTTTGTGTCTTAGCTGATTCCCCCTCTCTTTTGTATTCTTATGTAAGTTTAGCCTTGCATTTCCTAGGTTTATAGTTAATAGGGTAGGTTTGTTGGAATTAAGCTTTGGTAAGTTCAGCTAAGTCTTTGATGATTTCCAAAGCTAGCTTGCTAGCCAAGTCTTTGATTAATGAAAATGTGCTGAACACGTTTGTGCCTCTTAGAGAAAATTCCTAAATTTCAGTTATTACCCCATTTTAAAGGTAATAACAATTTAACCCCTAAGGCAAATATAAAATAATTATAATTATACCCCTTTACTTAAAATATTTCAACTTTAAACTAGAAAATTAAAATAATAATTCTTTTTAAGGGTTTGGGTCATTACACCAATACCCTTTACTTGAAGCGACTAAGAAGAGGTTGTGATATTTTACAGCCAAAGGAACATCACTACACCAGCAATCTTCCCAAAATTTCGCTCGATTTCCCCAACCCACTAAGAAACTGATTTATCCCCCAAAATCACTAGAAAACGACCCGATAGCCTTCCACAAACTGACCCCATAAGAGGATCTGATAGGCTCCATTTCCCACCAGCCTCTTGGTCTACACCTATATTTGTGACAAATAAATTCTCTCCAAAGACTATCCCCTACTTCCCCAAACCTCCAAAGCCATTTCCCCAACAAGGTCTTGTTGAAATCTCTAAGTATGCTAATGCCGATCCCAACCCCTTCTCTAGGTCTACAAACGATATCCCATTGAGCCAATGTATACTTCTTCCCCTCCACCTCTCACCAAAGAAAGTTCCTTTGCAATTGCTCAATTCTATTAGCACCGGACGCCGAGATGAGCAAGATGGACATTAAGTAAGTCGGTAAACAAGCTAAAGTGTGACGAATCAAGGTAACCTTACCCCCTTTCGATAGAAGTTTTGAAACCTGCCCTCAACGATATACAAAGATAAGTAGTTGGAAGTCCCTACTTTACAACGAATGTTCCAAGCAAGAATCTCCATATTGATAACTTCCCCCACCTTGAAGATCTCACTCTTTCCCAAATTAATCTTAAGACCAGAAACCGCCTCAAAACACACCAAAATGCACCCCAAAATCCTCAACTGATCTACATTCGCGTCACAAAAAATTAGCCTATTGTTAGCAAATTGTAGAGAGATTGCAAGGTCGTCCCTTCCCACTTTAAAACCTGTAATAACCTGAACTTTTATAGGGATTAAATTGTAATTAATTAAAATCTAGGGGTAATTTAAACTTTAGTAAGTTAGTTATATAATTGACTTTGACTACTTGTGATTGGTGGGTTGCACAATAGGAAACTAAAGTGCTTCACACATAATCATAACTCTTTAAGTTATAATGTGTGGCTAAGATCTGGTATGAACTTTTAAACTTAGATCTAAAGGGTATAATTCAACTAACCTAAGGTGATTAATAAAAGAATATACAACTAGGATTATAGTAAATAAATAAAGGTTATAAACAAAGGTCATTTCAGCTTAAATAGAAAACTGGGTTAATAGATTAAACTAGGATTAACCAAACAGGACCTAACTCTAATAATTAATTGGACGGATTTAAGTAAAACCCAATAAGATTAAGGCCTAACTAAACTAAAGCCCAATTAGGTTAATTAATAGGTAATTGTCGTGATAATTAAACCAGGAAATTTAAAGACCAAGTTATAATGGAACTAGGACTCTAAACCAATATCCAAACACCTATTAGTAATCCAAAAATAACTAAAACACTTAAAAGTCAATGGTCAGGATTTAGTCAGAATACTAAGACTGATTTAATGGTTAGGATTAAAAGACAAGGAACCTAATCTAATTAAAATTATAAGAGGAAAGATCCTAGTCTAATTAGGAAAGTAGGTAAGCTAATGATTGAGTTTTACTAGAATTAGTAATACCCATAAATAATAAAATATTTGGCAAGTGCATGTTATGCAGATGCTCATCATACTTTTTTCTTTAGATATATGCATACATTCTTTTATTCAAATGAGTAGTCCTTTAATAAAGAAAAAAAACATATTTGAAATAGAATTTTCACTCTTAACTATGTATTATGAAAAATATATACTATATTAATAATATTAAGTGGTACTACTTATTTAGTTCTCAATTAGAGTTATTTTTTAAATCTAATGTATCGAAAAATTTACCATTATAATGTGAGATGGTACTCACCAACAGATCGCACCTGTTTTTTCCTGGTAAGATGAGTAGTGTTGCTATTTTAATATAAAAACTTATGGGGTTGAGAGAAATTGAAATCGAACTTCGATATGTTGGGTACAACTAAGAGAATCTATAAGCATTGGAAAGGATTTGAAATTATAATAAAAAAGATAGACAGGAGGGAATAAAATCAAATATTGATATCGTGGGTGTGGTGAATAGAGCTTATAAACATAGGGAACAAATTTAAAACCAGAAATATATTGAGGTTAAATAGATATTTTTTCTTTTATAATGCTTAAAAGAACTACTTTGAATTTGGGGACCACCATTGAAATAAATTAAAAATGTTGATAATGGGGGCCGCATTTATAGACATTCAAATAATTTTTTTTGGTGTGTCTGTGCGTGTGTCGGGCATTGCCCCTGCCTGCCTCTCCTTGGCTCCGCTATTGCAGACAACAGTTTGATCTCAGTATAACTGCACTGTGGAATCGTGTTGTGGTTGCTTACTTTAGATGCATCCATTGTCATTAACTTTATTTTTGTCTTCAGATGAAGCTTAGACTTGTTGTGGTTCATGTTCTGTCATTTGGGAAAGTGATAGTGGTGACTAAGCAATTTGGTTCATATTTATTCTGTTTCTAACACAATGTTTATCCTTTCTTTTAGTATTAAATAATTGTGTTGTGGTTGCTTACTTTAGATGCGTCCATTGTCATTAACTTTATTTTTGTCTTCAGATGAAGCTTAGACTTGATGTGGTTCATGTTCTGTCATATGAGAAAGTGATACTGGTGACTAAGCAATTTGGTTCATATTTATTCTGTTTCTAACACAAGTTGTCTATCCTTTCTTTTAGTATTAAATAATGATTTTCTGCATATAACTCCATTAATTTCAGTTCCAATGTTATACTGGGATGCTTAGTTTCTGTCCCTTGTCTATTGAACTCTAGAAGTACATTATGAAGTCAAAACCAATGGTAACTGCAGGTAGATCTAGTTAAGAGACATTGTTTCCCTGTATACTGGAGTGGAGAAAATCGGCGTGTTTTAAGAGGTCACTGGTTTGCTCGTAAGGGGGGTCTTGATTGGCTTCCACTGCGTGAAGATGTTGCTGAACAGTTGGAGTTTGCTTATCGGAGCCAGGTACACAGCACAGGGGCTAGCATCTGCTTTTACTTTCTGTTTGAAATATATCTTTTGTAGATCATGTGCTTATGTTATTAGTTGAGCATGCTTATTAAATGGGTAAGGAAAATACCTAATCACATGCTCGCCCTTGAGGTCCTAAGATATAATCCAATTTACAGAATCAGAAAATCAGCTTGTCATGAACCTTTTTGTGGTCAACCTCATGAGCAGTTGAATGATAATGTGACCCCACTTCTCTATTTCCTATAATGACTACTGAAAGTATAGCACATAAGATTCTCTATTTTCACAAAACCCTTATTATTTAAATCTGAATTGTATATATATATATATATATATACTTTTTTTTTTCTGGCTTTGGAAGATGGTTAGCATGAAATTTCATAGTTGACAAGGCAGCACCTCAATCATTTGAGCTATACAAGCATTTTCTTATCTTGTTATAATTAGAAATGAGGATAGAATTGGAGTTTTGGTTGCACCAGGTGTGGCATCGGAGAACATTTCAACCATCAGGACTATTTGCAGCTCGAATTGATCTGCAAGGCGGCTCAACCCTGGTATGCATATTGTTCATGTGGTATTGTGGTGAGAATAATGCCCATTTGTTGATTGTTTATTTACTAATGCCTAAATTTATATGGACCTTTGCTTGCAGGGACTGCATGCTCTTTTCACTGGAGAAGATGATACTTGGGAGGCTTGGCTGAATGTTGATGCTTCTGTGTTCTCTGGTGTCATTGGTTATAGTGGAAATGGAATTAAATTACGGAGGGGCTATTCTTCATCTGGTTCACCAAAGCCAACCCAGGTTTGTGTTAGTAGTTATGCATGCCCTGCCTTTCCTTGCTTACACTACCTCAGTGGTTTGTTACTTGAAATATCTGATTTCTTTTTCATGTTGCTGTGCAATGTATATCATCTTAGAATGGTCACTGATAAGTTGCATAATGCATTTATATGCTGTTTCCATTCTGGGAAAACCTTTTTTTTTTTGTTGATAATTAACAGCATTTTATAAATTATCAAAATAGGATTACAAAGGTACAGATATGATCGAAACAAAACAGAGACATATACAAGCAAAAAGAAAAAAGCTACAACATAACCGACTGTACAAAAAGCTCTCAAACCAGCACTATAAACGAGAGACCAAAAACAGTCCGCCAAAACTAATCAGATATGGTCCAAACAATCATCAAAATCCACTCGAGCCACAAAAGAATCCTTATCCACCCCCCCTCTTGCCAAGCAATCAGCAACACCATTTGCCGATCGGAGGATGTGATGAAAAGAGATCCTCATATCACGATGAAAGAACCTAGCAAGGCGAATATGATGAACGAAACGCCAAGGAGGAATACTACTCTCAATCATCCATGAAAAAACTGAGAAAGAATCCCCCTCCACTATCAAACTGCACAAATTAATCTTCTTAGTCTCCTCCAAACCAGCCAACAAGGCACGAACCTCCGCCCTACCTGAGTCCCCCTCGCCAATGGGTCCCGAGAAAGCATGAACAATCCAGTGTTTTAAACGTTAAGGCGTGAGGCGAGGCGTTAGATCTGGGTATGAGGTGAGGCGTAAGCCTCCAAGCGTGAGGTGTAAGCCTCATGAGTATGTATTCTTTTAATTATAAAATAAATAATAATACTCATTATATAGATATAAAAAAGGTAGAAAAATAAAAAAATGATATAAAAGGTACAGAAAAAAAATTGAAATTTCAAATTCAACACTAAAATAATTCAAAAATCAAAAGTACTTATACTCCAATTCCATTAGTCCATTCCATCATCATGAAAAGAAAAGCAAGTTATATGCATTACATCATCATCACCGATGGCAAATATATATGAATGTTCTAAATTCTAAACCCCAAACATTACATCAATGATCAAACAAAATATCACACTAAGTCGTCCACATCAACCATGTCAAATGCATACTCATCATCATCATCTCTCCATCCTTCTCCATGTCCTTCTCCGTATCCTTGAGGTTGCATAAACATCTCCTCATCAATCACATTCAAATTTGGATGAGCTTCTTTACCTTTGCCCACAATGTAAATTATATATTCTATCAATATCAATTGAACATAAATTTACAAATTGAATCTAACTTTATCATTATACTCATCAAATATTTAAATATTTAATACTTACTAGATGAATTTTGTGCATATTGTGGTGTCCTACTCCCAGATCCACGAGCTCGCTTTCGAGAAACTTAAGCACCATGATTAGTGGTGGTGACACCTGAATCTATTGAAGACAAATTTCCAACCATCTCAACTGCAACAACTTCAAGGGATATCCTATCATCATCAAGCCATGAAATATTAGCAGGAAGAACAAGATCCTCCTTCGTAGTGATCCATTCATTATCCGAGTCAATTTGTTCAACCAAAATCGAATCAACCCGTTCATTTGCACTCCTCTTGATACTTCTTTCCCTTGGCTTCAAATTGTACATGATAAATACTAGAGCATTTAACTTCTTTTACTCTAATTTATTTCTCCTTTTTGTATGCATCTATTTCAATCAAAATTAAAATCAAAGTATAAATTAAAGTAATAAGAAAATCATTAGATTTAAAATATTATTAAACTCTATACTTTGAACTATAATTAAAAAGTTAAAAAGTATAGAAACTAGTTCAAAAATGCTCCAATTTCTCTCACAACCAGAAGCACTACATGTAAGGCTTAGCACTCGAATTGCAAACTTCGTCAGCTCAGGAGTCTTGGTTCTAAAGCGGACCCACCAATTAGCTGTAATAAAATTATTTAAATTGTAAGTAAAGAGAGTAATATAAAATTTGTTAAACACTAGTAAAGTGAATTGTGAATACCAGGAGATTGCCTTTTCCTAGTACTAATTTCCATTTCAGAGCCAAATTCTCCTTTAGCTTCATCATACAAATCCAACTGGTAATCTGCAAGTATACGCTCATCTTTATCAATAATCATCTTATCTATACTAGCAAATAACCCATCACGCACTTCTTGATCATTGGAAAAATTTGATTCGTAGCGTAGTTGTGGGTTTAAATAATAGCCAGCTGCATGTAAAGGACAGTGAAGTTGTGGAGTCCATCTTTCATCAATTGTTTTCCAAATAGGCATATACTTTCTCCTCACACCACCACAAGTATATGAAATTTTCTCCTTGGCTGAATCCATCATCTTATAAAGATATGGCATAGATGGCCTCTTTTCAGAATCAACTTCTCTCAACACTGTAACTATGGGCAAAGTTGTTTTTATACAAAAAACACTTGAGGCCAAAAACTTGGATCATGAATTACAGTCCCCCTTGCTTTAATCCCCTCAACAGACTTAGACCATTGACTTCCATTCCATTTTCTGATGTAAACATGGATTGAAGATGTTGCTTCTCTTTATAGATGCTTTGGAGTGTAAGAAAAGTTGTGGCAAAACGTGTAATTGTTGGACGAAGGAGCTCATGATTCTCTGTAAAACTTCTCATAAGACTCAAAACCCATCCATGCCGATAAATAAACGTTGTAACCTGCTTTGCTTTTTCAATAGTATCGGTAAATACCTTCATCTTTCCAATATCCTCCAACATTAAATCTATGCAATGAGTTGCACAGGGAGTCCAATATAATTGTGGTCTCTTCTCCATCAATTTCTTACCAGCTAATACATAACTAGAGTGATTGTTTCTAATTACTTGAACAGCCTTTTCTTCTCCCATTTCTTCCACAACTTCATCAAAATATTTAAAAAGCAATTCACCATCTTTTATTGATGCTGATGCATCACTGGATTTGTAAAACATTCTCTACAGGACTATTGACCAAAAAGTTGATGATGGATCTACTTTTACCATCTATCCAACCATCAGACATAATTGTGCAACCATACTTGTCCCATGATTTTTTGTACTCCTCCATTAACTTATCAACATGCTCCACCTCTTCCTTAAGTATCCATGTTCTTACTTCATGCATTGATGGAGGTTAAAGCCTGGCCCAAAGTTTGAATTTTCTTCACACATTGTTTTGAAGTAAGGGCTGTTTACTAAAAGAAAGTGCATTAGTAAACAAGCACCTTCCTATTGCCTTACACACATTTTTTCTTTCCTCCTTTCAATGTGAGTTTAAAGTAGACTGCCGTGCTTCTTTAGCCACAAACTGATCCATAGGACCAATTGTTTTTGGCTGCAAACCAATCCCACTCCCACTCCCACTCCCACTCCCACTCCCCTATGCTTGATTAAATGCTCCTCCAACTATAGATGGATTTGAATCTTTACTATTTCCCGTCCCAGCTCTTCCAATGATACAAATAAATTTTTCATTCTTTTTTATTTTTTTGCAAACTCAACTTCATTTAGTGCCATTTCACATCTTGTTTTAACATCTTCAGGACACTTTGTGCATGAATCCATCCCATGATGAGTCCTAGCTAAATGGTGTTTTAATCTGCTAATTCCCCCAGTACATAATTTATTGCAAAAGTTACAAAATAGGTATCCCCTAGGCCTTCCTTCTGCCTCTCTACCATATTCCCAAGCAAAATCTCTTCTACTAGTTATATTAATGTAAAGTGAAAGCAAAGTGAACTGTGCTGCAAAAACATAAAATTGCAAGCTTGCAACTAATAAAAATTAAGTAATTAACAAATTATAAGAAGAAAGCATAAATAAAATAACTAAAAGAGCAGAGAAGCACTCTGTGGCTGTGTTGGTAAGCACTCTCATGTGTTATTTCTGTTATTTTTGGTAAGCTATGTTAAATCAGTGTGTTGGTTTGCCTGGTCTTTGAGCAATTAGGAAGAGAGAGCAGAGGAAGAACAAAGCTTTGTTCTCAGAAAAGAAATTCAAGAAAAAGTCTCTCTCTCTCTCTTACACAAAAAAAAAGGACATTGGGGAGTCAAGAATGAGGGAAAACTGAGATTTCAAAAAAGAGAGATTTAGATTTTAACTTGTAAAAACTTTATTTCAAAATAGAGATTTCAAAAAAAGAAAAAGGTTTGGGCTGTTGACAAAGAGGGAAAACTGAGATTCAAAAAAAAAAAAATGTTCAAGAACAGGACGAACGAGAGAGAGATTTCAGGAGAGAGAGAGAGAGAGAGAGAGAGAGAGAGTTAACGATTTAGGAAAAAAAAAACATACCTGGTTTTGGAGAATTTTTTTTCTGCTGGCAGTGTGCTATTGTCTTCTTCGTTGGGTTTGCACATCACATTAGGGTCAATGCCACTCTTCAATGATTTCCATAGACAAAAACAAATTAGTTAGTATATGCAATTAATGATATATGAACAATGTGATGTGCGATGCAGGCATGCTGGTTCAATTGTTAATGAATGAATGCATGCTGTGCACTTAACAGATATAATCATCACATGTGATTTAAATATAATCATATGATATGCAAGTATGCATGCGGTTTGGCATTCGATTAGTGTATGTTTCACTGTCGATCTTAATCTTACTACCCACGATGCTTCACCAAGAACTCATCCCCAATACATGGCTGAAATAGTAGATTATTCTTTGTGCTCATCATAGTTTCTAGGGGCTGCGACCTAGAGAGCTCAATCCCCACACTTATTTCCGATCATAGGGACAACTCCCAAGCCATCACCTAGAACTTCCTTTGTGAACCATACATTAACCGATCTACTAACAGAATTTCACTCTTATGATTCAGATATTGGGCCTCACTAATGTGAACTTTCCCTCACCTATCATCTTACCACAAGTCTCTTGGGATACCCATACAAGGCCTATCCCTCACCTTGGGTGTTAACAAACATTGGTCTATTGGGATGTACATCCCTCAACACATGCAAATCAGTCCATCCGAGACTTCCTTCCAACTCTTATAATTTCCAGATTATAATCATTCTCATTATGTCCATAAACTCCAGCAATATGGAATTATGGGGTTAAGTCAAGGCATTAGACCCAAATCATGGTCATTATGCTAAAATAGGCATATGCTGTGCAAGTGTAGAGAACCATGCACATTAACTAACCAAACAACTTGTGTACATGAGCAAGTGTAATTTGTGATATAAAACATGTCCATAATAAGTTTAGGATTAAAAACAAGTCCAATCAAAATATCACCCATTGGTCGGATATAGCAAATCTTGCACAAAAAGGCACGTATGCAAAATATTCATAATTTAACAATTCCAACACCACAATTGGTCTAATTAGGTCAAATATAACATGCACGCAATGTTTCAACTCAATCCGAGGACATTTAATATTTTTCGGCTGACCTATGTTCAGCCTACACCTATCCGACAAGGTTCGGCAGCCTTGGTTGGCTGACCGATTTCCCTTGGCTGCTTGGCCAGGTGCCAAAACCAAAACACACAGTGGGTCGGCTAACCTTCGGCTGACCGACCCATGTTCTACTGCTTGGCCAGGGGCCAAAAATCAAACAAATCCGATCAGTTGGCCCTTGGTTAGCTGATGGCCAACCGAAATGGCAAGAAACCCTATCGGTTGACCTGTCGGCTAACCGACGGTTCACCGACCTCCCCAGAAAGCCTATCGGCTGACCCCATCGGTTAGCCGACAGCTTGAACAACCCTGAAATTTAAAGTTTTTGAAAATAATATTCATAATTTGGCAAAATTTGATCAAAACACACATGTTAAAATATAATTCCGAATAAAACTCAATATTTACTTCACAAAATACCTACTTAATTTTTCCTTGTGAATTGTATGGTGTTAAACCAGAAATTTACTATTTTTATCATGTTTTCATGAAGAAAGTATAAAAGATATAATTTTGGTGCATCCTTTTCTGTTTGTTCGGCCGTTGAAAGGAGAACAATGGGAAGATTGTGTACAAAACGTTGAAGCATCTCCATCAGATTTGTAGGCTTATAAGCCACCTTTTCAAGTGCAGTGTTTGGTTCTTAAGGTGTGTGTTGGGATGAATTGGAATAATTTCTTTTCAAGTTGGGGCTTGATCATTTTTTTGTTTCTTGGTGGGTTGTTTGTAGATCTCTCACTCTATAGCTTGTTCGTATATATTTTCTTTGTATTGTTTAAGATCCCCTTTCTGTCAAACTTTCACTTGCAAATCCTCATTGTAGTGAGCAAATGAATTTCCCATTATTGATAAAAAAAAATAGTAGTATATGCCTAGTGTAATTATTTTAGAATCTTTCTCCCTTTATCTCTCTCCCTATCCCTACCCCACCCCCTCTCTCTTGCTCCACTTTGTATGTAAGTGTTTTTTTTTTCCATTTAAATACGAGTTCCCATGTTATAATTATGAATGTGTAATGCATACATTTTAGTATCGTCATATCATCTGCTCAGGATTTAAATTCAGAAACGTAAATGCCAAATCGTGCTCCATTTGAAATGTCCTTAAAGATGAAATTCCTTGCATCTGATTCAACATCAACATCATATATTTTCCCCTCATTTGAAAAATCATAAAAATGCTTGAAAATTCACAGCATCTTTTATATTGACATTTTCTATGAGATTGGTTATTTCTTCGTTATTTTGTGATTTCTTATGTGAGAATACAACTCCATAAGATGGTTTGTATTGGTTTTTTTGAAACTGCAACATGAATCTTTTGTGACTCGAAGATGGAAAACCGAAATTGAAAACCATCCACTGCTTCCTTTTAGTGATCATCTTCTTTTCTTCAGGATGAATTACGTCAGCAGAAGGAGGAGGAAATGGATGACTACTGTTCTCAGGTCTGAACACTATCTTTATGTAATTATGTTAATTCAGCTTGTTCGTATTAGTGTTTATAAATCATGGCTTCTTGTGCTCCTTATAAAGGTTGGTGTGGGTCAATGTGGTAGCCTTATTGGTGTAGCTTTTTGCATGGTTCAAAATTTTGTTTCAGACCTGAGTTTCAGTCCTCTAAGATAGTAAAGACGCTGAGATCACTTCCCAGTTTGTGAAGTAATTACCCTTGATCTCATTCAATAGGGTAAACTAATACCGAACATAATACCACAAGCTCTCTCCACAGC
>JAUPMG010000004.1:980336-995698 GCA_031762675.1 Pachysandra terminalis | reverse complement strand
ACAACATTGTAACCCCCCCCCCCCCCCAAAAAAAAAAAAAGAGGATTGAGCTGGTCAGAAGAACACTGCTGGATTCGAGCTGACAAAAAGTGATCTACGGTGGGCCTTTGAGACAGTTTCTTGCAGATTTGGAGCCCGTTGTGAATGGGCTACAATTGAGCAGAACTGATTTTATGTCTAGAAGATCAGCATGTGGTGGGCCATTTATCCATGGCATCAGTGAATTGAAATTTTACTCTGTGGGAATTGAGAGAAGTGTGTGTTATTCATCCATGGGTTGTTAAATGAGTGGACTATTGTACAAATCCTCGGGCCATGGACAGTGATCACACAAACCTTGGACCATGTACATTATGGGGCTTCTCACCCTCAAATTTTGTTTTCATGATGCAAAATGTGAAAGAAATCCTAGAGGTGATTGAGAAGAAGCTCAACCAGCCCCCCGTTTCTCTCTTTCTCTGATCAATCAAGAAACTGTACACGACTCGTCATTTCCCTTTTTATTATATCCTATTGGCTTTTCATTAAGCATTTCGAGTCCAGCTATGTATCCTTCTCAATAATATTTTTCTTCTGAGTGTGTGAATTTTTTTTTGGTGACGTTGAACCCCCGACCCTTTGTGAATGATTTCCTAGATTTCGGAATGCACTACAATTAAATTACATATTCCATTTAAATAATTCATTACATACTCCATCTAATATTAAATTTTTGAATGCATTCCTTTTCTTTCCATGAAGCCTTATACTGCGTTTGGAACCCAGGATTTTTTGGTAAAGTTTCTTATGCCTTGCACTTAATAAGAAACTCTTTCTCATCTTCTCTAGTTTGTTTGTTAGTCTAATAAGGATCTTGATAACAAAACGGTAATATGTCGGGAGATGCAAGAGTAAGTTATAATCAGTGTAGTTTCTTTCCTTCCAAAGAAATTAATGAAGTCAGGGGGGAAATGGTTAGTAACCTCTCTTTCTGCCTTTTAGGCTTCTCTGAAAATTGATGTTGATTACACGTTCCATGATAGAACTATAACCATGTGCTACAATGGAAAAATCTTGTATTTATCATTTTCTTCCTAGGCATCTGGCTCTGGAATTTTTTTTTCTCCACACCATTTCTGTATACTGAGTATTTGCATCCATTAAGTCTAATCCACAGCATTCCCATTACTTCTTTTCCTTCCAATATATCAATTACCTCTGCCTAAACATTAAATTTTTTTAAATCACTCAACAGGTCCAAAAGTTTTTCATACTACCTCTTAATTTTGTCATTTAAAGATTCTTTCTAATCCTAAATCATTTGCATTCGTCCATAACGTCCGCTGCTTCCCTTCATTTTTTGAAAAAGAAGGTTGGGAAAACATTTTCATGAAGCAAAAGTGACAATCCTTTGTAATCCCCTTTCTAGATAATACACAAAAATAAGGTAATATTCCATCCCCAAACTATTTTCTCATCCAATGGAAATGAAGAATACTTCATTTTACTCCAGATCAGATTCTTTCGATGTTAAAATCGGTGAAGGTTACCTTTTGTAGGGAGAGGTCCCAAAGATTACGTCTGTTGCTTAAATCACCATATCTTTTCAGGCTTTGCATTATCCTGCTGCCACTCTATAGTCATAAGGAAATCATATTTCACTTAAGTCAGTACCCACTTACTAGGGAAGATCCTGTTGTACATGGAATGGACAGTGGGAAGCCCTGAAGCAATCCATCCTTATTCTAGGTTTATTAGGAATATATTGCAGTCAGGATCCCTAGGAAACCATCACCCCAAGATTTTAATTTCTGCAAAAATCTTATCTTCTGCAAAATCAAGTAATCTCCTGCTCTTTTGCCTAGACCTCTCACCAGATTGATGTACCAAAGAATTCCAATGCACGCCGTTTTCTGGTTTAAATGCAAAGTAAATGCAAGTAAAATTGGTAAAGCTTGCTCTTAGGGTACATTTGGATCACATGAATTTAAAGATACATGAGAATTGCAATGCATATAAATTTGAATTCTTATGACTTTGAATTCATATGTATTGAACTATTGTTGTTTGGTTGACACGGTAGAATTTGATGTTTTGTCCTTTTATGCTAGTGGGGGAGAGAAAAGAAATACGTACTCATACCAAAACACATCTTAGCAGAGATAGAATTAATTCAGATACATGTTCGGGCATATAAATGGGTTGTATGGGGTTATTGGGTTTGCATGATAAACCCACAATCTAAATTACTATTCAACTGGATTCATGTTTACCTAAAGACATTAACATCCTATATTATAAGGGGTGTCAATGGGTAGAGTTGGTTGGGTTCTAGCCATGAGCGGTTCGGGTCATGACAACCTAAATTTGCCCAAATAAAAGAAACCCACTCAACCTTGACCATTGTTGGGGCTGTTTTTTGGTTGATCCAATGGTTTTACGCACCATATATCATTTTGACCCAAACACGCTAAAATATTGGTCGGGTTTGCATGCCAGGTCAGATTTTGCCTACTCATATGACTAATTTATGTAATTTACATAACTGGTGTAGGTTTTTGTTTTTTTAATTTTTATTATTTATTAATTAAAGTCGTGGATTCTCTTGCCAAAAAAAAAAAAAAAAAAAAAATTTCCCAATGAGCTACTAAATGACGAAAATCAAGAGTTGAATTAGTAGAAGAGGAGCTTATTATGAAAATAAAATATAAAAGTTTTCGCATAAAAATATGAAATAATATTTTAATATTATCCACTTCCCAATTTGAAGATAAGTGACATTGGAGCCTCTTCTCCCCCACCAAAAATAAAAAGGCCGTACAATGGAATTCTTATGTTGCATGGGAATAAACAATAAACATCCCCCTAGGTGTGAAATGTAATTCTCATTAATCGTAGGAATTGGTTGCCTTTTTTTTTTTCCCATGTGAATTTCATTCCCATGGGAATTGGTCATCCAAGCGCAAAAATTGAAATTCATACCTCCCAATTCTAATTCTGGCCCTTGAATTCCTGTAATCTAAACATACCCTTATTGATGAGTTTTATCTTAAACAGCTTCCGTTTATCTAATGGATTAATACTCCTACTTGTTTGGTAACTTTTTTGTTTGGATAATAACAACATAGAGTTGGTTTAATCGAAGCGTACACCATATCATAATGAAATGTGTTTCAAGCATGTTTTCTGAACTCATGCTTCTTCTTTATAATGCTTACTTCTAGTATGAAAATATATGCCTCAAGCAGTTTCTTAACTTTTGTGATTGCTAACGTGATGTTTAATTATTCAACGAAAACATTCATTGACAAGGATCCAAAGGCAAGGTCCTTAGCTGAGCTAAGAGCCATACCCGATCATGCATTCATGATTCATAATCGAAAACCTGAAAAGTCAAAATCAAAATCAAGCTCTTTTAGCAATTTAAGGACTTCAGAACAATCATATTGCAAGACCTTGATTATATCATTTGTTTGTTGGTATTGATTTTCAAATATATCTTCTTCCATAAACTCCAAGTTATGGACAAAGTTATAGGCATTCAAAAGATCTGCCAGTTGTCCTAAAGGCACAGTTCTCTAACTGAGAACCAAACTAAAGAGGTCCTTAGGGGTGGCATAGTTTATGCATTTATTAAATAAATTTGGAGTTTTAGCAAATTTGTGTGTTTTCTGATCTTTGTTGGTAGTAACTGACAATTATTTATTTCAAATGTGGCAAACATAGTGTTGTAAAAGACGTATAACCATTAATTACCGTTTTAGGTTCCCGTCGGACATTTAGTATTTATGGTTCATGGAATTGGTCAAAGGTTGGAAAAGGCTAATTTGGTGGATGATGTTGGCAACTTTCGCCATATCACAGTCAGTCTTGCTGAGTGTCACCTAACTTCATACCAACGTGGCACTCAAAGAGTTCTCTATATCCCTTGTCAGGTAAATTGTTCGTTTGTTCTCCATAGACAATTCTGTATTTTTCAACATTATTAGATTCTTATGGGAAAAGAACAATGACTTTCTTTCTGATGGTATATGGCATTTGATTTACCTCCTGGACTTTATTTTAACTTGGCAAATGATTACTTTATATATTACAATTATTGTGATGTAGAGTTGATTTTGATACAGTAAGCTCGGTATTTTGGACAACAGTTGCTAATGATAAGTAATGTTTTGGACATCATTTGGATGCTTTAAGTTAATTCTATTTCTATATTTATTGCTGATGTTGTTGCTTGTCTTCTTAAAATTGCACTTTTGAGTATTGAGTTGGTTCTGTGCAGTTAGGCTGTCTTCTTCTATGGGACATCTTGATCCATATATGGATATCCCGGCAGGCTAAATGACATGAAATCCTTTATTTGATGCATTTGTTGTGCTGTGACAATTTTGGCTTTACCATTTCACAATAACTATCATGAGTATGTGGATGGATGCTTTTATGACTTCTGTCTTTCTCATAAATTGGCTGCCCTCCAAGATTCTTTCTAATAAGTCTCTTTTTGAGGTATTGTATTGGTCTGCTTCTGATTACACGTTTTTGCGGGTCTTCAGTTGTGCGTGTTATCCACTGCTATTAACCTTGAAAGTTCGATAAAAAATCTGTCAAATGCGTATTTGGGGATAAAGTAGTCAGCACTAGGCGTATTGGTAGCTTGATTCCTTGTCTGGAGCATTGTCATATTCTTAATGAAGTTTTGATGAATCAGTTATAAGTAATAGTTTTACATGAGTTTGTATCTCAGACATTTCAAAAATGAACTTGTTGATTAAAATCAATTTAAATCAACTCCAAATAGTTCAAAGTAAAATACACATAAAGAAGCTAGTATTCAAGACTATCAGATTGATGAGCACTAGCATTGGGAAACCTAATAGTCAACCCGTTTCTTGAGGTTGACGAAAGGTACAAAGCAATAGCATAGGCCACTTATTACTTTCTTTTTGAAAAATTTCTATTATTATATTAATAGTCAATATGAAATTGACTGAATAGAACATAATATATATATATATATATATATATATATATATATATTTTTTTTTTTTTAAAATAATACCAAAATGTTATTAGTGGTCCAAATTAAAGAAATAACAGTTGTTGTAAAAGAAATAATGGCCATTATATTGAGAAATATCATAATTGTCCTTCAAGCTATACAATCACTAACCATTTTCAGTGTTTCTGACAGGAAAAAATAATGGTATTGCCAAAGTTTTGCTCCATGTCATCAACATTTCGCTCCATTTTTGCTGAAATGTAGGTGACATGATGGAAGTTTTGCACATCTACTAAATTATTTCTTTAACAAGTCATGTATATGAAGCGTTAGGTGAATCGAAGTAAGCACGTATCCGAGGTAAACATGTTTTTTTTGCTTATTTTTTAGCATGCAAACCTAACCAAATTATGTAAAATTAATATATGTTGTGTAATGACACCTGATCTATCAATGGATATCTACTTCGGGGTATCTACTTAGATTTTTTGGTAAAAACTACTATTTTTTAATTTTTAATTCAAAAAATTAATGAATATATATATATATATATATATAGATAAATCATTGTGCTTTGTATTGATGGTCCAACGGTCTAATTAATTCCCATTGAATGCATGTCATAATCTTAACGAGCGATAACACATTTTTAAGATATTATCGGAAGCCCTAATTCATATATAAAGCAGTTTACCTACTTCCCCACTACCTCACGCGTGTGAACGCGGAACAGCATCCACCCTCTCATTGGGCCACGTCTTCCTACTGATGATCTTTTAGGCATGATCTACGATCTCCAACGTCCTTTTCTTGTTACGGTTAACTCGCCGATACGTGAAAGAGATAAACAGTGATAACTTATCTGACTCCTTGTGGGACGAGAAGAGGGACTTGTGTCTTCGAACACTGAGGTTCTCTTGCTCTGTGGAGTGCATTCTTGTTGGCATACTTGATATCTTGATCTCCCCTCTCTGTCTTATTTACAGGTCATATTTGAGAAGAAACACTCTCTATAGAACAACTGCACGACAGTTTAGGCTATCTTGTAGACATACTTTCTGAACTATATCTGTGTTGATATATTTGTATTGGTGAACTCTTATATGAGAACTCCAAGCCTTGAGACTTCAGGCTCTGGCAGATTAGCATATAAGTTGATAAAAGCAGACTGCATCTCCATAAGCTCTGCCTTCCTCCGAGAAAGGACATTAGAGATATGCTTTTGCCACTTATGTTCTTGCTCCAAGTCTGTAATAGTTCTTTGCTTCATGGCCTTAAGATCTTCGATCTTTTGTACCAAGTCACTCATTCTGGCTTCTCGGCTATCAAAGGACTTCTGCAATTTATCCACCTCATCAGTTTTCCAAATATTGTAGCCTCGAATTCCCTTACTTTATTACTCTTATCTTCCTCTACCTTCGGCTCCTCAGGGCGATTTTCTAGCTAACCTAGCTTAAAACCCATGGCTTGCAAGGACTTCAATGTTCCCTCCCAACTCCTTAGATCGTCCGAAGTGACGCTGTTACTACTTTTTCGGCTCATGATCTCCAAGAGTCTGCACAACTCATCATACACTGCATTCGAAGTCTGAAGTTAGGCATTGCAAATTCTTGGCAACCTCGTCGAAGGTCTTCTTGATTATGTCCATCCAGTAAGCCCTGTCTTCAGCCACTAAGTAATCATCAACAGGCTTCATGTGTCTAGAAGGTGCTTGCTTTGGAGACAGTCCCTTCTCTTCTGAACTGTTGGCACTGCAAAAGATGATAGCTTTCTCTTAACGACAGAAGACAAGCTAACTTGGGGAGTTACCATGGTAGTAGCCTCGATGGCGGTGGGAGTCTCTATGGTTGCCTCAACCATGGTAACCTCTGTGGGAGTAGGAGCTGATGTAGGTAGAGGCTCTGTGGGCACAATACTCACCAATGTAGTGACAGTAGGCGCCTTAACAGTAGAAGTTTCTACGAGAGCTGGAGCTGATACAAGCAGAGGCTTGCTCGGTGCCATGCTCCCGAGAGGAATGACTACTTCAGGCTTTACAATTGTAGTCTCCACTGGGATTGATGGAAGAACCAATGTGGCTTCGACTTCCTTATCTATAGCAGCAACAGCATCAGCCTTCGGACAGAGCAGGTGAAGTAATATTCGACAGAGCAAGTGAAGTCATCCCCCAACAAGAAACAAAACGAATCAGTTATCTTGAAGTGCACAGAGGAAATACATCGTACATATGAGTAATTACCTTAGTTGTGGAGATGAAGGCGCCTTTATCTATACAGCGGCAGCCTTACCAGTTATAGGAATGCTTTCACCATGGCCTTCACTATGTTCTACAAGATATGTATGAAATAAAGTTAGAACAGTTAAGACTTTATCAGAATTGACAAGAGTGGTTAGTGAAAGAAAGTAAAAGTACATTTATTACCTTTGAAGTACCACTTGCCTTGCCTTTTCCTTTAAGGGATTGTTCTATGCAAACTTCCAAGAAGATCAACTTTTTGCTTTTTTCCTTCGGATTTTTCCCATTGACGTAACCATTGTAACGCATCTCCTTGAAGTGTTGCGGCAATGTAATCTATGAACTTTTCTTTAGTCCAAAGAGTTTTATAATTTGTTATCAGAATGGACAATGACTGTGCCCAATCATCAATTGTTTTAATTTGATCTTTAAAAGGGATTTTTGAAAGATCTAAATAAGTTCCATTATTTGTTATATGATACTTATTTAAGTCATCTTTCTTGGTATATGAAGGACTTGGTTCGTCTTTCACATTAAATGTTTGAATTGAATCTTTTTGAGATTCAAAAAATTCTTCTTCATTGAAGAATTCTGGTATAGGTGTTTCAGCAGTTCGTTTTTTTGATGAACTGGCTGAGTGTGTTGGAGTAGTGATTTCTTCACTATTAGTGTCACTATTCTCGTCATCTTTTACCATTTTGGTACTATGATGAGAATCAGACTCACTAGACTCATCTTCATTTGAATATGATATCAGATCAAGTGAATAGTTAAAATGAAGCAATAAATCTTCATTTTGAAAATACGTGGTTTGTATTTGCTCTAGAATACTATTTCTTTTAGAAACTGAAAATTTTGGATCTTTATAAGTTTCTCTCCAATAATCTAGAATTTCTTTTATACTTTGGTATTCAGTTTCATTGTAATCAAAAGAAGAATTAATTGTTTTTATTTCTTCTTTATTTCCGTAGAATAATTTTGGTAGTTTGTTGTCACCAAGATAATCCATTCCGGAATTATTGATTTCTTCCTTGTTTAAGTAGATATCAATAGAATCGAGTTTTTTCTCGATATAATGTTGGTGTCCAATTTGTCTATAGTCGATTCTATTAATCAGACCTCCCAACATATCTGAAAGAGTATTTAAACTAGCACTAATAATATTTAGATTTGTTTCTGATTTTTTATCAATATGTACTATATGATTATATTCTTCTTCAGTTTTTCCAATCCATGTACCTAAACATTCATTAACTATTGGTAATTTTTCTTCATCCATAACTATGATTGGTACCTAAGACCTTCCGTTACTTTGATGTTTTAGGTACCTAAAACCAAATTCCGAAAGCCAGTGCTACACTAAGCAAATCGGCCAATAGGATATGGGCTTTAAAACAGTAACAAACATATGGGTTTTATCACAGCAAGAGCCAAAGAAAATGCAATAGTAATGAAGAAAAAGTACAGAGAATAAAAAAAACTTATGAAAAATATATTCAATAAGAGTTTAAACTTAGAATAATATTTATACAAGAGATAAAAACATTCCCCTGGTCCCTATTAGGGGGGCATGATCTTCTTCACGCAGCGAAGTGTTCTTCGAAAGATTCAGTATCAAGATCAGTTAACGAGAGTTGATCGCTTGCAGTTAGAATGGTTTACAAACATAAATAAGATACGTATATCTATACTAAGATAAAAGACATGTATTATTAATAAAGCATATGAGAATAAGTACTTACAAAGGACGGTTGTAATGTACAAGACTGACGGTATTTGTACAGGACTCGTTACAGGCTCTAATACCAGTTAACAGAGATAGAAGAAGCAGAAGATTTTATAAGTAGTAAAAAGAAAAGGTTACAAAAGGTTAAAAGAAGAACAAAAGATTTTATAAGTAGTAAAAAGAAAAGGTTACAAAAGGTTAAAAGAAGAACTAAAGATGAGAAGAAGATTTTTGGAAGATTCAAGAGATGATTTTCCTCTGAGCCGAGCCTCCTTTTATAAAGCTCGGATGCCAAATATCTTGAATTCTAATTGAATTCCAGACAATTCTCGAACAAGACAGCTGTTGAATAGTAATTATTTTTACTATTCATGAGCAATGCTTTTTGTCCTCTTATGAACAGTGATTTACAGTTCTGGCAGCCGTTACAATGATTCTGCTACAGTGATGTATTTGGCTCCATTGCTTATAGCTCCATGAATTAGTCTAAATTGTAAATGCTTTCTTCAAAAAATTCATCTTCAATATATGATGATGAAATAGGACTTTGAATCTGCACAGCTTGATACTGAAGGACTTCTACATCCTCCATAGTCGGAGTAATCTCCCCGAAGGCCGTCATAACAACATAATCTATCGGATTCCACCGAAGGACCAAGCTCTTCAGGCTCAAATAATCTCTTATGGAATTCTCCAGTAGAGATTTGCACTGCCTCCAACACTCCGGCAGCATCAAGGATCATCCGATACTCAACATTCCCAAGGATGTATTCGCACCATGCCGGCCATCCCGCAGGCAGATTGAAATGAGACTAGAATCCAATCTTTGACAAAGGGTAATCATCCTTGTTGGTCCTAAAATATGGAACCTTCTCCATTTTAAGAAAACCCATAGCATTCTCCTCTCCGTCCGGATAGGGGCTGTTCGGAACTTCTCCTTCCTCAACAGATTCAGCCAACGGTTGGTTGTTAAAGGCCTTCTAGAAGTGTCCCGACAAGCTGGAAGAATCTGCTGCCTTCTTCTGAGGAGAAACAATGGTCTTCTTAGAAGCAGAAGAAGCCTTCGCACTGGGAGAAGCCATTAAAACACATTAAAATTTGAAGTCTTGAAAGATGGAAGAAAGAGAAGAGAGTAGGAAGTTTGAAAGCTCAGAAATCTCAAAAATCTCAAAGTTTGTAGAAGACTGATTCTGTTGCAAAAGCTTCTATTTATGCACAAACCCAAGCTCTTCTTCTTCCAAGAGAAATTCAGATGTTTCTGGCGGTTCACGTACGATCATGGAATGCAATCATGCCGTTTTTAACACAATATCAAGTCTGCTGCCTTTACATTTAATGCACACTATCTCGGAGTACACATCATTTAATACCCGCCATTCTCAGGTATGCTCTCATGCTTTTTATCCTCAGCATTAAAAATAGAGACCAGTGGGCTAATGATGATCCGGCGGTCTAATTAATCCCCGTTGGATGCGTGTCATAATCTTAACGAGCGATATCACGTTTATAAGATATGACCAGAAGCCCCAAGTCATATATAAAGCAGTTTACCTGCTCTCCCACTACCTCACGCGTGTGAACGCTGAGCAGCGTCTGCCCTCTCATTGGGCCATGGAATCTATACTGATGATCTTTTAGACCTTTTAGGCCTGATCTAAGATCTCCAACATCCTTATCATGTTAGGGTTAACTTCTTCAGTAAGAAAATTCTTTGAAGGATGAAATGGTCACTGTGGATCTGACATGGGCTAACCACCCTTAGATGGTCAATTCAGAGACTAACCACCACGAGATGGTTAATTTGTCAAGGGTTGGTCACCCTTCTCAAAGGGCTAAAGGTTTGTCCCCTTCGAATGACAAAAAATATGGGTTTGTCACCCTCAATAGATTTGAACCTCACTAACTTCGAAGGAATCCAGAAGCCGTCAAAGTCATGTTTATTCTCATCCCCATATATCACCTCCGGATCACATCTACAGACTATGTGACTCATTACTGCACTTTATTAAAGGCATTTAGAAAGAAACATGTTTACATCTGATTTCACTGAGTTCAATTCAAGGTCACTCGAATTGGTTGCTTAACCTAGAACCTCAAAAGATTCTGTGGTGACTTTTCCTTATAGGGATAATTGATCATGAAAATAGATTGCCCGTTGAGAGACATAAACCTAAGGTCTTTATATGGGTAATTTGATAATATACCGGTCACCTTGTGAGATGTATGTAGTTATTCCGATTTTCTTCAAAGGAATGTAGATTAACATACCAAAAAGGGTTCCCTCAAGAATAAATGAAGGTCTGAAGAGTATTCATTGTGGAATTCGAATGACTACTTTATTTTATTGCAATAAATCCCCAAACAGTCGTGGGATAAAAACTCAATGACTTATATTTAGATATATATATATATATATATATATATCTTATTTGAGGGGATTTTGCCTTATCAGGAATGGTAGGGATAAGAATGGATACGTTGTTTTGGATATATATGCATGTCACATGTGTTATATGATCCATGATGAGGATCCTAAGGTAACCCATCATAGAGCCAGTTCACTTAATCAAGTGATTCACTACAATTTTCTTATGGAAATAACTTTTCCGCGTCGATCACACGTAAACATTGGATATTCATTTCTGCATGGAGTTATTTTCCAATCGACATACGTCCGATTGACGTCCTGATCAAGAGAGGATAATTTGGTTGGTGTTCTTTATAAATAGCATAACATGTCCTCACATCCCAACCACTGATCGAGTTGAAAATTAAGACAACAGTCAAAGGATCTATATCTCTGACGTATAACTCGCAAATACGTGAAAGAAATAAACAGCGATAACTTAACCGACTCCTTGAGAGACAAGAAGAGGGACTTGTGTCCTTCGAACATTGAGGTTCTCTTGCTCTTGCTTTGTGGTGTGCATTCTTGTTGGCATACCTGACATCTCGATCTCCCTTCTCTTTGATTCTCCCTTTGTCTTATTTATAGGTCATATTTGAGAAGAAACACTCTCGATAGAACGGCTGCACGACAGCTTAGGTTATCTTGTAGACAAAGTTTCAGGACTATATCTCTGTTGATGTATTTGTATTGGTGAACTCTTGTTTTATCAATCAAAAGCATTCGAGCTCCTACCTGTTACAACTTTTGCATCACCAGTATAAAGAATGTAAACCTAGCTAGAAAATTTAATAATGGAAAGTTAATTAATTTGGCAATTACTCATTCAAGTAATTCATAATTAATTAATTATATAATCAGCTTTTAATTTTAAATATAAGAAATAATTATTAAAAATATGAAAAAAATTTAATGTTCTAAAAAATTGAAAAGTTTTTGAAAAATATGGCCAATTACTCATCCAAGTGGTTGTCTATTTAATTAACGATATAACCATTTCTTAATAAATTTTTCTGAAATTTATTTAAAAATAGGGAAGTGCTAGAAAAGGTAATTGTCCATTACTCATCCAAAGTAGTTTGGCCATTAATTAACTATTTAATCATTTCTTAGTTTAAAAATAAAAAAAGTAAAAAGAAAATTTTAAATTAGTTTTATTGTTCTAAAAAATATGGAAAAGTAGAAGATTGTTAGTAAATGTTAGATTATATAGGCTATATTAACCTAACTATATGCAAAATGCATTCATTTTGTCATATTTTGGGTTATTTCCACGACATATATATTATTTAGAGTTCTATAAAATTTTACTCTTTAATTTAATCAATTATTCATAATTTCTCTACCTTTTCCCTTCGTATGTGTGAATGAATGCAATTATTATCAGCTTTCGACAAGTCTGTAAATTGAACATAAGTTGGTCATTAATTCATATTCTGGATTTTGATAACAGAAGTCATAAAGGAGTAAAAAAAGAGTTCCACCAATTAGTCGTCTTAAATTCTTTCATAGTCTATGAGGGATCAAACAAAAAATAAACATCTTTGCTGTCTATTTGGTAGAGAAAACTTTAGTTTTACCCAGTGTTTTAAAAGGCGTACAAGGCTTACGCCTCGAGGCATGGCACTAACAAAACCACGGGGCACAGTGAAATAGCGCAAGGCGATCATGAGGCACACGCCACATGTGTTGAGGCGTTCGTGAGGCGTACGCGTCATGCTATTTGTAGCGCCTCACACATGAGACGTACGCCTCATGTGCGTACAGGAAAAGTGCAGAGAAAAATAAAAGAAAAGCATAACCTACGATTTAATTTTTTAATTATTTAATTGTACTTAACTTGTTTAAGTTGCCTTTTAGCTTTTTAGTTATTAAAAGTTTAGAGATAAACTATCATTGACTTTTGGAGAAGAAAAAGAGAAGTTTAGGAGCAAACTCAACGAAGAAGAAGACTCGATGATTATGCATATGACTAGGTTGATGTGGATGACTTAAGAGAGATATTTTGTTTGCTGTAATGTTTTGGGTTTAGAATTTAGAACATTCATATATGTTTTCCGTTGGTGATGATGATGTAATGCGTATGACTTGCTTTTCTTTTACTTGATGATGGAATGGACTTATAAGCACTTTTGAATTATTTTAGTGTTGAATTTGAAATTTCGTTTATTTTTTATTTTTGTACCTTTTTATATCTTTTTTTATTAATTTTTATATTTATAATGAGTATTATTATTTATTAAATTTTTTTATAATTAAAAAAATACATGTTCATGGGTTTATGCCTCATGCTTCGAGGCTGACGCCTTGCCTCAAGCCAAATCTAACGCCTCGCCTCACGCTTTAACGTTTAAAAACACTGGTTTTACCTAATGCATTATGTGTAAGGCTTAGACATAAGGGTTGTCTCAAGGTGCGAGGTTTGAATATTATGTAAGCCTCACATTTGGTGGCATAAGCATCATAGGATAGGACTTTAAAATGTAAGCCGTATGCATGGACCTTAAGGCTTTTTTTCTTAAGTCTCGATGTAAATCTTTTCTGCCTTTTATCACATTGGTGCTGGGGTTTTAAGAACTTAAAAACTTAGCAACCGAATCCTCCTAACGGGATGCTGCTCTCAAGCTCCGCACATAAATTCACAACTGAAAGCTATTTCTCTAGCAAGCTGCGTATTTCTTCAATTAAGAAGGCAGATTTAACTTCGTAATTCGCACTCATTATTACACACTAAATTTGTACTTAATACATTAATAATCATTCTTTTTACAAACTGAAACCATTCTATTTTTGCATTTATTAGATTAAAAGTTGTTACACTTCACTCCAACCTACCTCCCTCTCTTTGACATATGTTGATTACATGATTTCAAATGATATTACTGTCTTCTCTTTTATTCATTTTGTTAATAAGAAACAAAAACTTACACACACACACACACACACATATATAGGTATATGTATTATATATGAATGTTCTGTGTATAAGTGTAATAATTACAAAGATGGGAAGAGGAGCGTCCCACGAACACTATACAACTACTCTATAGCAACACCATCTAGTATCAAAATCTGTTCTTGAAAATGGGTTCCACTAAGTTCTAGTCAATATAAATCAACATTTTCACAAACTTGACGTATATGTCTTTTCCTGTCAAAAGATTCTAGAATTCCTCTCCTTCTATAGGCACCAAAAAATAAAGAAAGGTACCAAATTCCAAAAGGATCTTTCCTTTTTCTCTAAAAGGACCTCTAGGCCAAGAAACCAACAAATATTTCGTTAACCTCAAGTCAGTCCAAGATTAACCGAAAAGAGAGATGAAAAAGCCCCAAATCAACTCCACCAATGTTGTTTTGTATTGCCATATCGTCTAGGCATTACTAGTCCCAAGTCAGTGTAAAGAAGGGTCACGTCAAGTTGGCATGTGGCGTAAAACGTTTGCTTTTTCTCTTATTACATGGGTTGTGAACTATCTACTTGATCCTATGCTAGGGCATCTGTCACGACCCGAATTCTAAAGAACGACTCACATGCACGTGAGCATAACTCTAGGATTCCAAGCCTGACTCTCACTCCCTTCTCCAAGCATACAACCCAAAGGAGTGATAACCTCTAACCAAAAGCAGTAAAATAATACTGAAATCAGAGGAAAAGCAAAATGAGCATAATGATGTTAAAACAAGACAAGTTTTAAAATGCATCATTACTATCCATAAGTATAAAGAAAGGCCTAACATGTTGCCTAAATAAAGAGTACGATTACTCCAGGCGAAATAGATCGATTCCAACGGCAGGTACGCGGAAAAAGTCATGTCTTCTCGTCACCACCTCCACATCATCTAGGGGTCCATACAACAATACTAACTATGTACCTGAAATGTTAGAGCCAAAAAGGCCTGAGCTACGCGCTCGGCAAGTGTAATGTACAAGTGCAATGTAACAATCAGGATGACCATGATGCATGCATGGGATGCCATGATCAATGCAGGGTTCATTCATTTTATGCAATGACAT
>JAUPMG010000004.1:941129-979728 GCA_031762675.1 Pachysandra terminalis | reverse complement strand
ATCGGTTGGGGATTAACTAATCCCCAACCGATGTGGGACAATATACAGCAATAATGGGGTGCGTGCAGCAGCCCCTGCGCGGGGCGCTGCTGCACGCACCTGCTACTTCGGTTAGTTTATCAGTTTAGTTCTGTTTGGTTATCGGTTTAAGTAAGTTCGATTATTTTGGTTCGGTTTTCGGTTTAGTTCAGTTTGGTTATCGGTTTAGGTAAATTTGGTTATTTCGGTTCGGTTTTTGGTTTGGTTCTATTAAATCAAGGTCTAAACCATAAACCAAACCGAATTAATTCGGTTTGACATTTCTTAAACCATAACCGAACCGAAAATATAAATAACAGAACCAAACCGATTTTTTTAGGTTTGATTTATTCGGTTTGCGGTTTTAACAGAACCAATTGACACCCCTACTTTTGCCATTCCGTTTCCCTTAACGAAGATAGCATTAATTTGGCTTTAAAAATGCGGTGGATGAATAGTATTTCACCTGCATCCACCCGCACATAAATGCCACCCGCATAGGATTTGCTCTCGTTCAGAAAGCCCAAAAGAAAACTACTATTCCACAACACAAATTTGAAGCTCTGTACGTTAAGGTTTAAAGTCTTAGGATTAGGACCTGACGGATCTCGACCGATCCTGATCCGAATCTGCTATACTATTGAGTACCGTTCGGTCCAGATTTGTACCGCCAATTTATTTTTTAAATTTACATTTTTTTGGACCAACGGTATCTGTCGAGATCGATTGGTACCGGATTGGTCTAAATTGATGTCTGTTTGGACCGTCCAATTTATAATTTAAAATAAATAAATAAATAAATGAGACCGGTTATATCGATGTATCGGTCACCGGACTGATTCATACCACTATCAATTGTACCGGTCTGATTTAGAGCCTCAAGATACAACAGTTGTATTGTGGCTTAGGACCCGATCCTAGCTGATCCCGATACGGAATTGATTGGTTCGTTTGCGATCTAGGAATTGCCAGCTTTACCCGTAGTGCAATCCAGTACATTTTGTGGACCCGGGTCAACTGATTAGATGATGGTGATGCAGGTGCAGCTACCATTCCTTCTTGACAACAATATTATGCCTTGGCGGTGGATCCCATTTCGTGCATAAAGCTTATGGAGCAAAGGTTAACCTTTACATGTCCCTTGAGGCTTGAACTGGGTCGAACAGGATTGTGGTTGAAAAAAGACATCGCCGAAAAGGAGAGAAGGAGTTCGACACTGTCACCGAAGAAAATACAATAAATTGGTGGACCTCTATAATTTCAGTACGAAAAATGGGGGAGAGAAAATTTCATGATAATCCCATGAGAGAAAATCTTCTGGATGAAATGTTCTAACGGTATTAACCATGCGACACCACGTGTAGAACGTCATTATCAATTAAGATAGACGCCGGTTAAGATAAAAGTAAAACCGTTTTGAGGTTGATATCTCTTAAGTTGCATTTGGCTTGGCTTATATAAGTGCTTATTTCAGTTTATAGTTTATTAAAACACTTTTAAAATTAAAAGTGTATTTGGTAATACCCAATGGATAAGTGCTTATCCTTAAGCACTAGAGGAAGGCTACCCATATAGAGAAGCTGCTGAGACCAGCTTCTCTTTATCAGTTATGCCCTATTGTCCATTTCAAAACTTTAGTAATATTTTTATAATATCTATTTTAGCCCTAAACTTAACTATTTCAAAACTTTAGTAATACTTTTATAATACCTATTTGAAGAAAACTATTCATTCTCTTCATAAGTATTTAAATAAATATATTTATCAAATGCTATTTACTTCAAGTAAGCAGTTTATTACTGCTATGGATAAGTGCTCCCATTGAGTAACTTATCCAATTAGTGCTTATCCAAAAGCATAAGCCGGGCCAAACGCAGCCATAGGGTTTTATAAATGGTCGGACACCATTTTATTGTTGCAATCTAATTAGTACCTCAGGGAACATGGCACTAAATATCAGAGATAATTTGCTTCCTAATCCAATACTTCGAAATTTTAGATACTTTTCTTTTTTCTAGACTACTAGTAATAATGCACATGCATTGCACCTGATAACATCATATAGATAACCTAAGAAATTATTTGTAACCAAATATTTTGTCAATATTAAAACATATTTACGTCTAATTAATAAAATAATAAGTGAAAATGCTATATTTATGTCATATTTGATTTTGTCATCTTCAATGACACTTTCAACTTTTAAAGAGGTTAAATAATCTAGCATTTGTGCAAATGCTTCATATGATTTGAGCTCCTATACAACCATTATTCAAATTAAAGAGAAGGAAAAAGAAAAGCCTTGTATGATCTCTCTCTCTCTCTCTCTCTCTCTCTCTCTCTCTCTCTCTCTCTTTTTCTTTTTCTTTTTAAGTATCCCTTTATTTATCTAATAGATTAATTTAGGGTTTTTTAAGGTAAGGTATATGCACAAGGTGCTATTGACTGTTTAGGTATTGAAAAAGTCTTTGTATGATCTACCCATACTCTTTAGAAGTTATTAAGATTCAATTACTTTTTTCACTTTAGAAGTTGTATTTTCCAAAATGTCCTTAAATTTTTTTTTCAAAATATCAATTTAGCCCCAATCCCTTTCACCCAAACCTTCCTTCACTCTCATTTTGCCCTAGCTACATTTGACGTCGACGGCGCTCCAACTCCGAAGTCCACACTCCGGCGACTCTTCCTCCATCATTTTCGGTAGTCTCTCTCTATCTCCCCATTTGTTTTCTTCTTCTCTTACCTCATCTTCTTCTTCACAACCAGTCTACCACCTTCCCAACCATAGAAAAATCACCACCACCACCGTTCGGTCATCTGAAACCTCACCTTTAGCCCCATTTGCATCACTCTCTTCAACCCAAAACAATCACCACCTTACTTGAATTCCAATCTCATCACAGTCGTTCAACTCCTGTTAACCCAGCTGAAACCCCTGTTAACCCAATCGGAAAACCTGGTTAACCCAACCAGAAACCACTGTTAACCCAGCTGAAACCCCTGTTAACCCAATCGAAAAACCTGGTTAATCCAACCAGAAACCACTGTTAACTCGACCGGAAACCACCTTCAACCCATAAAATCACCACCACCTGAAACCAACAAAACTCCAACAGCATCAGCAATATTGGGTGCATACATCAAAATGATTTAATCAATTATAGATGGCAAGGAGCATAACAACATTACCTAACCAAAGCACGGGCTTTCATACTGAGCAACTGCTATCATGACCAATACCTGTCATTGTGTATGGAATTTATTTGTTTTAAAAAATAATAAATTCTTCAAATGAGAAGCAGAGGTGTTTTCTTAAAGGCTTTACAGAAGGAAAAAACAAAAAACAAAGAGTAGACAATGCTCTTATCTAATATGTTGTGAATGTCGATAAGATTGGATCTTTACTTTGTTTATTCTTACCTAAAAGAAAAAGAATCTTTATTTTGTTTATAGGACAATGAAATTTAAATTGATAGTATATGAATTTAACCGTGCCTGGTACTGATGATGATTGGTTTTCAAAGTACATACGTGACACCCTTTAATTGGTAGTAATTTTATTGTATATTTTAGATTAATTGAAATCTGAAAGCAATGTTCATATGGACTTCAAAATCATTGTTTACTTGATTTCGAAATACTGTTCATATGACATGTCAGCATTTAACGTGTTTTGTAATTAATTTGTTATAATAGTTTTTGAAATATTTATTATGCTATATCAATTTATTTGAAACATTTATTGCCTTTAAAAGTTTTTGAAGTATTTAAATATATTTATTTTAGACATTTAATGCTAAAAAAGTTTTCTATAAAGTATTTAATAGGTTGTCATATAATGTCTCTTTAAAATGACAAAGAAGGATACGGAGGGTACTTTGGAGTCAAAAGAGACAACTTTTCATTAAAATGAGGTGACTCTCCATTCCAGTGTTTTAAAACTCGGCCCGGCTCGACCGGTTCAACCAGTACCCACTGTTATAACCGAGCCGAGTAGGCTTTTAACCCAGTCAATTTTAAAACCTGGCAAGACCCATTGGGTCAACTGGTTAAAACAGTGACTCAGCCGGGTTTAAGACATTATTGAAAACTCGGTTGGGTCATTAAATCACAAGGGTTTTTAAAATTTTAATCAAAATTAGTAATTTTAAAACCCTAAAAAATAGGTTTACTCGTTTATGCAAACATTAAACTCTGCAAGTGCAAGCATGGGCCACCTTTCCTCCACATTCACGTGCCGCCAACTATCCTCCACATCCGGTGCCGTCTCTCCTCTGATGACATTCCAGTAAGTTTCTCTCTCTCTTCATCATTGTAAAGTGAAAGAAGCATGTTTTGTTTAGTCTTTAGACTTTAGAGGGTTCTGATTCTTCTGAAGCATTCTGGTACTTCAATGGTTTTTGCTAGTGATCTTGTCTTCTTGAAGCATGCTTTAATTTCAATTTTCAAGTTTTGTTTAGAATCATTAGAAGGTCCTGAAGCTTGCTTGAGAATTGAAGCATGCTTTTATTTGTTTTTGTCTTCTAGAATCTTTAGAGGGCTTTGAAGCATGCTTTTAATGGGTCGATTCAGGTTAACCCACCGGTTCAACCGGGTTGACCCAACCTACTGTCTTTACCAGGTTAGCCTCCGAGCTGGGTTTTAAAACATAATGACTTTTTTTTCTTGAAAAGGAGGAGAGACACGGGAGACACATAGAGATCATCGACTCTTTTCATGGAAAAGATGATTTTGAGAAACATTATTCTCTAACTCAAGAATAAAAAAAGATAGAGAATTTTTATCTCTTCTCATTTTTCTTCTTCCATGTTTTTCTACAATATGTATCATGTAAATGATATCTCTCAAGAATGAAATGAGAAGAATAAATGTCGTATGTCAATCTATGGATGTAGGTGATATTGTCGAACTATGTAAATCTTGCTTCTTTGTATTATTTTATTGTTGCACAATCTTGGAATTTATGCTTGTTGGAATCAATGTAGCGTCATCCGAATGGCTGGTTCCTCGGTTTAGACGAGCGGTTAGGATATTCTCAAACCTCAAAAGACCTTATCTCGTCCAAATCGGTCATTTCAAGAGACTAACGGCTTAATCGGGTCTTATTTACCGAACAAAATCGAAAACTGAATCAATATAACCGAATATATGTAAACCAAAAACCGAACCAAACTAGACCACGTGTAGCATATATATATTATATGATAAATCTTAAACCAAGTTATATAAATGACGAGAGGAGAGATCTTTTCTATAGTGAAACACTAGCGAGTTTATTTCGCCCTTGATTTTTAGTTTGACAATTTTTTTTCCAAATTTAATTTGTTATATTTCTTCCCAAAGGTATTTGTATACTCATGATTGATGATATCATAGATTGGAATAGAGGAACTTGATTCTTGTTGTTGACCTCAATTAATTGGGATAAAGCATATGATGATGATGATGATGTTTTTAGTGCAGAAAACAAGGTTAATTTTGTCTAACCTAACTGAACTTACAAATTTGGTTTTCTAGTTTAGTTTAGGCTGTGTTTGGAACCTTGGGTTTTAAAAGAAATCGAAAAGAAATAGTTAAAGTGTTGGAGAGTGTTGTCCATCTTTCTTTTCTTTTCTTTCAAAATCTCTCGAGGAGAAAGGTTTTGATCTCAAAAGAGAAATTATTTTAAATTATTTTCTTTCTAAATCTCTATCCCAAACTCTTTCCTTCTTCAACCAAATAGAAAAAAATGTTTTCTCTAACATTTTCTCTTCCTTTCTCTCAAAATCTGAGGTTCCAAACACAACCTTAGGGTCGAACCGAACCAAATTGACATAATCATACCCCCTACGAACCCTACACTTGATTGAGAACAGTCAAGCCCTGCACACACATAGACTAGAAGGGCTATCAATGAGCCGAGCTTAAGCTCAATAATTAGGCTCGGCTCGGATTGTATATGAGATTATACATTCATATTCCCAGATCTTATATTATGTATTAGTATTAAACACACATGTTAACACATTATATTACATATAATAATAATTATCAACTATAATATTAATGCATTTGTACTAATCTAAATTTTTTACTAGCTTTTATAAGTCAAAACTTTTGCAAGCTGAGCTTTTACTAGCCTGAGCCGATATAGGTAAAGCTCGGCTTGGCTCGGGCCTAAATTTTTTTAACGAGCCTGAGCCGAGCTAGGCAAAGCTCGGCTCGGCTCATTTACAACCCTACAGACTACTCACCAGACTCTGGACCAACTTTGGTGGGCTCTCAAGCTACTAACAACAAGTGGGCTCTCAAATCAGCCCATTAAAAGTATAAAATTGGCCCACTCTTAAAAGCTAAAAGCCTATCGACAGCTCTAAAAGCAATTTCAGAACTGTTAGTGGCAGTTAAGTACTGTTTTCGCGCGAAAAAGGAAGCTTTCAGCATATTTGTTTATTCTACGAAGAAGTGGAAAGCCGAGAGCTTGTGGGCTCAAATGGCCGTCTCTAAGTCCCCCCATTTCCCCTTCTCCCTGTTTCTTGCTTTTTGAGTTTGAAGCTCTGCAACTCGTCAGAGAAGTTAGGGCTCGACGATCATCAAGAGAAGAGATCTTTTCCAACAATGGTGAAGGAAACCGAGTACTATGATGTTCTCGGTGTCAGTCCATTTTCGTCAGAGGAGGAGATCCGAAAGGCTTACTAACTCAAGGTTTTTGAACTGGATCTTGAAACCCTAGTTTGAGATCTGGAAATGATTATCTGTCGTTGTTGTCGAGTTCTTCATTTTAATCTAGTTTGAACGTTTGGTCTCTAATTGAAATTCAATTGAGTACGAAACTTTATAAACAGTTAATGATTGTGGGAAGTTATGGCTACATATTGGTTGAAGTTCTATATCTCATATAGTTCAGGATCTTTCTAAAATTGTTATTTTGTGTGAGGCATTGTTTTTGGATCGTAATGAATGATCTCATGGGAAGATTTTGTTGTAATTGGTACAGGCGAGGCAAGTTCATCCTGGCAATGATTCAACTGTTTAGGACTGAGTCTACTAGTGCAAAATTTTACTTTAGATCATATATGTATGGTATAACACAATACCAGCTTCTTTTTGTTTCTACTGGTCTAAGGTAAGTTGGAAATGTCTAAAAAGAATCCATTATTGGCAGCAATTACCTATGAATATGATAGAAGTTAATTGTTTCCTCTAGCTACTAATACTTTGTGTAGATTGATATGAGTATGGGCTAGATGAAGTGTATGTTCAAAAGTTTAATTAGAAGGTGCCTTTGGTTTTAAGTACAATCAGAATGGAAACTATGATGCCATTTTATACTACAAGTTTAACAGTTTATTTTTGTTAAGTATGATGAATTAAGAGAATGAACACACCACACAAGTAAAGGTAGAAAATAAAAAGAGTTGGGCCTTTTTCGATTATAATAGTGAACAATATGAAATAATTCTCATTTTACCCATTGCAAATGCAACTGAGAAAGTAAGAACACCATACACAATGCAAGGGAGTGCTTACATTCATATAAACCAGAGAGTCTTTGTAATGGCCTAGACTAATTAAGAGGTAATTAATTATGTTTAAAACCTTAATATGAACTTATCTAACCACTCGATCGATAATCAGAATTGAACCGACCATGCGATTAAGTATTATATGATTTGTTAGAACCTAGTGTTTTGCACCATAGTAAACCCTTGTGTGTTGAATGAAAAATTGTTTCAATATTTTAAATTGGTTGATGAGGTCTATGGTGGGGATGAGAGTAGTTATGAATGGGTGGTTTGGATTTGGTTGTGAATAAAGGGTTAGGATTGGGGTAGTTGGAATTAGAGAAGGGGGATTTTGACAAGTGGCATGGGGTGGTTAGAAGGGGAGAGAATGAGGAAAAATCCTCATTTTTCGGCTCTTGGGGAATTTGGAAAGGAGCTTGAGGTTGGAGAAAGAAGAATTTCAAGGAGGATTGAAGGTTTTTGCTTGAAGAAATTAAAGTAAGTCATAATTTCATGAATGTAGATAGTTAGTTGAGTTTTAAATTTCTCTATTTTTACATCTATTTAGATTTCAGTCTCATATTTGGAATTTTTTTTTAAATGATTATTGCCTCTTAGGATAATTTCAATACTTCTTTTGATGCCTTTGAATATGTGAGACCATTTGAAATTGAGTTAGGGTGGAAAACCCCATCATTTTGTCCAGTTCGGTGGCTAACTCGGCGCGCTGAACGATCACCGAACATGAATTCTGGGTCAAGGGAGGACATCTCGGTGCATCGAAAGGTCGCCGAGGTTGAATGTCAACCGAAATTCGCTTTCGTGCACCGACTGGGGCGTCGACATGGTTGCTGAAAAAGCAAGTCCTGGAAACGTCGTTTAATCTCAGAGTGGTCCACCGAGGAGGTCGCCACCATTTGCTTTGGTACGCCGAAGGGGACACTGAAGAGGTCGCCGAGAAAGGAGGTTCTGGAAACGTCGCCGAATCTCAGGTGAGGTCTGCCGAGGAGAGCGCCGAAGGGGATCTCAATGCGCCGAAGTCTATGCCGAAGACCTCGCCGAACCTGTAGAATAGACCCATTTGATTTAATTAGTGATAGTATGCTTGTGTAGTGTGGAACTAGTTAAATGTCATGCCTGTTCATTGATTGTTGTATGACTTTGTGCTTGAACTAGTGACATGATAATATAGGGTATATGAAATGTTTTGTTGGATTGTGATGTGTTCTTTGTGTATGTACAATAATATGCATGATGAAATCGTATGACATACTTCATGCACTCTGTACACTAAGTCATACATAATGCATTGTAGGTTAGACGCACATGGTGTGTTAATAGCATAATTCTTATTTTGTATTGGACTAGTTAGGAGTAAAGTAACAATGTGGGAGACAGACAAATGAATGTACTCGTTTAATTTCTAATACACCCTGCACACAAGAATGTATGCTTAGTTAGTGTGCACTATTGCACTTCACTACTTCACTGCACCGCATAGACTCTAGACCATCGTTTGGTCAATGAGTGTGACCCTGTATTCCAAGACCTCAAGGTTGGGTCTTGTGACCGGACATGTGTGTGATGTAAATACCACATCTAGGGAGGGACTAGCTAGATTGAGTTGAGGGCGTAGCTAACCCAATAGACTTTTCTTAGCCTGAGGGCTCTATGCCAAGTACAAGAAAATATAATAAAGGACCTTTGTAGTTAGGTCAGATGATCATGTTTTCTTGAGGGATCCACAGGTTACTGCAAGTCTCGATCTACGGACCACTGATAAAAAATAAGTGGGGGGATTGTGCCTCCTACGTTGAAAACCCTTAGAACTGCTCGATATCCGTAGAATAGCCCTATTTCCATGGACTGTATATGCGGGGGATGCATTCAGGTTGCTGGGACATCCTGGGGTGCATTCAGGTTGCTGGGACATCCCGAAATAGAGGCTGGATTAGGAGGAAACAGGTTATATTGACACTCTACCAGAGTTGCATTTGCACAGCATATAGATTTGATTGCTAGCTCACCTTGGTGAGGTTTTGTAACCTAGATTGCATAGCATGCATAATAAAATAACTTACGTCATACATTGTATTGTTTGACTTCTCATACGTTTTGGAATCGAAAGAAATGTAGACATAAAGAACTTCAGGGCAGACTTATATATTCCTGAAGTTATAGTACTTACAAGCTTATAGCTTATGCTTTATAGCAATATTTTTTCAGGGCCTATAGTAGAGATTATTGCCAAAGAGGAACCTGCAAAAGGAGGATTTGAAGAAGAATACGAGTTTTACTCTTACGAGTGACTCATTTGTAATGTTTTGTTTAACCTCTGATAAATTTTATTTTGGTCTATTTGGTGATACCTGTGTTAGTATCTATTATAATTCTGAGTTAGAACCTAGATCAGTTTTCTTCTAATTCCGCGGCACATTTTGTAATTAAGTATTACGTTATCTCTATAATTTTTGAATGATGGTTTAAACTGTTGGTACTATAAACTGTGATTCAACTGTCACTCTCATTCTGGGAAAGTGAAGGTTATAACCCAGATTCCTCTTAACCCTAAGTGAGCTCTTGAATTTGGGTTGTGACAGTCTTCAATTGACTTATCACAGGAGTGGTAGCAGAAGCCTGAGATCTTTTGTGCAAATAGTACTTTGGATTACTTTTCTTTTTAATAGTGTGGGACTAAACCAGTCTAAACTTGATGTCATAGGGATGGAAGTTGTGAAAACTATTTAAATGACATACGTCACATCTGTATTCTCTTTCTTCAAAGAATGCGCACAAAAAAATAATAGCCACTGATAATTGAAGAAAAGTCCAGCAACAATCAAGTGAGAAAGTTGAACGCTGCCTCATCAAGTGTAATAGAGATTTTATATTAGCAAACTCAAGAGGGTGGACAGAGCGATCTCTGCTAATGGCACAATGTAAAGGAAAGGAAAGACTCTACACTCCCTTAACTTACGAAAACAAAAGTACTAGCAGTCCTTCTAAAATCAATTAGTTATGCACAAGCTCACTATGCCTCATATCGCCACTCAGCCTTAACTTCTGTTAGCATTGTCTATATGATTTCAAGATGCTAATCTTTCTTATAATGGGTACATTGTTTTGTCTTCTTCCCTCTTTGGAAGTGCGTGTAGAAACAGTTACCTGTTTCTATGCTATTAGTTTTTTTTTTTTTTTTTGTCATGGTATAATCATCTTTCTGAGGACTTCTATTATATGCATCGCTGTTCTTTTCGAGAAGGTATCCTTGTTTTTTTCCCAGATAAGCTACCACTTCTATGTTTCTTTAGGGAGACCATGCTAGACCCAACTGCTGTCTTCGCCCTTCTTTTTGGAAGCGAACTATTTGAGGACTATATTGGACATCTTGCTATGGCATCAATGGCTTCCTCTGAATTCGTGGGTGAAAATGACAATCCTGAAAAACTCCATGTTAAGTTGAAGGCAAGTATCTTCAGCTTCTCAACCTGTTTGCAACATTTTTTTCTTTGGTAGCTAGTTTGTACTCAGCTATTCTTCTTCATGATAACTCATCAAGCTTGGAATCAACATAAATCCTTTCTTTTTAGACGTTCTTGTTGTAAATATAAAAGAATTTATATTCTTCACATCTGTTCAAATAATAAAAGATTTCAGGTATTCATGAAAAGTGAAACCGAATATAAATTCTGCACATCTAATCAAAGCATATCATCATCCAAGCCTTGTTCCAAATTATATTATTTAATCTTTTCAAAGCATATGATATTTCAGGTATTCATGAAAAGGACTATCTTGTGCAATAGTAAAAACTTTTAGCTAAATGAATTCTTTTCCTTGATCAGATACGTATCTTTACTTTTGAGGAAAGTATGAATATATAATCCTCTCTATTATGTATTCTGCACATATCAGCTAAATATCGAAATATTTCAGCCAGTCACTATAAGGATTATCTTACACAGTTGTAAAAAATTTAACCTCTTCTCATGTTCTGATGCATATCTTTTTCTGAAATATAAGCTTATATGTTTTTCCTTTTTCGGTTTTTTCCCTTGTTTAACACTTTGGATGCTACTACACATTTGTACAAGGTTAGTAGCATATTAGAGTATAACCTGAAAAATGCATTTGTATTCTTTAACAGAAGCATATTGAGAGGGGGAAAGAGAAAGAAGCATCTAAAAGGTTTGTCATCCCCAGATGAGGGGATGGTTTTCTAGGAGTGGTGGAGTGTCATGAGTCAGCTCTCAGATTTATTGTGCTGGTCATGATGGCTATGCAGTTGCTCCCATGCACATAGTTTTTTTTTATGTTCCTGCTATCTTGTGCAAAAGTAAAAAGTTTTAGCTAAATGAATTCTTCTACTATATCAGATATATATATTCCTCTCTATTATGTTTTCTGCATATATCAGCTAAACATAGAAATATTTCAGCCAGTCACTACAAGGATTATCTTACACAATTGTAAAAATTATAACCCCTTCTCATGTTCTGATGCATATCTTTTTTCTGGAATATAAGTACATATGTTTTTCCTTTTTTGGTTTTTTCTCTTGTTTAACATTTTGGATGCTACTACACATTTGTACAAGGTTAGTAGCATATTAAGAGTGTTAGAACAGGCGAGTGGGCCTCACGGCCCATAGGCCCACTTCTCTTTATCTTATTTATTGTCTTGTGTACTGTTTGTCATAATACTAGTTAATATATAAGTACTCTCTCTAATTGAGATGAGCATGTTTTGGTGTTACAACATGGTATCAGAGCAATCCATAGAAAAATTAAAAAAAAAACCTCAATTTTTTTTCCTGTTCACGTTACTGTTCACGCTATTGTTCACGCTACTGTTCTGTTGGTCGCCACTCTCGTGCAAATCGTGAGGTAGCTATCTCGCTACCTCTCGGTTCTTCTGATCGCATGAGGTAGTGATTTTGCTACCTCCATTAGTATCGTTTGGGCACTTTACTTTGATGAGGAGAATCTTTTAGAGTCGTTTGTGATCTGATTTGTGTTTGGTTGGGTCAACTTGGTTGATTTTCTCCATGGAAGTCTATGTTTGAAGGTGTTATGGGATGTAATATTGCGGAGAATTTTTTTACCTACCGGAAGGGTGGCTGTTGATTGCGATTGGCGTGTGGAGGGGTGCAAACCCCCCCTATCTTCTTCTTTTTGGTGAGATTTTTCTATTATTTTTTTTTTTTTTTGAAATTGTGAGATCATCATGAGCACATTCGACCAGAATCCGACAGAACCTAAACCGGTTATTTTTGTAATTGTATCGTCATCTATGCGTCTCACCGATCAACGCTTAGATGGGACCAATTTTCAGCACTGGCACAAGATTATTTTATTTGCTATTCGTGGCATGGATAAGGAGGAGTATCTTACGAGGATTTCTCCAAATCCAAGTACTGATCTGACGGGTGCAAAAATCAGGTTAATTACAGGATGATGTTAGATTGTATAATCAGTTGATCAATTCTATGGATCCCAAAGTGTCTGTCTTGGTGACCCATTTCGACACAGTTAAGGAGTTGTGGGAATACCTTATGGTATTGTACTCGGGCAAAGACGATCTGAATCGTCTTTATGATGTATCTCTTTCCTTCTTTCGATCGGAGCAGGGTGATTGCTTGGTTAGTGAGTATTTTGTTGCTTGCAAAAAAGGTTATGAAGAGCTGAATGTGTTGATGCCGTTGACTTCAGATGTGAACCAGATGAGATAGCAGCGAGAGCGGTTGGCTATCATGGCTTTTCTGAGTGGGTTGAGATCAGATTTTGACCCCGCGAGATCCCAGATTCTTGGCAGTCGTGAGTCTTCACTGACTGAGATTTATTCTCAGGTGCTTCGCTTCGTCTGTTCTGCCCCAAGTACTATAGAGATGAGTGATCGCACCACCTTAGCTAGTCAAGTCCCGTCAGGAGGATGTGGTGGTAAAGGGGGAGACCGTGAAGAGCGTGGGGGTCGTGGACACGATAGGAGGATTATATGCTTTCACTGTGGTGAAGTTGGTCACACGCGGGACAAATGCTGGAAATTACATGGCAAGCCTCCTACGTCTCGGTCTGCTCATGTCGTTTCTGGATCTGTCCAGGACACTTCTACAGGGGTACCAGTGCCTCCCGATGACGGTAGTATCCATCTCATAGCCGAGGAGTATTCTCAGTTACTGGCCAATTAGCATTCCATGTTTGCGACGGTGGCTCAGAATGGATCGTCCTCTTCTGCATACATGTTTGCATCTCCCAGGACTTGGGTGATTGATTCTGGCACCTCAGATCATATGACAGGACCACAAGTACTTTATGCACATATTCTCCCACGACGTCTCATCCCGACGTCAGAGTGGCAGATGGGTATTTTGTGGCCGTCAAAGGGATTGGTACTGATGATCCTACTCCCACTATACCATTACCCTTTGTTCTATATTTTCCTAATTTGTCGTTTAATCTATTGTCTGTGAGTGCTCTTACGAAAGAGTTTGATTGCCTGACTACTTTTTACACTGATCATTGTGTGTTTCAAGATCGTTCGACGAGGCAGAAGATTGGTAGGGGGCAGCGCACGTCAGTAGGTCTCTACGTGCTGGAAAAGGGACCAACGTCTGTAGTATGTTCCAGTTATTCTTCCACCCCGTTGGAGCTTCACTGTCAACTTGGTCATCCTACACTTTCAAGTTTGAAGCGTCTATGTCCATCTCTGGTATCGTTACCAGAATTATTTTGTGAGTTTTGTCAGTTTGCGAAACATCATCACAGGTCCTATGTATCGAGTCCAAATAAACGAGCATGTGCTCCATTTGAGTTAGTCCATTATGATATTTGGGGTCCATGTCCAGTCCTGTCAAAAACTGGTTACCGTTACTTTGTAACCTTTCTGGATGAGTATTCTAGAGTCACTTGGATTTATTTAATGAAGCAACACTCTGAATTATTATATGTTTTTTGTACCTTTTATGCTGAAATATGTACTCAGTTTTCTGTCCCTATTCGTGTACTACGTAGTGATAATGCTTGTGATTATTTATCTGGTCCTCTTGTCTCTTTTATGACCGCTCAGGGCATTATTCACCAATCATCTTTTCCAGATACCCCCAATAGAATGGTGTGGCTAACGTAAGAATCGTCACCTTATAGAAATAGCACGAGCCCTTATGTTCCATATGCAAGTGCCCAAAGTGTTCTAAAGTGATGTTGTTCTTACAGCAACATACTTGATAAATCAGATGCCTTCATCTGTTCTTCAGGGAGAGATCCCTCATCATGTTCTGCATCCAAGTCAGCCCTTACATTCTCTTCCCGTGAGGGTGTTTGGATGTACATGTTATTGTCGGGATATTAGACCCAAGTAACCAAACTGGATCCTAAATCATTAAAGTGTATCGTCCTTGCCTGAGTTGTGATGGTATTTGGTGTTATCTGATGTCGAGTTTCGTGAGTCTCTTCCCTTTCCCTATCCTTATCGTCCAGTGTGGCGGAGTTGTCTAATCTTGATGAGTTTCTCCTATATTATCTCATCCGAGCTCCTCCAAGTATGCCTATCACGCATGTTAGTCCTCTCTTTCATACATATGTTCGTGGTTCTCGCGGGATGTTTGGTTCCTCTCCCGTAGCTGCTCCTGAGCCACCCTCTACTGTATTGGACTCCTCGTTGCCTAATCCACTTGTACCTATTGCTCTTTGGAAGGGTCGCCATGACTCTGCTAGGTATCCTATTTCAGGCGCAATTTCATATGCAGGCTTATCTCCGACTCTACAGGCATTTATTTCTACCTTGGATGCTATCTCGGTACCTCGGTATCCTGATGGGTCTGTTGCTCATCTCAACGATCGATTAGTTGCGAAGGGGTATGCTCAGACTTATGGTGTTGACTATACAGACACCTTTTCCCCAGTTGCGAAGTTGGCCTCAGTCCTGCTTATTATATCTCTTGTAGTATCATATGGTTGGCCCTTACATCAGCTGGATGTCAAGAATGCGTTTCTTAATGGTGATTTGTTGGAAGAGATTTATTTGGAGCAGCCGCCTGGTTTTGTTGTTCAGGGGGAGTCTAATCTGGCTTAGGCTGAAAAAGTCCCTATATGGTTTAAAGCAATCACCTCGAGCGTGGTTTGGAAGATTCACGGAAGTTGTGTTGAAGTTTGGGCTTCAAAGAGCATCCAAAGATCATTCGGTTTTCTTTCGCCAATATGGTGCAGGGAGCATTCTTTTGGTGGTGTATGTAGATGACATTGTCATCACAGGCAGTGGTACTACAGGTATATCGTTATTGAAATCATTCCTCCAAAGTCAGTTTTAGACCAAGGATATTGGTCCATTGAGATATTTGTTGGGTGTGGAAGTGGCCAGAAGTCATTGTGGGATTTCTTTGTCACAGAGAAAGTATGCGCTCGATTGTTGCGTGACACAGGGATGATCGATGCCAAACCGTCTGATGTTCCAATGGCTCCTGGAGTGAAATTGTCTCCAGATGATGGGAGTTATTTGCTGATCCTGAGAGGTATAGACGTCTAGTTGGAAAGCTGAACTATCTTGCTGTTACTCGTCCAGATATCGCATTCTTTGTGAGTGTGACTAGTTAGTTTGTGGCAGCTCCACGAGTTCCTCATTGGGATGCGCTCTTGAATACCCTTGTGTATATTAAGGACACTCCGAGTCGTGGTTTGTTATATAGCAACCAAGGCCATATGGATAGTGAAGGGTTCTCAGATGCAGATTGGGCAGGAGCTCCTAGTGATCGGAATACTACCACTGGATATTGTATCTTTGTAGGAGGGAATTTTGTATCCTGGAAAAGCAAGAAACAACCAGTGATAGCTCGGTTTAGTGCAAAATCTGAGTATCGGGCTATGGCTCATGCTACGAGCGAGATTATCTATTTGCAACAGCTCCTTAGGGAACTCAGATATCCCTCTTCTAGTTCGTCAAAGTTGTGGTGTGATAACTAAGCTGCTATTCACATTGCATCTAATCCTGTGTTTCATGAAAGGACGAAACGTATTGAGGTCGATTGTCATTTTGTGCGAGAGAAACTACAAGGTGGAGAGATATCATTACAATACGTGAGAACCACGGAGCAACTGGCGGACATGCTTACTAAATCCTTGACTGAGAATAGGATTGGATATATTTGTAACAAGCTGGGCATGGACAATATATATGCTCCAGCTTGAGGGGGAGTGTTAGAACAGGCTAGTGGGCCTCACGGCCCATAAGCCCATTTCTCTTTATCTTATTTATTGTCCTGTGTACTGTTTGCCCTAATACTAGTTAATATATAAGTACTCTCTCTAATTGAGATGAGTATGTTTTGGTGCTACAACAATTCCCCATTTACTTTTCTTATGGCATACTTCATCCCATCTAACTAAATGGTCCTTCCAACCCTTCTTCCGTCCCACAAGAAGTTTCTCTGTTACTTTCAATGGTCTTGACGAATTTACCTGGGCATTTAAAAATGGAAAGATAGTACACTGTAATGTTTGCTAAGGCAGCCTGGTTCAATGTGATTCTTCCCCCTAAGGAGAGGCAATTTCTTATCTGTGTAGCCAGTCTACGCTTTACTTTCTCAACCACTGGATCCCAAAACTCACACGATCTGGAATTCCTCCCAAAGGAACTCTAGGTAATTTATAGGCTGCTCTCGTTTGCTACACCCTAGAGCCCCAACAAAGAGATCCAATTGATCTTCCTGAACTCCGATACCCGAAATGGTGCTCTTCTCCAAGTTCACTTTCAACCCCAAGATCATTTCAAAGCATTTGAGTATACATTTTGCCCATAAAACCTGTTCCTCCTCTGCCTCAATAAACAAAATAGTATCATCAGTGAATTGTAAGTGAGAAAATGGAATCCCATCCACTCCAATCTGGAACCTCTCATTACTCCCCTCATATTAGCTGTCCTAAGGAATGCACTCAACACATCACTCACTAATGTAAACAAGAAGGGTGACAACGAATCTCCCTGACGAGTTCCTCAAGAGGATTGAAATAGCCCTTTGACACATTCATTAATTATAAAAGAAAATTGGACATTCTTGACACATCCCCGTATCCACTTATGCCATCTTGCTCCAAATCCCTTCCACTCTAACACTGACTCCAAAATTCCCACTCGACTCTAGCATATGCCTTTCACGATCAAGTTTACAAACCACTCCTGATAGACTTGATCTCCTCCTCTCATCCACACACTTATTTCCAATGAGGATACTATCCAGAATTTGGCGGTTTCTAATGAAGGCACTCCGATTTTGGGATACCAACTGATTAAAAACCTCCTTCAACCTTTTTGCCAAGATTTTAGCAATGATCTTATACAGACTGGTAATGAGACTAATTGGCCTAAAGTCCTGGTTATCCTTAGTCCCTACCCTTTTAGGAACTAACACTAGAAAGGTAGCATTTATTGCCTTATTTATGATTCCTCCTTCAAAATATTCCGTCAGAACCTCAATTAGATCACTCCTAACTATTCCGTCAGAACCTCAATTAGATCACTCCTAACTGTTTCCCAATACTCCTGGTAAAAGATTATTGTGTAATCATCTGGACCAGGTGCCTTATCCCTATTAAGTTTCCATACAACCTTTCTCACCTCCTCCTCTTCAAAGGGATGCTCCAAGCCTCCAACCACTCGGCTTTTTATCTCTCCAGACAAGGCCCATTCAGACTTTTGAGTTCAAAGTTGAAGATTTTTTCTGAGGAATACAGCCTAGAATAATAGGAGGAGAAAACCTGATCAAATCATCCACCCTACCTTCCATTCTCCCGTCCACCTCCATACAATGAATATGATTGCTCATCTTTCTACCATTGGCGATCTTGTGAAAGAAGCCCGTATTCTCGTCTCCCTCCTTAATCTAAGACACTAGAGTTTTGTCTCCACTGAATCTCCCCTTGCTTAAGTAATACCTCCAAATCCCCTTTAAGCTTATTCGTTAACCCCTTATCATTATCTCCCAACCTTACATTCTCTTCCTTTCTATCAGCTTCTTCAATTGCCCCCAATAAATTATATTTCCTCAAATTAATATCACAAAACACCTCCTTATTCCAAACCTTGATTCTCTCCCTTACTCCCCTCAAATGTTTCATGAAACGGAACCCCGTACACCCCTTCCTTACCCCATCAAGGTCCTTCCACCAATCCTCTACTTTCATTTTAAAGCCCGGATGCATTAACCACTTATTTTCATAATGGAAGAGTTGGGGACCACCCCTTTGGGTCTCCGTAGAGATCAAAATGGGGACATGGTCAGACACTAGTCTGGGGAGAATGCACTGGGAGGTGAGTGAGTTGTGCTCATCCCAGCCTACTGAGGCTAGAAATGTATCCAATCTACAACATACTAGGTTGGACCGAATTTCAACTGTGTATTCCGCCCCTCCAGAGGATAATCAATCATCTCCTGGTCTCCAATAAAAATGTTAAAATTTCTCATTCTTCTAGTTGTTCTACCCCCACTTCTTTTCTCACTCAGTGACCTAACCACATTGAAGTCTCCAACCAAACACGATGGATGATTATATAAATCCCCCACCAATTCTAGTTCTTCCCAAAAGGCTTCCCTCCTATTAACTCTATGGGTCCATAAACCCCTACGAGGACCCATTCAATCTGTCTGACTCATTTTTAAATTTTACTGATAAATAGTAAGAGCTCTTGTCGACCACTTCACCACATACCTATAGTGAGTCCCATACAACCACTATACCACTTGAGGACCCGCTGGATTCTAACACTCCCCACTTACGATCTCTGTCCCCCATATTTCCCTTATAAGTCTTCTATCAACAGAAGTTTTCTTGGTCTCTTGAAGGACCAGGATATCCAGTTTAACTCTTGAGACATAAATCTTTTACCGCTCTCTTCTTTTCCCCTCCCTTAGCCATCTAATGTGCCAACTGATAATCTTCATGATAACTCCAATGACAACCCCACTTCCTATTCCTTTCCCCATTCCTCTCTTTTAGTGACCACTCTATGTTCCTGTCTTTTGACTCTGACTACCAAGACCCGATTCTTCGCTGGATTTTCTAAAGTTCTGTATAATTGCATTAGCATATCTTTACTATGAAAATTAGAAAGTTCCCTTGAATGGCAGAACATAGGTCTATATATCACTTAGTTTTCGCACACACACACACACACACACACACACACACACACACACACACACACACATATATATTTGCGCTGTAGAGATGCTTTCACTTTGAAAAAGTTTTAGAATTTAATGCTCTCTCCCTGGATTTCAAGGAGGTCGCCATTGTTTCTTATGATAAATGGAAATTGACCTTTTACGTTTTGATGATATGACGATAAATCTCCATGTATATACTTTGGGTGATACAAATGCGGATCTCGATGTATAAATTTCTTTGTACAGGGAAGTTATGTCTTAGTATTCATCTTTCATATATTTTACAAGACTTCACTCTTTGAAAATGTAAAGGAGAAGAAAAAGAGAAGGAAAGATAAAATGAAATGTAGTGCCACTAGATATCTATTTATGTATTCTGTGGTTTTTTTTTTTTTTCAACTTCTTGACTTCACTCATACTTGGATATGCATTTGATTGCTTTTTCAATTGTTTGCCTAGTTTAGTTTTCCATTTTTGCTCTTTTAATCCACCAAATGATTCAAGTACATTTGTATGTGTGTTATTTTTCTCATCTAAGATGATTTGTGGGACTCGATATTACACTTCTTTTACATAATTGCTCATTGATTGTTTTCATTTCAGTGGAGAAGGGGTTTGAAGCTTGGTGGTGAAGGTGCAGTTGAAAAAATTACTTTAGATGGTGTAAGAGGTCTGCGTACCATGTTGAGTGCAACTGTTCATGATGTGCTGTATTACATGAGCCCCATCTACTGCCAAGATATAGTCAATTCGGTACTTTGTATTTCATCTTGAAATTTTCAATTAGTTTCTCTTAGTTACTTTTAAATTATCTTGTTGGATTCTGTATTTATCACTATTAGTGCTTGTTTTGTTGTGGAAATTGGGAAGGAGATGGATTACACCTAGATAGCAGATCGTGCCTATTTTACCTGTTTCACCTGAACATCATGTAGATTTCAGTTGGAGCTTAAGATTTAACAAATTATGTGATTAATGTTTTAGAACAGTAGTGCTACCAAAGGTATAGGTTGGTGGTGCAAGGAGAACTTTTGTACAGAAGATGGAGGTTAATGGTGGAATGGGAACCTATTTGAAAAATCAACATGAATTTGTGGACACTCAAAGAAATTGAAAAAATATTTTTTACTGACTTTAATGAAGGATCAGCTAGTTTTGTCAAGTTAATGGTACAATTTGATTCCTTTTCTTTTTCATAATTGAGTGGCATGATATGCGTTCAAAATGGTACATGCATATTTGTATTTATACCTATAGCGAAATACATATTGACTTTCCTCAATAACCTTTTTAAGTCTCATATTATAACACACTCTATGAAATATTCATCAAGAAGAGAAGTATATAAAAGAAAATGTTGATTGATTATGACCGTGCTTGTTGGTTTTTGTCCTGCCAACTTTTGTGGCTACATGATTATGGATTTTACTTCATTCAGTTAAAGTTGTTCCATGGATGCAAAATACCTTTTATTTTTTTCTTGGATAAGAATGCTAACACACACACACACACACACGCACACACACACACACACACACACACACACACACACGTATATATATATATAGATTGTTTGGTGAGATTCACCAGAGTTAAGCACTGATGCCACATGACCCCACTTCCACATATCAAGTTTCAGCTCCCAAGGCATTTTGCACATGGCGAAGAAGCATCTCCTAACTCTTACATCTTTCTTGTATAAAATCTGAACTATTTCAATGTTTAAATGGATACTATTACATATGGAAAAATTGATACATATGTATTATTGGGGCTTACATCGGTAGCAGAATTTTGTTCATGCTACTATCTAGAGGGTCCCGTGTTAGGTAGATGGTTTTTGATTGGCTATATCACTGCTCCACATGGCAGAAAAAAAATCCTTGTCTTACCAGGTACGTAATTTGGTGCGACATGTAGTAGATAGATAGGGATATGTATATTATATGATTGTATGCATGTATCATACAAGCATATAAATATATCTAGGTTAAATGGGAAACTAGGACTGAAGATCATTAATTTCTATGGTTAGGTCTCGAACCAGTTGAACAGATTATATATGAAGTTTATCAGGAGGAATCCTGGTTACAACGGAAAGGTTCGTGGTTGGTTTGTCTTCATCTAGCATTCTTTTATTTAAATTTGAGAGTACTTGAATGCTGAAAAGTTCTTAAACAAGGTAACTGTTTGTACAGGTTTCCGTATATGGTCATTCTCTAGGAAGTGTTCTCTCATATGATATCCTTTGCCATCAAGATAATTTGTCCTCCCCTTTTCCAATGGAGTGGATCTATAAGGAGAACATTAATAATGAAGACTCTCCCTCTGATCCATCCAGTCAATCCTCTAAATTACGGAATGCAAACTCTAATGTCCATGATGAAACTATTAAGAGCATGGTGAATACTTTTGATGAAGATAGGACAAGCTCAGACTCATCCACCATGGCTCACGGAGAAAATGTCGACAAGCATTCAAAGACTTTGAATCCATCTTCCTCATTATATGCAGAACCTTCTGCTAGTAGAAGCAGTGTGCAATCTCATAATGTTTTGCTCAAACATATTAAGAATTCTAAGCAATTCAATGCTATTAAGGGCATGGTGGACATTATTCATGAAGAAAGAATGAACACACCATCATCTGCCTTGGTTCACGAGGATAATGTCAACAAACATTCCATCACTATGGATCCTTTTCCCTCATCAGATGCTGAACCTTCTGCCAGTAGATGCAGTGAGCAATCTCATAATGCTTTGTTCGAACACATTAAAAATTCTAAGCAATTCAATGTTATACCATCATTGGAGGATGATGCCCAAAAACTTGATCATGAACCAAAAGACATGCATTCTCTAGAAGGACATTTCTTGGATTCAACTGTAAGCTGTGAATTTCCAGGTCCTGATTTCGACAAGATTCCTGGGAAGTTATCTGAGGATACAATTGATAGAGACAAAGTTATGAAATTGCTGCTGGAGGAGGTGAGGATCTGAACAAAATAAGGGATCTCTGTGGCATTTGTTGTGGCTTTTATTACTTATTTAATTAAACTATTATCATTTTAGGTGGACTCACTTAAAGCGAAACTTTCAGAATTAGAATCCCAAAGTGGTGATAAAGATAGAGGTGGAAAACTTCATCAATTTAGTGGCTAACTTGACATCATTTTAAGTTTGTTTTAAATATTTCAGATCTTCTAATCCTTTTGACATTTATCTTTAGCAGGTGGCAAAGAAGTGAGTCCAGCCAGTCCAAAGCAAGCCGTTTCTCCAAAGCTATGTCATGGGAAAGAGGATACTACAAAGAGTTATACCCCTTATATCAAGTACACAAAACTTAAATTCAAGGTATTAAATGTGATTTATTTTCATTTAGTCATCCTTTTTGTTACTATTTGTGACATATTGTTTGTTTTCCCTATGGAAATCCATTCTTCTATTAGAATATCTTGTTCGGATCTTTATGCATTGAATGCTATACATTATGAGTACTTGTAAGATTTAGTTGGTTCTGTCCCTTATTTAGATCTGGCTTCTGGGTATCAGGTTGATACATTCTTTGCAGTTGGATCACCTCTTGGTGTCTTTCTCGCCCTTCGCAATATTCGTATTGGGATTGGTAACCTTTACTATTTCATTTATCAAAATTTATAGGCTCTTAAACTTTGCATAATATGTTTTATAGCTTGGTGCTTTTGAGATTTTCAAGTTTGTGGACAGAGTTATTTGATTTTTTGTTTCTCAGAGCAACATTCAAGGATTCCAGTTTCATATTGTGTTAACAAGGCCTGTAGGCCTCTCCTCCCCCCCCCCCCCCCCCCCCCCCCCCCCCACACACACACACACACACACACATATATGTTTATTATCGATAGTAAATGGCAATTGTTAAAATATAGTATGAAAAACTTTGGGCAATTCCCAAAGTATCTGGCCTAACCAAAAATTGATAGCCATGATAAACGTCACAAACAATTAAGGATGAGCATCCCATTCTCCCCAAATTCAACACTCAAAATCTGAGACAGGGATGACCAGTGTAATAAAAGTCAAAATGCTTGAAACTACTTTCTACCCAATCTTCAAGTTGTCTTAAAAGATGTGCCTTTTTCTTTCTTTCCATTACAGTGAAGCAAATAGCAGAAGTTGTATCTTCCTCTCCTCTTCCTGACCATCCAACAACAAAGGGATTTGCAAAGCAATTAAGATATGGTCTAAGAAACACCCAATCTACCCCAAAAATAGGACCATAATTTTCGTAAGAACTCATAGGGTAAAAGTGGAGGCCTCGTTTGGCTGTCATTTTGGGAATACATTCCACGACTTGGATCGAGTTCCGTTCAGTGGAATGAGTTCTCACAGATAAATGGTCGTTTGGTTAGGAAAGGCAGAATGAGAAAATACCCTTCATCACAAAATCACCTCCAACAGTGATTTTATATTTTAGGTATGAGTTTTGAGTTTTTGCAGTGGAAACTTTTAAATAAAGTGAGCAGTGGCAAACTTCTAAATACACTATTCTACTATAGATTATTTTGGAGTATAATTATCACATTTAAAAAGATATGTGTGCAAAACTTATGCGTGGCTATGGGGTTATATGAAAATAATTATAAGTAAAAGAAACAAAAATAGAAAATTTGGTTAGAACTCATTTTAGTACATGTTAACCAAACATCTTTATTAGGTCTGAACTCATTTTGTTACATGCTAACCAAACGCAACCAAAAAGCCTTAAAAATTAGTTCCCAAAATGAATTTATGGAGCTGGTTCTTGGAATTCCTGATCGATAATGACAAACAAATGAGGCCTGAGTGATTGACCTTCTTTGTTGAGTGATTGACTGCCTTTGCCTCCAAAAAAACACATGTCACATCTTTTTTATGATTGTTCCTTAGCTATAAGATGGCCAATAGTCAAAATCTTATCAAGAGATTCTGTCTGAAGGGGAGACAACCATCTTTCGATGGTATAGCGGTCTTGAGAGGAGTTGGATTGAAAGAAGGCTACCCAACGCAAGGGCAGAAAAGTAGGTCTGACTGGAAAAAACCTTCCCTTTCCTAAATCACACTCTTAGCGCTCCATTACTTTGAAAAATAGTATAGTGTATCTTTAAAAATGGTGCAAGTGACTTAAACCTCCAAATCATGAATATCGCATCTAAAGCATAGATTCCGGGATGGAGCTCAACAATCACAGGCTGACATAACCGGAGAATGGATTTCTTCTATTGGAAACAACCGAGATTGGGAATGACTTAATAATAGGAAAAGTACCATGCTGTAGATCCTCCCAAAACAGAATTCTTTCCCCATTTTCTGCCTCACATCTAACCCTTTGTAGAAACTGTCATGAATTTTTGTGATAGCCTTCTAGAGATACCATACGGTCCTAACACCCGATTAGACTCCCAATAACCAACCCTATTTGTGTATTTGGCACGTAAAATTCCAAGATTTATCACATTTTGCACCAAAGCACCACATCCATTTACGAGATATAGTGGAAGTTGAAGCAGGCCTTGATTATTAATCTCATCCAATAGAGAAGTGTTAAAATGTTTTGATTTGGTGTCAAGAAAATTTGGGACAAGAATAAGAAAATATGTATATTATCAATGGATCATCAGTGAATGTTTAAACTTGCATGTTTACTCAACAACAAGAAATGCTTATCCTATTCCTAACTAGGTGGGATCAAAAACAAGAATCCTAATCTTTCATCACAATATATTAAAATATGTTTATAGTCGGAAACATGTTTGAAGGCAAAATTAAAAAATAAATAAAAATTGAAAAATACAAATGAGAAATTGAGAGTACATGTTTTGGGAGCAAAAACAAGTGCTTCTTCATATTTGATGCATTAATATTCACAACAATGGAAATTGATGTATAAACCATGAATGAAATGGAATCTAAACCTTACAGTTATCTGTATAAGACTTGAATTATACTTTTGTTGATAAATGACGATTTCCCTTTTATCCTGTTTCAAAAGATAAAACCAAGTCCTTGAGAATTTTGTAACAATCTTGAGAGAGTCCATTGACACCTATCTTGCCACAGGGCTTTAACATATTTAGGCCAAAACTTACGTTGTTAACTTCTCAATTGCTATGCATAGTAATGAACATCCATTTAGGGAACAAATATACGTGTTGCTAATAGAAACGGATATATAAAATTTATAATACCACCAAAGAATATCAAAATAAATTTAAATGTCATAAGAAAATCCTAGAAATTTAATTTCAAAATACACGATCTAAATACATTCTCATAAATGACATATCATATCCCCGCTGTAAAGTCGGCTTAAAGTTACGATCTCTTGGGTGACTGTAGTACAATTTAAATGGGGTACCATAAAAAAATTACATTCATTTTATTAGTGCATTTTAATTATTTTAATTTATTTAATTCTTATATTTTTAATAATATTTTTAGGGGGAACTCATTTTTAGTTATACTTTTTGTAAATATCTTAAAGTCAGTAACCCTTTTTGAAGTTTCATAAAAATAGTTGTATTTTTCAAAAGAATTTAAAACGAGTGGTCGTGCACTGTAATGCGACCACTCGTTCCCAAAATACCCTTTATCCCTATTGTTGGTTTCTCCACTGGTTGGTGCATCCCTACTCACTAGGTGGTGCATCCCTGTCTAAAATTTAAAGCACGCACCACCTAGTGGACATGGATGCACCAGCCAGTGGACAAGGATCCACCACCCAATGGGCCTACCCTTGCACACTTGGTGGTGCAAGGGTGCAACACCCATTGGGCATCCCTTGCACACTTGGACGTGCAAAGATGTACCACTCAGTAGGTAGGGATGCACCACCTAGTGGGCAAGGATGCACCAACTAGTTGAGAAATTTGGAAAAGGGAGTAACGGTATTTTGGGAACAAGCGGTCGTGCTACAGTGCACGACCACTCGTTTGAAATTCTTTTGAAAAAGTACAATCAATTTTATGAAATTTCAAAAAGGTTTACTGACTTCAAGATATTTACAAAAAATATAACTAAAAATGAGTTACCCCATATTTTTAATTGTAACTATAATAAACATTTTCACTAAGTTTTAAAGTATGAAAAGCAAAAAACACATGTATCCCAAGAGTTTGATTTTCATCTCTTTTAAATTCGATACTCTCATTTTCAATGCATTTAAAGGCATCAAATACATCTACATGCATCTTATATCTAAAAATAATTTTATGAAATCATCCAATGGAGCTATCAGATTTGGATTAGAAACCTAAATCTTGCAAAAAAAAAAAAAAAACAAATTTGAATTTAGAAGGGGTTTATTTTGTTTTCAAAGGAGCACCAATATTATAGGAAAAAAAAATTCGGTGAAATTTCCACAAAATGAGTGAAAATTTGGCGAAATTAGCAAAAGTTTCCTGAAATTTCGCTAATATCGGTGAAATCAGTAAATACTTCTGGGCATATTATCTCCAGAAGGGGAAAAATGAAATTTTGTTAAATTTCACCGAAATTTAAAACCATGAATTGAAGTGTGGGCATTGTGGGAGATGTGGTAATGCTAAAGATACTTTCATAGATATAGGTGGTTGGTCGGCTTGTTTTTATCACTCAGGGATTTCAATGCTCAAAGAACCATATCTGTGGTTGTCTTGCCATTGGTCGCATTGCTTCACTCATATCACAGTCATCATCCTGTACGGTGATAATCAGTTGCAAGGATAAAACTGATAATATTTTTCACCTATTTCATCCTTTGCACATTTAGGTAGCAATGCTTTGCTCGTCATTTTTTTTTTCTTTCTAGTTTCAAACAGGTCTTCAAATTATTAATTTTGGAGCTTTAGATCATATACCTGTTATATCTTCAATTGTTTTCCCATTTGTTGTGTTCTTTTGAAGACAAGTTAGAAATACTGATGGAATCTGTGCGACCTCCATAAAAGGAAACAGTGTATATTCCTTCTCAGCAATCTTTGTCTTTGGTTCAACAAATTCCTTGTTTTTCCATAATCTTTAATGTCTCTGAGTTGTTGCTTTGACCTTAATTCCTTTCCACTGTTTTTCTGGACTTTGATACAGTGGAAATGATTGGGAGTAGTCATGAAGGTAATAACGTTCCAGATTGCGTTGTATTACACTAGCTCTCCAGTCAACAAGTGTCAACAACAATTAGATTCTGTGGTGGCATCCCCCTCTTCTTTATTTATCTTTTAATGGCATGGAAGTTGTGTTCCTGGAGTTATTTGGTCCTATTTATGTGTCAGTGTCAACTTTATATCTATAGAAGAGAGACAAAAAGAGAAACCTTTTGGAGTTTAAAAGGGAATATTAAAAATAATTGGAATGAGACTGTACTTACTTCATTACCTGTTATTAATCTTTTGCCATCGGGTGTATGTTGGAACACAAACTCCTTATCAAAAATCTTTGCCTGATCATCCTCTATTGAGAATAACTCCAAAAGTCTTTTGTTGAGTTTGCTTTGTCACATTGTAGGCCCACATTGTATCCCAAGTCTATCAAGTGTGTCTTTTTTGAGCAATTTTCTCAAAGGATTCGAAATGTAACAAGGAAGAAGTTTGTATTTACTTCTTCTTCTTCTTCTTACTTTTATTTTATTATTACTATTATTATTATTATTTGTTTTTTTGAGTTAGTTCCTTTTCTCAAACTCTTTGAAGGGTAGTATAATATGTAAGAAAGGCCGTGTATTCCTATTCCTACCCCCATTTTATGCTCTACTCAGAACTTAGAAGGACACAAAAGGCAATCGTTTGATATTGGGAACAATGAATTGAAAATTTCTACCCAATGACATCATAAGGAACTGAAACATTATAACCATTTTGTTTTTGGATGGTAAGTTAGAAATATATTAAAAGAGGTGGAAATAAGATCTGTACAAGAAGCAACAGCAAGTTGCCAGGTTACCAAGGCTTGGTAACAAAAGAAAACAGAAAAAATAGGCTAGAAATGTAGTCAGTACAGCAGTAACAGTAGCATAAAAGATGGTATACAGAAACCAGAAACCCAGGTTACTTGAGATGTGATTCAAGCAAATGATGCCTTTGTGAGTGGCTGAAAATTTGACCTCGTTGAAAAGGAGAGTATGTTCGTGAGAAGAGCTTAGATTGTTGAAAATTCTGCTGTTCCTTTCAAGCGAAAGGAAGTAGATGGTGGCATTAAAACTCAGCATTTTTAGGTATGATAACTGATCTTTACCATAGAGGTTCTCAGCACACCAATCAAGTTCTGCAACCCAGTGAAGAATGCTCCTATTTATACCAAACTTCCCAAGAACATGTCCTCAAACCCAGTTTGAGTAAGGGTCTCAAAAAACAGATGTTGGGCAGATTCTGTGGCCAAGTTGCACAAACAGCACAGAATTGGGGGGATAATTCCCCATCTCATCAATTTGTCTTGGGTTAGAAGGCCATTCTTGATTGGCAAGCCAGCCAATGAAGTTATGCTTGGGAGTGTTGCCTTTGAACCAAATGATCTTTGACCAAGGGAGAGTAGGATTGATGTTCCTGACAGGAGACCAAGAATCTTTCATGCTGAAGTAGTTCTTCTTTGAGGGAAGCCATATGATACTGTCATTGGAATCAACATTGTTCAGTATAGGGACTTGGTTCCAGAAGTTACAGAAGATCTGAAGTGGAGAAGGAGGGGGAGTCCAACCCAAAGGAGAAATGAACTTGCACACCTTATCAGAAATGTTAAGGTTAGAGTTGTATATCAGTCTGGGAGTCACACGTTTAATAAGGGGACTCATAGGATGCCATAGGTCCCACCAAAACCAAGTATTGTTGCCATTACCAATCTTGTAAGACACTAGGGGAAGAGAAGAATATCTAGCTTGAAGGATCTTCCTCCATGGCCAAGAGCTTTTCTGAGGGGTTTTTAATACCCAGAAGTTCTTTCCTTTGATGTACACTGAGTGTATCCACTTTACCTATAATGAGTTCTTGTCACTGATGATGTGCCAAAGGAATCTAAGGATGGCACATATGTTCCATTCACCAATGGAGAATGAGCCAAGGTCACCCTCATTCATAGGATTACAAATATCCTTCCATGTCACTGAGCAAATCCTCTTCTTAGAGTCCCCCCCATCCCAACGAAAACGACAGTAAATTTGATTGATTTTGTTGATGACTTTCTTTGGAAGTATAAAATTCGAACACCAATACACTTGCACCCCAAATAAGGCAGATTTGATAAGTTGTAGTCGTCCAGCGTATGAGAGGTGTTTGAATTTCCGGCTCTGAGTCTTCTTGGTGATCTTCTCAAGGAGAGGGTTGCAATGCCTTAAAGAGAGTGGAGGAGATGAGAGGAACCCCAAGGTACTGAAAAGGTAATTTACCTTCTTGGATGCTCCAGGTATCTTGAATATGAGACTTCACACTCTCAGGAACAGCAAAGAAGAAGCCTTTGCTTTTGTGTTGATTCATAGCTAAGCCAGTGAAGCTAGCAAACTCATTTAAGGTGCCTCAAGACAGATCATGGAGGAATGAACATCACCATGACAAAAAATAAAGAGGTCATCTGCAAAATAGATATTAGTAATCTGGAGATCAGCACAGGCATGGTGAAATCTGAATTGAGGGTCATTATTCTTGGAGTTCATAATGACATTTAGGCTTTCCATGACTAAAGTGAATAAATAGGGAGAAAGGAGGTCTCCCTGTCTAGGGCCCTTACCTCCAAGGAAGTAGCCAGTGAGACTACCATTCAGAGATATGGAGAAGGAGGTGGTGAATAAAAGCTGCTTCAACCAAGAGATAAATTGGGGGTGGGGGGGTGGGGGTGGGGGATTCCAATGGAGTTCCATCTGACATTGTCGTAAGCTTTCACAAGATCAAGCTTGAAAGCACACCTTGGAGAGCCCTCAGATAAGTGGTAGTTATGAATGCGCTCATGAGTAATCTGAATATTATCAGAAATAGATCTGCCAGGAGTGAATGCAGATTGTTGGAGTCCAATGAGAGGGTCAAGCACTTTCTTAAGCCTATTAGTCAAGACCTTAACAATGCAGTAGATGAGAGTACATCATGACATGGGCCTGTAGTCAACAGCAGTAGAGGGATTAGTGCATTTAGGGATAAGAGTAAGAATAGTATGATTTACCTCTCTGAGAAGTCTTCCATATCTAAAGAAGTCATAAATGGCGAAGCAAAAGTCCATGCCAGTAATGTCCCAAGTGGTTTTGAAGAATATGGGAGTGAAACCATCAGAGCCAGGTGCCTTATCATCCTTTAAACTGAAGAGAGTAGTTTTTATCTCCTCAAAGGAAACCTCCTTCACAAGCTCATTAGCATGTTCATCGTTAATAGACTGCTGAGAAGCCACAGATTGAGGGAATATAGGTTGATCAGCACTATGAGAAAGAGTTCCTTTGAAGAAGCTTTCGAGGTACTTGCCAATCAGATCAGGATTGCTCAAAGAGTTGCCATTGGAGTCATTGATACTTAAAATTCTATTGTGGGCTCTGTAAACAAGCATGGATTTATGGAAAAAGTTAGTGTTGTTGTCACCATCCTTGAGCCATAGAACCCTGGATTTTTGCCTAATTTGAGACTCTTGGGCTCTAAGGAGAGCACTGTAAAGAGATAGCTTGTTTTCCTCCTCCTTTGCAAGATTAGTGCTGGTAGCATTTGATAACTTAGCAACTTGGATAGAGTCCAACTCAGTTTTAGTACTGACAATCCTATTGTGAAGATCAGCAAATTCCTTCTTTCTCCAAACGTACCATTTTCCTTTGATCGGCTTAAGTTTGGAAGTCGGTATGAACATGGGGGGTCCCCTGAATATTGGAATTCCAAGTGTCCTTCACCAGATTTAAAAAATCTGGGTGCTTCATCCAGTGGTTAAAAAATTTGAAGGAGGATTTACCTCTAGGAGAATCTTCCCAAAGCTTGATGAGTGCTGGGGAGTGGTCTTAAATTCCAGGTGGAAGAAAAGTAGCATGCATCAGAAAAATTAAAAGCTTGGACCCAAGGCAGATTTACCAGGACTCTATCAAGCTTGGACATAATTCTGTCATTAGAATGACTCCTGTCATTCCAAGTAAAGAAACAACCAGAAAATTTCAGGTCAAGAAGAGTAGTATGATCAATAAATCCATTGAAATCATTAACGTCCTGTGTGTTGATTTCTCTGCCACCATGTTTTTCACTAGTATACCTTACCACATTGAAGTCGCCCATTAGGATCCAAGGACCAATAGGTTTTAGATGGATGACATCTCTCCACAGTTTTTCTCTCTCCCTTTTGTCATTGGAGCCATAAATAATAGAAGCCATGAACTGGGAGTGTGTAATAACCCAAACTAAAATAATAAGGTTAATATGTAATTAATAAAAATATAGGGGTTAATTTAAAATTTTAGTAATTTAGCTATTATATTTGACTTTGATTGTTTGTGATTGGTGGGTTGCACGGTAGGAAACTTAAGTGCTTCACACACAATCGTAACTCTTTAAGTTATAATGTGTGGCTGGGATTTCTTAGGAACACTTAATTTAATTTATTGGTTGAGATTCAATTAGACTTAATATTAGTTCTAATCTAGTTAGGATTCAATAATTAAAAGGATAATTAATGATTAGTTCATCTAGAACTAGGAATCTAGATCTAAAGGTTAGAATTAAACTAATCTAATTTAATGGCTAGGAGTAAGTGGAGAATTAAAACCAATCCTAAACTAGTAAGGACTAAGATTAGATAAGATTAACTTATATTCCAACTATATTTAGGATACTTAAAATCGATGGTTGGGATTTTATAGGAACTAATCAATCTAATCTAAGGTTAGAGATTTAATTAATAGTTTTAATAAGATAAAAGCACTCAGACTAATAGGGACTAATAATAGAAACTATATAAGAACATTAGTTGGTCGTATGAACCATAATTCAAACGAAAGGGAGAGAGAAAAGAAGAGGTACAACAACAAGGAAGGCTTGGAGTTACAGTAGATTAAACTTGACGAGGAAGAAGAAACAACACCAATCAACATACGAGGTAAGTATTCAGATTAAACTTTATTTTCGATATGAACTAGGTGCATATGTCATATTCATTGAGTATGATATAGCACATCTCTTTCTTCTACTCCTTAATTGAAAACATGATAAAAAGAATAATTTTCTAGGTTTGAATACCATGCAAGATCAAGGTAAGAATTGATGAGTTGTTTATGATGTTAATCATAGGTTTTGTTTGGAATTGACATGGTGTGTGTTTAGATAAATTAAATACCAAAATATAACTTGAATACGGAAATTTGTGTTTCCTGGACAGATTGGTGAGATCGGCAAGGTCACGGTATACCGTGAGTGTGCCGACCTCATTGCTGGTGTTAAAAAATAGTAATTGTTAAGTGTGCCGAGAGGGATCGGTATACCGTGAGGCTACCGATCCCCTCTATGTATTTTTTTTTATGGTTTCTTGTTATGTGTGCCAAAGGGGGGGGGGTCGGTATAGCGTGAGTCTACCGATCCCACCGGTACCCAGGGTAGATCGGCAGACCCAGGGTAAGGTTAGGGTATACCGTGAAAATCAAAAGTGTTCCGATTAATGTGAAATTTTACAAGCATGTTTATATAATCCTAATTAGACCATTTGTGGTGTTGGAATTGCATAATATTGAGTATTTGGAATTTATGATCTATTGTGGGAGACTTGCTATGTTTTCCCAACGGGTGGATTTTTGAATTACATTGCTATGACATTGGAACTCATTATAATCATCTTATATATCTAAAAATACATCTGCTTATGTACAATTATTTGATTAGTTAATGTGCACGGTTCTCTACACTTGTAAAGCATATGCCTATTTTAGCATGATGATCTTGTATATGGTCTAATACCTTGATTTGACCCAGTAATTCAATATTGTTGGAGTTTATGGATATAATGAGTGTAAATTATAATATTGGTTAGGAAGTCTCGGATGGACTGATTTGCATGTTTTGAGGGATACCTGAGTGTGCCGACCTCATTGCTGGTGTTAAAAAATAGTTATTTTTAAGTGTGCCGAGAGGGATCGGTATACCATGAGGCTACCGATCTCCTCTATGTATTTTTTTTATGGTTTCTTGTTATGTGTGCCAAGGGGGGGGGTCGGTATAGCGTGAGTCTACCGATCCCACCGGTACCCAAGGTAGATCGGCAGACCCAGGGTAAGGTTAGGGTATACCGTGAAAATCAAAAGTGTTCCGATTAATGTGAAATTTTACAAGCATGTTTATATAATCCTAATTAGACCATTTGTGGTGTTGGAATTGCATAATATTGAGTATTTGGAATTTATGATCTATTGTGGGAGACTTGCTATGTTTTCCCAACGGGTGGATTTTTGAATTACATTGCTATGACATTGGAACTCATTATAATCATCTTATATATCTAAAAATACATCTGCTTATGTACAATTATTTGATTAGTTAATGTGCACGGTTCTCTACACTTGTAAAGCATATGCCTATTTTAGCATGATGATCTTGTATATGGTCTAATACCTTGATTTGACCCAGTAATTCAATATTGTTGGAGTTTATGGATATAATGAGTGTAAATTATAATATTGGTTAGGAAGTCTCGGATGGACTGATTTGCATGTTTTGAGGGATTGGCCATCCCGATAGACCAATTTTGATTCTTGTCTTGCGAGACGAATGCATGTCTTCTTGGATGGATGACTGAGTGAAATTCTGTTAGTAGATCGGCTAATGTATGATTCACAAGGAACAATTCACATTAGTTAAGCCATGGGATTTGTCCCCGTGATCGGAAATAAGTGAGGAAATTGTCCCCTTTAGGTTGGAGCCCCTAGAAACTATGGTGTGCACATAAAATAACCCCTTATTTTGGCCGTGTATTTGGGGGATGGTTTTCATATTGTTTAGCCAGGGGTTTAATCAAGTGTGAACATACACTAATCGAATGCCAAACAACATGCATATTTGCATATCATATTATTGTGCATGAAGGAGAACCATAAGCAAGTGTTACCTTATCTATACCTAGAGTTAAGTAATATGAACTAAACAGAGATGAAATACCAGGCATATGGACTGAGGCCCTTGAATCAATAATCCGAGAGGGAGTAATAGAGGATATACAAGCAGACCTTGTTCTAGGAATTATACGTGATTGATCGAGAATTGGAGCGGCAACAAAGTGAGCCGAGGCGGGAGTTCCTGATTGGGTAATAGCTGTGGATGCAGAGGCAATACTTCCACCATCAATAGAAGGCGACTGAGGCGCTCCATCTCCTCACGAGCAATAATAATCAATTCCGATTGGGACTGAGTGGTAGAATTATTTGCAGGTTGAGTAGGAGTTCAATTTACCGAATCTGGCAGGCGTCCCATGTAATTTCCAGCATTCCTCCCGAGTATGATTTGGTTTTCCACAACGAGAGCACCAATGCTTTTTTTCATCCTCCCTATTTCCCTTCTGTCCCTTCGTTTTATTTAGGTCCTGACGTAGAAATAAGGACAAAATGTTCTTTTGGCGGAATATGTAACATCGCAGCTCCTCTAGCTTCTTTATTTTGAATCATAGCATATGCTTGATTCACTTGTGGAGTACGACCACTCAAGATCTTCGGCTTTCAGCCCTTCTAGAAATTTGAACACTTTTTATTTTGGAGTTTCTGATATTTTTCTGCATCACTAGGATCTTTCCAGTCTATCACCTCATAATGGTCTATCCTCTTCAACAGAGTGATTTTGAGTCTGTGAATAAGTTTCAGCAACACTATCCCAAACCTCCTTAGAACTTTTTAAAAACATGTGTTGCTTTCCAATATGAGGCTGCATTGAGCTGATTAGCCATGATATAGCTATTGCATCATCTTGCATCCAACATGCAAGTTCCTCAGTATCTTCAGTGTTAGATTTTTCTGTAGTACCAGTAATATACCCTAATTTTTCTTTTCCAGCAATATACAATCTTCCTGATTTAGCCCATACAAGGTAGTTTGGCCCATTGAGTTTGACTGTAGTAATCTGCAGATTGGGATTATCATTAGAAACACCTGTGATGAATCCAGAATCATATCTTCCAGTGTTAATATTTGATGCTTCGGAACTCATCTTTGAAGACATCTTCAAGGACTACAGATACCAGCAAGCAATCACTTCTGTTTCTTCCATTAACTCCAAGAGTCGGGTCAAAACCCTCCTGATGTGTAAAAGATTAACCTTTTGTGTGCAAAACATATTTTAATTCTCCACAAAAGGTGCAGAATTCCAACTCCAAATCTTGATCTTTACGGAAATTTTTAAGGCTTCAAATAGCCATTCAAAAGACAAGTGAAAAGATTTCAGAACATCCCCAAAACATGGACGCAGCAACTATGTAGAATGGTTTGGCACAGTTTTCCCAACCAATGGCTACTAACCTTAGCCGTATGTATTAGGGAATTTTGAGAAAGAAAGAGACAGAGATCAGAGTGAGTATATGCTCTGAGACCAAGTTGGAAAAAATAAATATAGTTTAGAGAGAGAGAGAGAGAGAAAAGAAGGAAAAATCTGTTGAGAAGAATGAGATCAATGATGGAGAGATTGTGGGACTTAGTTTTGGAGAAGACCAACACAGGTATACGGTTTCCCCTTCTGTTACATATTATGACAGCACAGCTGCACAGGTGTTATGGATAGTTGTTTTAGGTATCATATTGAAAGTCCTTTTATCGTGATACAAAAATATCATCAGAACAGCTGTAGTTACTCTTTTTTTTTTTTGGGTTACAAAATCTCTCTTCTCTTTTCTCCTATTTCATTACTTTCTCTTTATCTCCTTTGCATACTTTTAATAATTAGTCACATTTTTTAAAATTTGTCCTGTTTTTCTACTCATTGTTGAATTTCTTAACCAACTGTTTTTGATCCCAAAGCATGATTTGCAGTTTCTTGTATAAACACTTCCGAGGGATCATATATATATATATATATATTGTTGACCCTTTTATTCTCATTCAAGTGCGACCTTCATGCAAGGTGGCCTTTATATATATATATATATTGTTGACCCTTTTATTCTCATTCAAGTGTGACCTTCATGCAAGGTGGCCTCTATATGTGTGTTGTATATGTGTATTTGTACATGTGTTTTGTTTCTAAATGTGTTTGTGTCTATTTATGTTTTCTTTGCTTTGTCCTGATGACCAATAATTCCAGCCACAGGTTGTGCATTGAATGTATTTTAACAGACTAGGCTACATATTTGCTCGATTCTGCTATTGTGTTGCTAATATTAATTTGCTGCAGCTGAACTTCCTATATGTATTTGAGGCTATTTGAATTATATTCTAGTGAGCTCTTCTGTCTCTTTTATAGGCAAAGGACAAGAATATTGGCAAGATGAAAATATAAATGAAGAGATGCCAGCTTGCAGGCAAATGTTCAATATTTTTCACCCATTTGATCCTGTGGCCTATAGGTTTGTCTTGGTCACTTTATTCTAGTACATTTGAACCTGTAATATGTCCATTCCTTTGGCTGGCTATGGAAAAATGTCTTATGTAAAAGCATCTCTTGATCGGATGGTTATGATCATCCAATTATGTCATTTCTCCTGATAAGATTGCTAGTATATTTTAGTTGTGCTACCCCTTCCCTGAGTTCTAAAACTGCTTCTACCTAATGAGGGGATGAAGAATATACCTTTTTAAATATAAATCTCTTAGATCTTTTACATTCAGACTTTGGATTATAATGATCTATTTTGAAGTGAGAAAACATTATATGAATCTAGGCTGGGCTTTCATACAGAATAGAACCACTCATCTGTAAAGAGTACATCAGCAAACGCCCCATTATTATCCCTTATCACAAAGGTGGAAAGAGGTTGCATATTGGATTCCAGGTAACGAACTTTAATTTCCATGAAATAATAGACCAGTCGCTTTTTTTTTCCAATTATACTGTTTGATCATAATATGTAATGCAGGAGTTCACTGAAGATCTAGCTGCACGTTCTCAAGTTGTGGTGAATCATCTAAAATCTGTGAGGGTAGGCTCCACGTCATAATTTAAAGTTAATGTTGCTTTCTAAATTCTTGTCTATCATTGCATTACCTCTTATTGTTTAAATTTTAGATTAAATTATTAACAAACCTGAACTGCTGAGTACTATAGATTAAAAAGGTTTATTTTTTTATTTTATTTTTCCTTACCTGATATTTGTGAGGATAGGCTTCATGTTAGAATTTAAATGTGCATTTCTAATTTCTTATATGTCATTGCATTACCCCTTATTTTTAATTTTAGATCACATAAGCCTGGTTGTTGAGTACAAAGATGTTTTTCTTTATCTTTCCCCCGTCCTGACTAGGCATGGTTTGGAACATTACCCAACCCCAAAATACCTCTCTTTAGAAACTTTTAATTCCCATTTTACTCCTACCTCCCTGAGATAACATTTCTCTTTATTACAATTTACACAAAGCATAAATTCTGTGAGCTCAAACAACATCTTGTATACTTATCTGATAAAATCGGTCACCAAGAACCAAGAGAAAGCAAGAAAATGTGATTTCTTTGATCTATTGATCAATTTAGGTTTTGTAGTTGCAAAAAAGGAGGAAGAAATCCTATGATCTTTCCTTGGAAGAAAGTAAAATGGTGCAGAGACTTGAAACAGAACATCAGTCACCACCACTTATGTTATCCCAAGATCTGGTTTTCCAATCCCAAAAAAGAATTGGAAGTTTGTGTTTTTTTTATTTTTTTGGAAAAGGTAAGTTTCAACTGATATATAAAAAATGGTAAAGAAATACAAGGTACAATAGGGGCAACCCATTGCTCAGACAAGGACTACAAACAGTCCAACAACAGGAAAAACCTATGCCAAAAAAAAACTAACAAGAAGCCAGAACCCAAAAGAGGACCATGTGGCAGAGCCCAGACAGAGACACCCACAAAGGA
>JAUPMG010000004.1:929479-941029 GCA_031762675.1 Pachysandra terminalis | reverse complement strand
AACTAATTACTCCTCTTTTTTGTACATCCTTCTTCTCTTTTATACAATTTTCGTTATTGATCAAAAAAAAAAAAAAAAAATCAAGTTAAGGATTTAGAGGTTTTGGCTGCTAGAAGTAAGAAATCATTCTAGTCTCGCGTTTGTTATCTTAGCGATTTGTCCTTCTCTGGTAAGATTGAGTTAATTAAAGGTAATGTAGATCAAGAAGTTCCTTTGATGTCTTTTTCCTTTTCTTTAGCTTTACAGTTTCCATGCTTACCCTTGAAATACCTTGAGCTGATGCTATTTTCCAAGTCTTCACTACCGCTTTTCCCTTTTATTGAGAAGGTCTCTGATCATGTGGTTTCTAATGCTGGTAGGTTAGGGAGAACAGAGGAATTAAGACAATGTGCAGGGTATTTCAGCCTTGTAGTAGCAAGATGCTGAAGAGTACAAGTTCTGTTAACCAAAATCAGGAATTGATTAAGAGTCCGGTGGATATGTATCATGAATTCGGCATTGAAATTGAGGATTTAAACGGTAACAAGATCCCTACTAACCTGGTTTTTGGGAGAAATAATAAGGAAGAAGAGAATAATAGAAAGAAGGCAAATAAAGGAGAAAGGGAACTGCGGAAGCTTCAATGGGAGGTTAAGTAGGGAGATAATAATCAAGTTAGTCGGAGCAAAGGCGGTCGTAAAAAATGTTCATAATTTAAATTTTCAGTTGGAACATTCGAGGATTGGATAGTGCTAGTAAAAGGATGGGTGAAACAACTGTTAACGAAACATGATCCAGATTTGGTGGTTATTCAAGGATCAAAGAAAGAATTGATTCAAAGTTAATCAAGAAGCTTTGGAATGGGGATAATAAGAAGTGGTGCTTTTTACCTTTATTAGGTTTTTCCGGGGGAATAGTAGTGATTTGGAATGGTGATATTCTTAATTGCATAGAGGAAATAATGGGTCAGTACTCGATTTCTTTTAAATTTAAAGTAGGTAGGAATGACTTTTTATAGGTATGGACTGGTGTTTATGGACCCAGTAGATATAAAGGTAGGCAGAATTTTTAGGATGATTTGATAAGAATTTTTGAGGATTGGAGATTGCCTTGGTGTGTGCGAGGAGATTTTAATGTCATTTGATTCTCTAGAGAAAAGAAAGGTGGGAGTAGAATTACTCGGAGTATGAGAGGTTTTGCAGAAGTTGTGAATAGATGTCAAATAATGGATATTCCTTTGCAAGGGTCATCTTTCACTAAGTCTAGTATGGAGGAGAATCCAATGTATAGTAGATTGGATAGATTTCTTGTGACACCGGATTGGGAGGATCATTTTAAGAATATCATTCGGATTAATCTTCCTAGACTAATTTCAGATCATCACCCTATTTTGTTGTCTTCAGGGAGTGTTAGATTTGGTCCACGTCTTTTTCATTTTGAGAATATGTGGTTAACACATCCGAAGTTCAAGGAGGAAGTTAAATATTTGTGGGATAAAAGGGAAGGATTGGATGGGCTGGACACAAATTCACGAAATATCTTGGAGGCGTGAAGGAAGGATTGAAGAAATGGAATAAAGAGAAGTTTGCGTTCATTCATGAGAAACATAGAATCTTAGTGGAGGAACTTGATAGAATTGATAAGGAAGAGGAGAGAATGCTTGAGGAGGTTGAAAAAAGTTGGAGAATGGAGGTTAAGAATGAGTTGGAAATGCGGTCTAAGAGGGAGGAAATTTTTTGGAGACAAAAATCTAGGTTTAATTGGCTTAAGGAGGGTGATATGGTTTCTTTCATAAGGTGACAAATGGAAGACAAAGAAGGAATGGCTTAACCAGACTTTTAGTAGATGAGGAGAAGATTGAGAATCTTGATCGCATTGAGGAGGTGATTACCAATTGCTATAAAAATCTGTTTTCTTCAGTGATGTTCGTTAAATTCAAAATTGGTAATGTGGATTTGGGTTCAATTTCGGAGGTGCAATGTAGATGGCTTGAAAGAAATTTTGAAGAGGATGAAATAAAAAAGGCAGTTGCGGATCTTGCTGGAGATAAAGCACTTGGCCCGGATGGATTCACTATAGCTTTTTATCATGAGTGTTGGGAGATGGTGGAGGAGCTTTTATTAATATTTAAGGATTTCTGAGAAAATGATGTGATTAATTTGAGTACTAATTCTACCTTTATAGCTTTGATCCCTAATAAAGATGGCATGTGTCAAGTGAAAGATTTCCGTCCTATTAGCTTAGTGACTAGTCTTTACAAGATCATTGCTAAGATTCTCTCTTTGCGATTGAGCTTAGTTCTTAATTCTGTAGTATCGGTGAATCAAAATGCATTTGTGAAGGGTAGGCAGATTTTGGATGGAGTCTTGATTGATAAAGAGATGATGGAGGAAATGAGAGAGACTCTTACACATTCAGTTTGCAGATGATACAATGCTTTTTCTTGAATTGTCAGAAAGAGAGGTTTGGCATGCTAAAGCGTATATCGAGTGTTTTGAAACAGTTTATGTTCTGAGAATGAATTTGTCCAAAAGTAGTGTCAATGGATTGAATGTTGATGAGGGAAGACTAGTTGATTTAGCGGGTTTTTGGGCTGTGGGGTCTCAAGGTTGACCATCAATTGTTTGGGTTTACCTCTATGAGATAACCCTAACAAGTTAGAGTTTTGGGAACCAGTCATTGAAAGATTCGACAAGAAGTTAGCTAGATGGAAAAGAAGTTATTGGAGGAAGAATCACACTTATAGGGGTTTTTCTTGCTAATCTTCCAGTTTACCTTTATGTCCCTTTTTAAGATGCCTAGGCTGGTTGTTAATAGGCTTGAGAAAATTCAGCGTGATTTCCTTTGGGGTGGAGTGTTGGTTTGGAGGAGTAGAAAGAAGGATCATCTAGTCAACTGGAGACAAGTTTGCAGAGGTAAAGGATAGACTAGGCATAGGAAACCTCATGTTCAAGAATCGTTCTCTCATTGGCAAATGGTTATGAAGGTTTGTAGCAAAAAAGGATAGTTTATGGCAATTAATGGTTCATAGCAAATTTGGAGTGGCTAGTAATGGGTGGGATATTAATTGTAAAGCAAAGGTACTTTATAATAGTCTTTGGAAACATATTATTTGCTCTGTATCCCAATTTATCTCCTTTTATTTCGTACTTGTATTGGGGATGGTAGTAGAATCAGATTTTGGAAAGATGCGTGGAGGGATGATTCCTTACTTTCAGTTAAATTTCCCAGGTTGTATAATGCTGTTCTTTTCAAGGATGCTTTTGTTTCTGAAGTTCTGTCTTTTTCTCCCTTTGGTCTTGAGTGGTTTCTCCCTCTTCGTAGGGATCCTAGGCCTTTTGATATAGAACAAATAGCACTGTTGGTGGATTTCCTTAAGGGTGCTATTCTTCTTCTAGGTTGTTCTGATAAAAGAAGTCTGGTCTTGGGATCCCAAAGGTGAATTCTCTTCCAAATCTCTTTTCTCATTGTTAGTTTCCTCCACTGATCATCCTTTTCTCCTTTTTCCTTTTCTTAGGATTTGGACAGTCTTCTCCCCACCTAGAGTCGAGGCTTTTATCTGGGCCTTGTTTTTGAAAAGGATTAACATGAATGATGTTCCTCAAAGAAAGAGAAGATTTATGGCTTTATCTCCTCAGGTGTGTGTTATGTGTTGGCAGGGGGAAGAATCTATCATTCATCTTTTCATTCATTGTAAGTTTGCTTGGACAATTTGGTGTGATTTGCTGAAGGAGATTGCAATTGGCTGGGTTGTTCCTTTCAATATCGTTGATTTGGCACAGTAATGGAGTTTTGAAGGAATGGCTGCAAGGGGAAAGGAGCTGTTCTCATCTCTTCTTCATGCAGTACTTTGGGACATTTGGGGAACGTAATAAAAGGATTTTTGAAGGTGAGAAGGCAGAGTTTCAGGAAGTTATGGGTAGTATCAGATTTATGACAGCTTCTTGGATTTCAGTGGCAGCTGACTTGGAAAACATCTTGGTAGATAGTATTGTAAGGAATTGGAAAGGGGCAATCATGTCATCAGAATCCATGGCTGATTAGTCCTTTTGGGTCTTTTTTGCCTATTGGTTTTGTTGTTTGTTCATTTCTGCTTATCTGTTTTTTTTTTTGTTTTGTTTTGTTTTTTTTTTTTTTTGGCTTTTTGGCTAGCAGTAGTGCTCTTGTAATTTTGTTTCTGTTTTTCTGACGCCTAGGGACCAATCTCGATCCCTTGCTTCTATTGTTCCTGTACTTGTTTCATTTCCCATATATATTATGTGTTACCCATCAAAAAAGAATATTGTGCCAAACATTCTTATATGATCAATAAAAATTCATTTTATCAACACAAAATAGAAAGAGAAAAGCTCATGGCGTGGTAGAACCCTTTTTACTCCAAAAAAGGAAAAAAAAAAATCTCACAAAAATAATATTTTTAATTATATTAGTAAAACTATTTTTTATTTCTAGATTTTTATAATTTTTAAAGTTATAAATTATTTATGTAAATAACTTATGACTAATAATAATATTTGATCTACTATAATATTCCACTTTATGATAAACAGATGTACGGGTTGCTCAGTTGGTAAGGGCGAATAGGGGATTGTGTGGGTTAGGCGCACGGTCTTAAGTTCGATTCCCCAGCTGGGCAGGTTCGAATTTAAGTGGGAGGTCGTGGCGGTGGGTTGCTGGCTTGCTGCGCAAGCCTCCTACTTGGGATTAGTCGAGCCTAAGGTCCGGACACCCAAGTTAAAAAAAAAATAATAATATTTGATCTACTATAATATTCCACTTTATGATAAAAAAAAATGTAAAATGTCTATCCATTGCATTCTTTCTTTCTATATTTCTACTATTTTTTTTATCACATTTAAAATTTATTTTTCCTTGACATTTTTTTTAAGTAAATATTTGATAATGTATTATTTTTGAACTATTTTATTAATCGTTTTTAGATTATTTTTTATGCGTAAGATTTAAAATTCATTATGTAAACAATTGATGGCTAATTAGTTAGGTGATAGGTCTACCATAATAATTGTCCTTTTGTGATGGAAATCTACAACTGCCTATATCTTGTATATCTCTATTAAAAAAATTTCTCAATTTAAATTTTTTTATTGTTTGTTAAAATTTCGAATAGCTAATATATATATATATATATATTTTGATGGAAATATTTTTGACTAGGGCTTCAAGCGTACTATATATTCAGGTTGCATTAGTATGGGTATAAGTGTTGTCATATAGCATGGGTATAGGGTCTTGGTTTAGAGAAGTCCGAGAAATTGTGTTTTGGGACTTAACGGAATATTTAAATGATGTTGTAGAAAATAATTGAATACATAGGATCTGTTGTTACTGGTATAGGCGACCACCTAGGGGCAGCAAGCTCTAGGCTATTCATTATATATTATTTCTAAGTACTCTGCAGCAAGTTGAACAATTACATATACCATAGTTTTGAGAGAAAAAATGATTAATGTGACACGTTTCCTACCAACATAGCCTAATGCAATGAACAACATATTAGATGTGAGGAACTTAGAATGAGATGAATTCCAATTAAAAAAAAATGAAAAAAAATTACAAAATTGATTTGATTAATAAATCCTAAAACAACTAGCAAGTATTCAATGTTACGAGCATGTCAATGCCATTATATGAAGGCAATGTATGTGATTGTACAAAAGATACTATACCCCCATCAAAATCCATCCTCGACATCTATCCTCCCGAAAAATAAAGAAACCCTTTTTGAACCACGTTCGTGCAAATTTATCTGCTATTCTAGATCTTCCTTTGTTATAGCATCGTGGGTAGACTAGTTATATATGCATTTGATGTAAATTTACAATAGATCTAATAAAAAAGATTTATATATGAAATACTCAAAGTTGGTAGCCATTACTTTTACTTCCAAATTTTATTTTGTTGATAATCTCCCCCACATGTGGTTTTTGGTCGTGATTTTTGTAACTGATCCCTAGATACTCAAATTTAGGAAAAAGTTTGAAAAAGGGTATATTTGGACGGATTTTATGGTTTCTGGTAAAACATCTCTATTTTTGTTTTATTTTTTCCTACTTTTCTAAAATTTGAGTAAATAATTCAGTTTTTATGAGTCAGCTAATTATCAAGAAAATGGTTTCAGAAAAATATCACCAAAATTATTTAAAGAAGAAAAGAGAATGCTTCCAGATATATTTTCCCTTGGTGGTTTACCAAAATCAGTAACCATGGGTGGGATACTTCACTCCTAGTTTCTTCTGTTGCTTAAGGCTTCTCTTTCCTGTTCTAATCTGAATATTCTTTACTGATATCATTAAATTGGTCCGTCGGTATAGAACCATCAGAGACAATTAGGATATTGTGAGCAAATTAGTTGTGAACCCTGGCAGATTTGTGGGCACATGGCTCAACTCTTCAATAATTGTAAGTTTGTTCATGAACTTAGCAATCTAGACATCCTTTTTCATGCATGGATTTGGAAAGTTCTTGGATGGCTTTAGCCATGGCTGTGAGCTACTCTTCGATGGAGATACCTTGGACACCATGATCGACATAGCAATAAAGTAAAGAGGAAATGACAGCATTCAAGGGCCTTGAAGGCATGGATCTCGGACTTCCACTAGGTGATGCAGGTGCACAAACTTTGCTCGAGCTATTATGATCTCGAGACAATGAATTTTCAATTGATCCAACTTCAATTTGAACTTTCTTTACTTCTTATTCTTCCCTTTTTTTTTGGACCATCATATTTTCTGTGACTTAATTATTCTTCATTTTTTTGGACCATCATATTTAGGTGGAAGTGGACTGAATCAAATTTGGACCTTCTTTACTCAATTTTTTCCCTCATCCTTTTAACCATCCTATTCTTCTGTAAATCAATTATGTTGGGTTGTAGGTGGAAGTGGACTCTCAACCAATTCTACAGACATAAATGAGACTGACAAGGTTGTTGAGGAAGGACATACTGCTTCGTACGATGAGCATCTCACCCCAGCTGAGAAGCGGTATATAGAGCAGAGGGAGAAACTCGATGTCCATAGGCTGGTTAAGACTTCAAAAAAATCACACCGTGACAGAATCCAAGATTTCAACCAGTACCTGGCAAATATGAGCGAGCACTACGACATTCCTAAAGTTGGCCCGGGCTGAATTGGTAACATTATGCGTCTGATAGCAGAGTCCATCTGTCCCACCTGAGTTGGTAAGTCCACTTTTTATGTTCTTGATTGTTATCCTCAAGTCATCTTTAGCACCTAGTTTCTGTTGGGGTAGTTGTGTTAGTCTCTACAGTATGACTGCGCATTTCATTCCAGTGCAAGACATGAACTTCTTTCCTTAATTCTTATACTTTGTTAGAAACATGTACTTTTTCTACGAGGATCTTTCATTGCAATCTATGTGGTAAACGCTTGGATTTGGAATTTTTCCTGCTGCAGGCTTGTGGTCATATGTGGTTTGATCGCCACCATCTGGCCTTGTACAAACACTAAAACATGATTCTTTTTGCATTTTGCACTTCACTGTTCCTTGTGTCGAATGTATAATGTGTCCTGTTGCATCATAGTAAAGAAAATAGCAGGGGGTTATATACAGACAACTTGTGTCCAAAAATTACCTGTTTTCTTGCTCTCCATATTGTACAGAAGTGACCGAGACAAGCATAGAATTCGCACCACATAACATCTATTGGCATGTGATCAAGTGTGTACTGCTCTGGCCCAAGTAGGTACGCCTGTCTTCTCCAAAAGAGCAAACCTCGAAGCATAGAATTTCAAATACCCTATGTCCTACACCACAGAAACAATCAGAAAAACCAATCACTGATTAGGCTGAAGAATGAAGCCTTTTGTTTTTGGATAATTTTGTAAATGAATCAAATACGGTAACTAAACATTGACATCAAATTCAAATATGAGTCTGATTCTAGATAAGAATTGTTTCGAAGCATGCTTGTATAGGCAATGGCAGCCGTAGAAATCCAAAGGCTTGAGCCAAAATAGAGAATATTAGATATTGTATATGTGGTGTTTTGCATCATATCATTCAAGAGGCGAATCTCTTCAAGGAAAAATCAATGCACAAGATTAAGGCATAACTCAAGGTACGAGATCAAGGCATAACATGAAGGTGGAGACATGTTGAATATTTGATTGTGAAGAAAATGCTTGATTTTCAGAATTAGATTAGGTTGATCCATATGTATTATGATAGGATTTGATTTAAATTTATTTTTATTTTTATATTTTTAATTTTTCTATTTAAACCCTATGTACGGTCCTCTGGTCCTCTTGTGATCACTTGGAATTTATCAACGAAATCAGTTTTTCTTCAAGCCAAAGGAAAAAATATGCCCCACGTTATTTTCATCCTTGGGGATCAGCATTTTAAGTCTCTTGTTCATACGGTGAAACCAGTCGCAGACAGGCTGACTTGGACGTGACATATAGCATCTGTGTGGGGCTACTAAGGTTTCCATCACTGCAAGCTTCACTGATCATTGAATTGTAAGAATGTATGTTTGGAAGAATCCCTTTGAGCTTCAGCTCTTCAAAGAGCTGAAACCCATGGGTTTTAAGGCCTTCCTTAAAATGCCCATTAATCATAGCCGTACAAAAGAACTAAAACGGTAAGACTTTGTTGCTGCATAGTTCAATGCAATAAACTAACATACAAGACAATAAGGCATGTCCAAGATTTTACTATACCATGGTTTTCTGATTTTTGTCTCTTCTTTTTCTCCTCTATCTATGGTGCGGAATCTATATCCGTTTATAATGTATCTCATCAATCTCTTTATAATGTATCTCATCAATCTCTTCGCAATTGGGAGTGGACCGTGCGCTAGCGATATAATTTCCTTTTGCACCTCACTACTTGACTGTCGTAACACTAACCTATTTTCAACGACGAAAAAGATTAAGATTTTTGCAAATACTCGTTAAGTGTTGAACAAGATTAAGATTTTAGCACATACGATTTACATAGTTCTTGAACCAACCAATGAAGTTTTTGTTTTGCATTTTTTGAATTTCATGGGTTCCTTTATAAGATACTACATCTTAAGTATATGCGTGTATTGCTTGCAAGTAAATGCTTGTTATGCATACTTCATTTTGGACTACATTCGAAAACAGGTTAGTTAAACAAATTTACAGTTGTTTCGAAGGATTTCTGTGAGGAATCCGAATTTGAAGTTAGAAAAATATTTGAACTCCTAGATTTAATTATGTGGCTCAACTGATCATATTAGGGGGCAAAATCGATATTTTTTCTGACAAACTCTGAGTCTACACAAGATTATACACATTAAAGAACATTTTGATTCAAGAGTTCGGTTTTAAAAATGAATTTAGGATTGAATATGGATCAAGTGAGACTATTGGGGGTGGGGGTGGGGGGGTTTGATCATTTATATGAATTTTGAAATTTTTAGGAGAAATTGACAATATGATTGGAGTGAGGATTCAGGAAAAAAAAGCCAAACTCAAACTACCAAAAACAACAATAATCAGAAAAGCTGCCCGCGCGCAAATTAAGGTGTCTACAAACAATATTGTAGTAAAATTCACTAGCTTTTGCAGTGATTATGTCAATTTGGGCATCTTTATTTTTCTCTTTTAGTACAAAAATAAAATCATTTCTATCAACCCAAATCGACTACACTGCAAAAGCAAAATTAAGCAAAATTAATGATCCGTGGGACATTTAATGTGTGATGGATCGCATCTTGATTAGGGTTGATGGCTGATGGATCCATCTGCCATCAGAATCTTTGATAACTTGTTTCTTACATCATGTCAACTAGAATAAGATAAAATACAAATGAAAATAGTCTGTGATTTTTGCTTGCGATGTTTCCTGTAGCATCAGTCCCATGAACACATCCATGAAATCGACAATTGTGTTCTTGTTAAGGGTGAATGTATAATAAGGCTTTTAGATTGATAGGTTGTCGGTTTCTGAGATGTCTTTATAGCATCATGTAATTGCATCTGCAGGAAGCGTCAGAGGCAAAAATCGTGAACTCGTAAAATACCATGTGTGTTGACAGGTCAAGTCAGATTTTGTCACGCTTAAGAAATCTTACCCGTGCTTAATGTAAGATCGGACCTGTTATGGAGTGGACTCTTTTCAAACAAAATCATCCGTTAGGGTTTTCGGTCATCATGCCATGTAATCCGAAACTAGCAAAATAGTTGTTTCAGTTATAGGAAGGTTGTGACTGTTTGGTATAAATTTTAGAAGTTATTTTTAATTTAAAAATTAAAAAATCAAAAAATAAAATAAAAATTAGTTTGGTAACAGAAATAAAAAATAGTTTTTTAAAAGTTAAAAAAGTTAAATTTTAACTTTTCATGAGAATTTAAAAAAATAACTTTCAAACTTTCGAAAAGTCATTTTATTTTAATTTTCTTTCTCTTCGACCCCCAATCAAGGTTTAAAGGATCGGTCTGGTCCAATCCCAAGCCATGATAAATAATTGTATCGTAAGGTTTTGGACCGGACCAGTACAACCGATACTAGTATAACCGATACCGGTTTAGACCGATTGGTACTGGTGATGCACAAATTGGTAAATGATCAAAAATGTCAATTTACATTGAGGTTTAAGCAATCGAATGTTCGAAATACTTGCTTTCTCTGGCCTAAATCAGAAAAGACCGTTCCAATGAAAGGTTTCCAATGATACAAAGAGGGAAATGGTAAGATCAGTCAGGAATGTTCAGAAAGACAACACAGAACTTGGTAAACTTCAAAAAAAATATTTTAAGACAAAACGCTCTGCAAATTCTCAGAGGATGTCCTAAATGCTCAGAATTTTGATCCCTCTTTCTGATGCCTCATCCTCTTTTTATAGCTTCAGACTCATTATTTTAACCGTTTGCAACGTTTCATGAACGGGTTGAAGACGTTTGGCTGAACAGGCGTTTTGAATTGAGTATTCAATATCAAAACGTCTAATTCAATATGTAACGTTTCAATGAATGAATTCACAACGTTTGGTTAATTTAATGAGTATAACGTTATAAAAGTAATGATACGTTATACTTATGTACTGATTCAAGTCTTTTAATGCTTCAAGATCTTCGAGGATCTTGACAAGACTTATCTCTTTAGCCCTCCATTCCTGAAAGTCTTAAGATTTATTACCCCCTATGTATAAGTGAGTGACTTTCGAGTCATTAAATTGATTATCCCGAAAGGTGTTTCAGAATATCAATGATTTTGATATGATAAATGGTTATTTCGAGATGTTTTCTCGAAATACAAAATATTGGTCATTTCGAGATGTCTTCTCGAAATACAAAATAATGGTTATTTCGAAGTATAACTTCAAAATACTGATGGTAGTTAACATAAATATGCCTTCATGTTCCGTTTCGAGTATGTGATTCGAGACCCATTTCGACTAGGACTTCAAAATACGTTGTTAATTTCGAGATGATTCTCCCTGAGTGGGTTTTCCTCGAAATCTGCTTTCAGGCAATATTCAAAATTCTAATTTATACATTCTTTGAATGTAATTACACATTTGACCTTGCCACGTGTCAAAATATGATTGGATTAAAT
>JAUPMG010000004.1:916505-929379 GCA_031762675.1 Pachysandra terminalis | reverse complement strand
AATCAGAGAATACCGAAGGGATTTTGTAGTGAACCTACCGCTCGAGTCTAATGTCCATAACCTGGAATCAGAAAGGCTATCATTGATAATTGCATTTTCAAGGAGCGAAAACAGAGATGCTAGCTCATCAATCTCGACCAACCTAGGATATCGAAGAAATGGTAAATTCCACGAAAGCTCAGACCTATATAGTTAAGAGAAATAACCTGAAATTTCCTCATCAATTTTCTTAGGATCATCCGTCATCACCCCATCACTTTCCAACATCCCGATCGCATTTGTCTTCCTTCTATAATTGGCCATTTTATGAAAATACTTTGTATTACCGTCTCCTTCTTTTAGCCATTTAACTCTTGCTTTTTGCCTCCAATTCAACTCCTCTTTTCTCAGCAAATCCTCCATCTCCAATTTCAACCTTCTCTTAGATAGCCACCCAAACACGTCCCTATTCCACACTCTAAGTTTTTCCTTAATACCTCTGAGGAACTTCAAAAACTTAAAACCTTCCCAACCATCACCCACCTCCTTACTATCCCACCACCCTTTGATAATTTCCTTAAACTTTGGATGTTGGAGCCACATATTTTCAAACCTAAAAGGAGGCGGATCACTTTTCAGCACATAATCCGTATGAATCAAGCTGGGGGAATGGCCAGAAATAGGCCTAGGAAGAACTTTCTGAACTGTTTTAGGGAAATGTTCCTCCCAGTCCAAAGAAACAAGGATCCTATCCAATCTACAACACACCGGATTCTCTGGCAAGTTCGAGCAAGTGAATCTCCCACCCTTAAGAGGATAATCAAACAACTCTTCATCATTAATAAAATCAGAAAATCCTCTCATGCTATTAGCTATTCTACTATTTCCAGATTTCTCGTGTGAAAATCTAATCACATTAAAGTCCCCTACCACACACCATTGGCCGTCCCACCTAGCACGAGTACTTTTAAGCTCTTCCCAAAAACTGCCTCTCTCTTTGGGTTTATTAGGGCCATAAACACCATCAAAACCCAAACAAAATCATCCTCCACACTATGCACTTTCACAGACAAAGAAAACTCACCCCTCCACACTTCTTCTAACACCACACAATCCACATCCCAAAAAATACAAATTCCCCCTGCTCTACCTACAAACGGTAGAAATTCCCACTCCTTGTTCTTACCTAACCCTAATCGCCTGATCAGTCTCTTGGAAACTACTTCCTTCTTAGTTTCTTGGAACACACCGATATCCGCCTTACATCTTCTCAACATCTCTTTGACTACCCTCCTCTTCTCATTACTTCCCAATCCCCTAACATTCCAGCTGATTATCTTCATCGAGTAACTTTCTCCATCTCTCCTAATTCAACTCCCCTCACCTTTTTCCTCTTATATTGTAAACTCCATTGCGACTTTTTCATTTTTTCACTAGATTCGGCCCCAACCTCAGGACTCTGCCTATCGGACTCTCTAACACTTTTACTAATCCTTTCATTTCTCTCTTTAAACTCCTTTACAGCATCGTTCAATGAAACATGTTCCCCATTCTTACCTTTTACACCGATTTGAAATTCTGTTGCCAACTCTACAATTCCTTCCCATTCTAACTTTTTACTAGTCTCCACTACAACTACACCATTCTCTAGACTCACAACTTCTTCGGGTGTCCCTAAATGGGTAACCTCCTCCTCAAAAAACCCACCCCTATGATGAATAAGTGGCTTTGGAGAAACTTGTGGAGACAAAGACCTGTTAGAACCATTCTGCAAGGAGACAGCATCATTGTTATCGGATGGAAAGCCAATCATTTGACAAAGAGAATTAAACGATGTACCTGGGTAACCTGGTCCAACCATATTTTCTGTGTGTATGAGGTGAGGAAAGCAAGCACTGATCCTGACTTCCGATGCTGGAAGAAGACTTCAGGATAGTTGGTAATACTGAAGATGGTAAAGAGCGTGCCATTCCTTCTTCGACATTAACATTGAAAAATGGTACCTGAGAATCAGACTGAGCTCTATCCCCCCACGAAGGACCAACTTTTGATTGAGCAAGAGGAGACTGGTCAGAGTCAGACGCCCTATCACTGCCCTTAACCACATAAAAAGCCCCCTGTGTACTGCTTTTGAGGCCTTCCAAATTTTTTCTCCAATTTAATTCGCCTGAGCAGTCAAAACTGTTTACTCGCCCTTCTGATCCCACCATGCCGCTATGACTGTTTGCGCTCATCACTAGAATGCTATCTGCAGCCTCAATATGATTGTTGAAATTTTCTGTTTCAACGCTGACAAGCCTCTTCTTAACAAGACCCAAATTTGACCCATTTGAAGCTTCACTCCCGCTCTCGATAGAGGGGCTCCTCCCTACCAAGCTTGGTACAACACCACCCACTGGAGTACTTCTAACCCCAAAATCTCCAGCCGTTGAAGAGGGAAAAAGAAGAGAATGGGAATTCCTCAAAGGGCTCGAGGCAGATTCGGAAGGGTGGTGGTTTGGAGGGAGACGTTCCCCAACAAAATCTTTCACGACCTTCGCCACTTTGGACGCCACTGCCGCCCTTATTTCCCCCAGAAGATCGACTCCTTTCTCTCTTCCTACCTCAAACCCACTGGTTTCCCCTGATTCACTCTCTCGCCCTCTCTGCTCGCGATTGGACATACTTCTCCCTCTACCTGGAACGACAAAAGTCTTTCTTGGGCTCAAAGAGGTGGACCTAAAATTAGGTCTAGACCCCTCACTAACAAGAGATGGGCCCTTGGCCTTGACTAAGCCCTCTTCCTTTCCTTTAGGACTCAGACCCTGGATGGGCCCAGGCCCAGGCCCAAGGATCGAGTGGCAGCCCGCAATTGCAAACTTTTCAAAATTTGAATGAGCGACAACTTTATGGTGGTGGGGCCCACAGTCAGAGGAGCTGCCCCCCTCATCCTTTTCTCCTTCCTCTAAGCCTCTTCCACATGACAGAGGATTACAGACGATATCCTCGATCTCAACGTCGTCTTCTCCGGCTAGACTCGTCAGAAGATTTCCAAACCCAGAACTTTCTAGCGTGACCACCGAAAAGTAGATAAACGTTTCAAAACTGCATAAGCCGTCCCAAAGAACGATTTCCCTTGGGATTTTTTGGTAGCAGCGCTCCTTTACCTGTATTTCCACCTTTCCCAAACCATCCGGCAATAGAGTAATCTTTCCGATATCAAGAATAACTCCGCACAACTCGCTGATGTATTTCAAAGTTTCCAAAGCCATAAGTTGGATGAGGATCCCCTCCACGATCATCCAAATGCCTACTTTTCAACTGAGCCTACCACCACCCCTTCGCCTAGATTCCACCTTTTGAAATAAACCTTGAACTGGCTTCCAGCCTGAACAAACGCTTTTTTTGCTATAAGGCGGGTATCAGATGATCTGGTGAAGAGCACTGCTTTTTTCTAATTTAGGGCCATAAATTCTCCTAGCTCGATCCCAACTAATTCAACTAGAATTTTTTCTTTCACCACACTCCAACCATGACAAGGAACTGAGCTAGAGCAGCAAATCGCGAAAGCCCATTTGGAGAAGTTGGGGATACCGCTATAACCGGAACTTGTCCGACATTAGAGATCCCACCTAGCAGCTCATTCCCTTCAGCTAACATGTTGATATTCTTTGCGTCAACCTTTTCTTGATCCTCAACTCTACTACGCTGAGCGTAAACCTTCTACTTCATTGGCTCGGTATGCTAATTTTCCATCATCTGATCTACATCACTACTAACCTGATCAGGAGCCCTTTCCTCTAAAAACAATTGTCTGCTCATGACCGAGAGATATTTCCATCCATGAAACTGGTTATCTTTCGGCAAGAACAACACACAATGACGAGTTTCATTTTTCATGGATGTAATTTTGATAAATTCACCCCTAAGATTGTTTCTCTTTTCCATCATAAGAACTCTTCCTGAAGACCTTGATGAGCCCAAAAAACCAGAGGAATGATTATTCTGATTCAATCCTTCCATCTTTCTAAGAAACCAATCAGTCTCCTCCCCATTCAATAGAAGCCAGCTAGACAAAGGACCACTTCTTTTAGCGATTCGCAACCACTTCCAGCCATTGTTGCTGAAACCTTCAAACGAAATTGTTTTCTTCTCTATCTGGAAGCTTACTCTGACTGCTCCCTTGCTATTATTCCCTATTGGCTTTCTGCTACTGCCCTTTGCAACGATTCTAGCATAGGTGCCTCGAGCCCCCCTACCTGCCACATCCGGCCTATGCTCACCCTTTCTGACGTCAAAACTCTGCAACCCTGCTTCAATATCGTTCGTACTATATCCGGCATCGATGAGGCCACAGTCAATCTACTCCTATCCTTGAACACTCTCAGATTCCTCTCCCCCCACAGAATCCAGAGTATTACGTGACACACCCCCTGATACATGAATCTGCCTCTCTCTCTCTCTCCTAGCTCTGGGAAACACCATTGTACCAAAAACTCACCAATCTCCTCAAGTAACACCCACCAGATTCCAAGCCAACGAAAGAAAAAGGACCACACATCTCTAGCCATTGGACAATGCAAGAAGAGGTGGTCGACTGATTCCCCAGCCTTTATACACATAAAGAACATGTGGTGCAAAAGCACATAGGACGGCCACCTTCTTTGTAGAAGATTGCAAGTGTTAAATCTTATGAAGGATAGCAGTCCAAACGAAAGCCTCAACTCTGGGAGGAATAAAAAGTTTCCAAACACAACGATGAGGAAAAGGAAAAGAGACGGACTGTGGCCGAATGGCAAAAAGGAGCTCATAGAAAAAACACCGTTGCTACAAGGACTCCAAATCCTACAATCCCTACTCTCAGACGCAACAAAGACATCCCCCAAATCAACGAAAAGAACCCCAAGTGGCAGAATTCCCCACAAAAACAAAGGAAGGGAAGCCAACAAACATATTATTATAATAAGAGAGAATGGATAAAAAAAAAAGGAAAGGAAGCCAACCAGAGTAGCAGAATTCCACACAAAAAAAAAAAGCAAGCAAAATACATGACCGCACTACACAGGGCATAACACCCACCCCTCACACATGCTCTAAGACCTCACTCAACATCTCTAAGGAACAAATGCCCAAAAGCATTATATCCCTGCCAACACCTCTCTTGGCCACCATATCGGCTCAGCCCATCAACTTCTATTCTTTGGACAGACCTATTTGTGCCATGTGGCACAAAGAAGTAGCTGGTCCAAACTGTCCATTTGAGAGAATGCCATCTAAATTAGAATCCTGTTGACTCCCCTTTCCCCACATAAGCTCTACACCCACCATGCATGTACTCAACTTCCTCCCCAACAAGGGCGCAATCCAAACTAGTTGAGAACGACCCAATCAAGACCCAACCTGACAAATGCGTGGGTTTTGGTTGGAGCTCTTGAGTTTTGGGTTGAGTCTAACCAATATCAATCTTGGGTTGGGTTGGGTTAGGATTGAGGATTCGGGAAATCTAACCCAACCCAAGCCCAGCATATATGTGTGTATATATGTATGTATGTAGAATATACATACATAAATACATATATATATATATATATAGATATATAAATGAACACACATATTATATATATATATATATGTGTGTGTGTGTGTGTGTGTGTGTGTGTACATGTATCAATGTATACATGCATGTTAATTATTTTTTTTTAATGAGTGCACGTGTGTGAATATACACATACCATATGTATATATATATATACAATTTATGTGTGAATATATACGTACGTACATATGTTTGTGGATACATATATAGTAATTTGTGCACATAATCTGCATGCTTAATAAGTTCTAGCATATAAGGAGAATAATACATTCCACATAAATTTTATTGAGAGAACAAAACAGAATTTTTGTTGAACATGTTTATCACAATAAGTTCACACTAAATATTGCCCAATTAAGTACAACTATGACAGAACTTAGCTACTTGAACAAACCTGACTTGTGTAAACCCAACCTATAATCAAGTTGAGTTGAGACTAGGGTTAAACATTGATCCTTGGGTTGGAAGAGCGTTGGGTAACTTGGGTCGATGTTGGCTTGGGTATGGTGAAGGAATAATTGTTTTGCCGTTTTCTTTTTTCTTTTTTTAGGGTTAGGCTCAGGTTTGTCTTTGATGCAACCCAACCCACCGGAATTGCACCCCTATCCCCAACAAACAAGACCCATTGATTAGATGTTTTCTAGTAATTGAATTGTTCTTAAAACGCTTGAATTCTGAGAGTTGACATTGTACAACTGAGTTGAAGCATACACCATGAAAGGAAACTGAGGTGATGCAGAAATGGGTTTTAGTGTCTTTTTCAGCCATCACATCAACTGCCATATGTCAGAAATGGACCTTTCCATACCTCTTTATTGGACAGTCCAACTAGGAAATCTGTACCCATATATTAGTCCAGACTTAAAAACCTGCTAGAACACGGATTTCACACATAGCATTTTATTTGGAGACCCCGCTTGTCTACATGTATTTTCAGTTGACCCCACCGCACATACTACGCTTCAGGCTAAAAAACATATGGCAAAAAGGGCTCTCATAATTTAATGTCTTTCATGTACAAAACTTAAAAAATATTAAAATATTTGACAGTTATCATTACACATGACAAAATCTACTAAACAAGAATTAATGAGGCTTACACTAGTTGAAGTATTTGTCTACCTGGCTTATCTGCATGGTTCCATACCAGGTGGATGGTATGGACTTTCCACATCATTACTCCATATTTAATCACAAAAGTCACACCAACATCCAATAAAGAACGGTTGCAACAAAAATCCATTATACTAGGAAGCAGACAATATTTGGATGAACAAGAAACAGACCTTCCCAACACGTATGGAATGAACTTAACAGATGTCAATCCGTAGAGATAGTTCCCAAGAGAAAACGGAAGCAAAGGACTTAGGCGCAGAAGGGTGACAACTCTGAAACCATTCTCTCCAATGGCCTTGTCAATGGCTAAAAATTTCTTGTTCCCTGCAACCAGCTTAAGAATGCGTTCACGGGCAAAATATCTGGCAATGAGAAAGGCCACAGTTGCAGCCACCTGAAAAGGGTAACAAGTAAAACTGAGTACCCATGGCTGTTGAATTTCCATCTTATAGTTACGAGAATTTCACCTTACCGTTCCACTGATAGAGACAATGATAGTGCCAGTAAAAGTGCCAAAAAGAAGACCAGCAGACATGGTCAATGGGATGGCCGGGATTGCAAGTACCTAGGATAATATGAACTATCAGATGTTAGGAAAAACAAAAGATGAATGATCTTTACTACTTTCCAACAGCTGAAGACACTATAGTACAGCCTCTGTTGTTAAAATCTTACGATTAATGGCATGAATCTTACGATTCGATTCGATTTGACCCTAGATCGATTCAAATCAATGAAAAAATCGGTTTATGTTTGAATCTTACGATATAGGATTTAATCGTACGATTCATACGATTTAAACGATTCAAAAACAATAAAAAAAATGTCTACTTTTTTACTGAAATTGTTTTTCCTTTTTTGGTTTGATCCTTGTTTTTATAGAACAAAGTACTGTAAAATGATTAAATATGCATAAAGACATGTAGTTTACTAATTTTAAACAAAAAAAATGTCATTTCCTAATAGAAATCCCAAAAGCTAAATCCAAAACACTACTTCTACTAAAACTACTACGACTCTTACGATTTACGATTCGATTCTAAGTGGCTCATAATGATTTTCGATTAGATTCAAGATTTGACAACCTTGAGCACAGCTACTACAAAATTATTGGCAATATATAACCCACACTCTTGCACAACATAAAGGAGAAGAGGGAATTCAAGGGTCGCTGCCAGAGAGCAAATCATGAGGAATTGAACCAAGTCAAATTTAAATCAATTCCCTATTAATCAGCTGAGTATTGATGACTGAATCTAACATGGTTCACAGGTTCAATCTTTTCAATGCACTTAGTGTACAGCATTGCAAATAAAATATAACCAATATACCTAGAATCTGTTGCAAGCCATATTATATTGCTGAGAGCCTTAAATTCAATATTATACTCAAGAAAAAGTATCAAGTGTGTACCTCCAATCCAGCATAAACAGCTACAAATAAAGCATATCCAGCTGGACCATATCCTGGTAACACAAAACAATGTATGATAGCAGATACTAGTAAGTGCCTCTTTGTGAAGGATATATATATATAGCAAGTAAGAATTTCTTCATCAATCAAAAATGCCCTAGCATCTAGGAATAGCATGTAGAAGAGATTATTAACTTCAATGTTCAGTTTTTAGAGACATAGATGAAAAGAAGCAACTAGTATTAAAAGAAGATCTCTACAATAAATAAAGCCGTCATACACTTGGGAAATGGGGGCAAGCAAGAGCACAGAGCAAAGACAACTCAAACACTAGTTCAAATTCGATTGGCTACAACACATTCTTTGACTAAAATGTCTTTGATATAAAAGGTTTCAACTACCAAACACTTCATATCAGAAAATAGTAAAAAGCTATCGAATGGACTTCCGTATAAGCCATTCAAATGGCCAAATCTCTTAGTCTTCCTGCCACTTCTGGCAAACTAAAACCAAAATCAATTTTTCAGTTCACGCCATTTCTTTCAATCATAAACAAAAAATGCTCAGCTCTTAAGGAAACAATTTTGAATATTTTGCAAGCAAAATAAAAAAATAAAATAAAATAAGAACTAAGGATAACAAAGAGACCGAGTTGTATGAAAGTCTCAAACAATGAATGCAGCCACTAAGCCTAAAAATTATTATCTTTAATGGATCATGGAATCGTGTGTGGGAACTTCATCAAACACTCAGTTTTGTGCTAAATGCTTAGCAAAAAAGCTGTGATAATTAAGATGTATACTGAGGAATGATTATAAAGACATTGAGTTGTATTCTAAGGAAATAAAACCGTCCAAAATCTTAAGCAATGTCTATTCCCATTGATCCCCAATAATATCACCAATGACTAACTGAAACGTTCATGGGAATTTCATCAAACAGTTGGTGCTCGTCTAAACGCTTAGGCCCTGTTTCGAGTAGCTTCCTAAGAACAAGATGGCTTTGTGAGAATGATCTTCGCACCAAAGTCTTTAGCTAAAAGCTGTGTTAGTGAGCAAAGTTACACAAGAGAATATTTTTGTACAAAATTGTACGATAAACGGGTAGTTTTATAATTCTAAAGAACATACAAGAGAATTCGAAAGGAAATTTTGGGATTTTAAAAGTTTCATTTAAGCTTTGTTGCAACCAAAACCCCAGTTTTTAGAACCAGTCCTCCCCTACTCCGATGACATGAACTTCCTAAACAAGCGATATTGTTCAAGAACTTTCCCAAGGTGCTATCAAACACTCAAACCTTGGATGTGAAACCCTTTTGGGATCAGGAAGCGCTTCCTGACCCTCATAGGCAGGAATGAAAAGAAGCAACTAATCTTAAAAAATGATCTCTATAATTAAGAATGCCATCATACACTTGAGGAAAACAATCAACTACCCAATCTTTGACTAAAATACGTCTTTGACATAAAAGTTTCTCAATTACCAGAATCTTCATTTCAGAAAATATTAAACAGTTATCTTATTGACTTCCATATAAGCCATTCCAATGACCAAATCAGTCTTCCTGTGACTTCTAGCATACAAAACCAAAATCAAATTTTCAGTTCAAGCTATTTGTATAGACCACAAACAAGAAATGCTCAGATCTTAGAAAACAACTTTGAACATATGCAGGCAAGATAACAAAACAAGAACTATGGTTAACAAAGAGATTGAGTTGTATAAAAATCCCAAACAACGGATAAAACCATTGAGGCTAAAATTAGTCTTCAATGAATCATTGAACCGTAAGTGGGAATTTCATCAAACACTCAGACTTGTGCTAAATGCTTAGCAAGAACACTATGACGATAAAGAAACTGAGTTATGTACTACATAGACAAAACCACCCTAATCTCAAACAATGCATGTGCACAATGATTCCCAATATTATCACCTCCAACAAATCAATGAACTGTCTGTGGGAATTTCATCAAACAATTGCTGTTCTTCTAAATGCTTAGATCAATTTGGTGTAGCTTCTTTGAAAACAAAAGGACGTCAAAGTGAAGGGCTTTGTGAGAAAGGGCTTTGCATCAAAGCCTTTAGCTAAAAATTGTGTTTGGTGAGAAAAATTTATATGGAAAGAATACTTCTGTACATAATTGTATGATAAAGGAGTTTTATAATTCTAAAGAACATGTAATAGAGATGAAAGGGTAACTTGGACATTTCTTTGCTACTTCCCACAACCACATTTTTTAGAAGCCCGTCTCCTCTGCTTCAACAAAATGGGCTTCCTAAAGAAGCGCCTTTTGTTCGAAGCACTTTTCAGGTGTTACCAAACATCCAAGCTTTGGGTGGGAAGAAGCACTTCCTGGCCCTCACCAGACATTATGAAAAGAAGCAACAAGTCTAAGAAAAGGATCTTTACCATAAAGGAAGTAATATACAATTCGGAAAAGGAGGGTAGCAAGACTGCAGAATGAAGACAACTCAACTATATGTTCTATTCGCTACAACAGCACAATTTGCAACTAAATATATCTTTGACAAGAAAAGGTTCTCAACCGCCAGAAAATTAATGTCCGAAAATAGTTATCAGTTATCTTATGGAGTTCCTTAAAAGCAATTCCAATGACTACATCTCTTACTTTTCCTGCCACTGCTGGCTTAACAAAACCAAAATAAATTTTTCAGTTCAAGGCATTTGTATCGATCACAAACAAGAAATAGTCAGCTCTTAAGAAATACTCAGATCTTAAGAACAACTAATACATTGCAGATGAGATAACAAAACAGGTAAAAGGATGAGGAAAATCTCAAACCACGTATGTGGCTATTAAGCCAAAAAACTTATCATCATTAATGGATCATTCAACTGTGTGTAAGAATTTCATCAAACATTCCATTCTTTGAGCTAAATATTTAGCAAGAAAGCTGTAATAATAAAAAAAATTGAATTTCATACTAGGTAAATAAAACGAACAGGAATCTCAATTCTCAAACAATGCATCTTCCATTGATCCCTAATATTATTACCTTTAATAAATCATTAAACTCTGAGGGAATTCCACCAAACAGTTGGTGTTAATCTAAATTCTTAGCCAGAAAACCTTAAGCTTCCTAAGCAGACCAATCCACTCAATTCAATTACATTGCAAACCATATCTAAGAGAGAATCCATTTCTTCATCACTCAGAAAGGGCCTATGAAGCACAGAAATCTAAATTGAAAACAAATCAAAATCAAGTAGAAATTAACAAAAGCCACCCATAAGTTAGTACGAATTCAAGTAAACTTTAACTTGAGCAATTTACCTTCAATGAAACCTGAAAACTGCGTTAAGAACGCATTAATCTGATCTTTATAGATATACCCAACAGATCCAAATCCACCAACAAAACCAACAAGCAAAAGACCTGCCAAAAGTGTGCCTTTAACTGCAGTGTCCCCATCCGAACCACCATTGTCATCTCCTGCAAGCTTCTCTCTGCTTTCATCGGCATCTCCACTTTTGTTCTTCGGATTCAGAAACCTTCTCAAGCTTTGTGGGGCACAAGGAGCCTTTTGGAGGGTCTGTTTCTTGGTTTCTCTGAGAGAAGAACATGGTTTTAAGACATGGGAACGCCTGGGTCTGAAGCTCAAGAGGAATGAAGAATGACTAGGAAAGAAAGGGAAGTTGGGTCTGTGGGGAATAAGATGAGACTGGAAGGGAGGACAGGAAAGGCACGGCCTCAGCGTGCGCATTTTAAGCAGTGGCTAGCGTAGGATAAAAACTTTTTGAAGATTGCCATGTATACCAATTTGCTTTTGGATTTTGGAGGATTACTGTGATAAGAAGATGTGTTCGGGAACATTATTGGAAGCCTGTTTCTCCACGCGGCCATCTGTCAACCAGTTATTGTTTGACACGTGAAAAATGTCTTGGAACATGTGATAATAAACAGTAAAACACGTGATAACGGTAACAGTAGAACGACGGAATTAGCTCCTAGACGAAATGTCTGGGAACATGTGATAATAAACAGTAAAACACGTGATAACGGTAACAGTAGAACGACGGAATTAGTTCCTAGACGTGTATGAGGTGGGCCACATTGGACATTTAGGGTCGTTTCAAAGACTTCGATCAAATTCTGCTTTGGTACTGTTGATCATAAAAATCGATAAATAAAATAAGGAATAACACTTAATCATAAAGAACACGTGTCAATACCTGATTAGTTCACCAACCTCGAATATCTCAGGTCCGTATACCCGTCTTACTTTGGCCTAAACCACAGGGGCGTTCCAAAGTGAGGTTTCCTAAGAACAAAGAAATTGAACCAGAAAACCATGAGGAAATCGAAGAATCGAAGGGAGAAGAAAGGGACAGGAGATCCTTAGGAATCTTCAGAAAGAGGGACCATGCAGATGGGACTAAGCATTCAGCTTTCAATGAACTCCAAGGGTCTCAGTAAAAGCTCTCTTAGTTCTTCACCAACTAGAAAAGTCATCCTTTGTCCAACGGCAATACAGGCTTTTATAGTTAAGAACCTTTGGAGTAAGTAGTCCTAGTGATAAGTGTCGGTCATCGAAGGTCATGCTTGTCGAGATGTTTTCACGTGTCCCAACTGCTACGTTGATCGTCACTCGTCACCGCCTGAACTGTGATTGTTACCTACCACTGTCATAGCAAGCGTTCACGCCACCTCTGCATAGTCACCAGTCCCTGTCAATGACACCATCCATGTGGGTTTCAACAACCACAATGGGTCTTATGCGACTTATCTTTCTAGGCCGCCATTCCTAGGATTTCTCGATGGCCGC
>JAUPMG010000004.1:901847-914208 GCA_031762675.1 Pachysandra terminalis | reverse complement strand
AGGAAGTAAAGAAGAAGAAGAAGAAGAAGAAAGAAGAAGGAAAGAAAGAGGAGGGGGAAGGAAGGAAGGAGGAATAGAAAGAAAAAGAAAGGGGAAAGAAGAAGAAGAAGAAGAATCAAAGAAAGGGGAGGGGGGAGAGAGCACCCACGAGAAGGGGGGAGAGAGCATGTGGGTGCTTTCTCCAAAATTTTTCTCTTTTTTATTTTTTATTTTTTTTATTTATTATTTTTATTATTTTTTAATTTTTTTCCTGTTTTTTATTATTTTATTATTTTTTTACGAGGCAAAATCTTCTCATTATTTTAATTCTCCCATAATGTATTTATTATTATTTGTTCTTTCTTGATAATTTTAAAATATCAAAAATGACCTTTCGACTCCCGAACTCGGATTTTTACAAAATTACAGTCGTTTTGAAGGTGTTTCGACGAGGAATCCAAATTTGATGTTAGAAAAATGTTTCGACCCTTGGATTTTACTGTTTGATCTCGATGACCTGATTAGGGGCAAAACTGTCATTTTTCTAACAGACTTCGAATCAGCCCAAGATTATACTCGGTGGAGAGCATTTTGGCTAAGGAATTCAAATTTGAAGTTGAAAATGGATTTAGGACTGAAAGGGATCAAGTGGGGTCTACCAAGGGTGTTTTGGTCATTTCAAGCCAAGCCTTTAAGGAGCTACAAAAATAGGAAACTGCACATAAGTGCAAATTGGGGTGTCTACAGGCACGGAGTCCTAGGAGAAAAACCCAGATTTGGGTCGAAGTTCACATTTGGTTGGACTCTCGGTAGATGCCGAGATATCTACCGAAAAACCCAAAAAAATTCATGCTCTAGGGACAATCTACCGAGAGTCTCGGTAGGAACCTCGACAGATACTAAGCCCCAAATGGAGTCAAATTAAAGGGAAAGTTCCCTTGGGATGTTTTGCACATGCGTATGAGGTTGGTTTGTGTGCAAAAGAGGTGATTATGGTTGAATATTAAAAAGTGTATAAGAAAGTCTGAAATTCAGGAAAATAGAGGGTAGTTATGGATGAGATATAAGGAGATTTTGACTTTAATGAGTTGGATACAGATATTGGACTACAAAGTAGGATTGGGATGGTTAGAAATGTCTGCATAGGAAATTGAGTGGTTTGAGTGGTGCTTGTAGCATTCACTGTTCTGACTTATGCTTGGTTCTAATGATGATTTGTATGATTTATGAGGGTACTATGAGTATCCACAACTTATGAATGATTGTTCGTGCTGTATGGATTGTATTGTTTGGATTATGTTTATGTACATGTGTATTTCCACCGTGGGTGAAAGTCCTTAAAGGAATGGTACTATGTACAGGTATATTTCCACCGTGGGTGAAATTCCTTAAAGGAATGGTACTGTGTACAGGTGTGTTTCTACCGTGGGCGAAAGTCCCTAGGGGAATGGTACAGGTGTGTTTCCACCGTGGGTGAAAGTCCCTAGAGGAATGGTATCTGGTGCATTCTATTGTGGGTGCAGGTCCCTTAAAGAATGGAATTGTGCATTCTATCGTGGGAATAAGTACCTTAAAGAATGGGTTGAATGGTCATAAGATTGATTGAGCATGTGAATGGGCTAGGCCTAATTACCCCCGCATTGCATTGCACATCATCCTCATTTCATAATTGCATCATACCACATTGTATTGCACATGTTCGATTGAGGTGATTGTTTGTGTATCTTCATATGTTGACTTATTTGTACATGTGTTGTGCTTGTTATTGGGCTGTATTTGTTTGGCATGGTGAGACTATGTGGTTGTTGGTCGTAGCATGGTCGTTTGTGAATATAGTGGGACTGTGTTTGTTATGCGATACTTGTTTGCTTGTGTTACATAGTGGGACCATGTGGATGTTTGTTGTGGCAGAGTGGAGCTATGTAGTTATGTGTAGAACATGATGGGATCATGTGGGTTATATTTTGACATAGTGGGATCATGTGGTTATTGGTCGTAGCATGGTGGGACTATGTGGTTGTTTGTGAACATAGTGGGACTATGTATTTGTTATGCGATACTTGTTTGCTTGTGTTACATGGTGGGACCATGTGGATGTTTGTTGTGGCATAGTGGGGCTATGTAGTTATGTGTAGAACATGATGGGATCATGTGGCTTATATTTTGACATAGTGGGACTTTGAGGATTGAGCTGGAATGCATGATGGGATCATGTGTGCCCTATGATTTATCATGGTGACCATGTGAACAATTGATATGATATGATTTGATTACTTGTATGGTTTTCAAAGTGAAATGAGATTGCCATGTGGAATGTAATATATCTATTAAATACATGAGATTTAGTATGACGATGAGCATGCTAATACATTTGACTGTGGCATTACTTGATGATTGAATTTGCATGAATTAACTGTGTTGTTATGTATGCATGTAATTTTGTTGGTTTTTTCTACAAGGCTTCGGCTGACCCTTAAAGTGAAATGGGTAATCAGTTCGGTTGACTTGCTCGCTTGGAGAGGAGATTTCTCCTGTTTCAGGTACTTGATTGACATTTTTAATGTTGGTTTTTATGAGTTTGGTTTTGACCCCTAATGGGCGTGGACTTGTAACAAAATATATTTTATTTCAGTTATGTGGGTTTTTAGCTTAACAGACTTGTGTTGAGCTACAGTTTGATTTTAATTTGAGCTTCCGCTGATTATGATTTTTAGACTCTGATTAACCAAGATGTTGGTTAAGTATTCTGGTTGGTTATCCGCGTCCACTTGGTGAATCCGAAGGTTATTCCTTTGGAATCCTCGAGATCCTATATCTCGGATTTTGGGCGTGACAGGTTGTCTTCTCTAACTCCACAAGTTAGTGTTTATCTTTATTATTTTGTTTAGTTGCTCATTGATTTATTCCTTTTAGTTGAACAATCTGATGTCTTATTCTTTACTGTTTAATCGTTCAATCTTAGTTTGAAAAGTATGTCATCTCTCTCTTACGATAGAGACGATTTGATATATTATTCTTTATTGTTTATATTTTTTTTTATCCCACTCCGTATTTAACAAAATATAATCAATAGGATAGATGTATTAATGCACTTTTCGATGTTTATATCTCTGCAATTTGGATTTTGATGAACCATTCCTTCTTCCTTTGTGTGAAAAATTCTCTGCAGTATTTTGTTCTTTCTATTTTTCTATTACTTTCAAGAGAGAGAGAAGGATTTAGTTTGTTACAAAGATGCGTATCAGGATTTTAGCCTGTTACAAAGAAGCATCTAAAATAGTATGTAGATGCCATGGTGCTTTCTATTATTTGTGGGGATGAGAGGGGGCGGGGGGGGGGGGGGGGGGGGGGGTGGCAGTTGGGACTGCTGATGGTATTTTGATTGGGTGGAGAAAAGATTTTGTTGATTTGGTTGACAAGAGAGTGGATGATTTTTCTAATTCTATTTTGTTCAGAGATGCTTCTTCTAATGAGGAATGAGTGATTTTGGGTATTCATGGGCCTACGAACAAGGGTGATCTCCATAAGGTTTGGTCTGAGTTGGAAAGGGTTAAGAATCTGGGTCCTCTTCCTTGGAGCGTAGGAGGGGATTTTAACATTATTAGATTCTGCTATGAGAAGTTGAGATGCAACCATATATCAAGTTATATGAGGGAGTTCTCAAAATTTATTAATTTCAATGAGTTGGTGGACGTCCTTCTTTGTGGTTGTTCTTTCACCTTGTCGAGCCATCAAGAGATCCCCTATCTTTCTAAGCTTGACATATTTTTGGTTTCGCGGAGTTGGATTGATAGATACAACCTTGTGCTGCTTCCACTCTACCACATCCAACTTCTGATCATATTCCCATTGTGTTGGAGGGTTGGCTTGTCTATAGATGTGGAGCTTCATTTAAATTCGAAAATATATGGTTGGAAGACAAGGGTTTTGTGCCTTTTGTTAAAAATTGGTGGGCAGACTACAAAGTTCGATGGTTTATATTTCGACTCTATCCCTATACAAGATAATGATCTTGAGAGGGTTGTTCAGGAAGAGGAAGTGTGGACTGATATTCAAGAACTATATTCAAGAACTTCATGGAGATAAGACACCAAGCCTTGATGGATTTTCTCTTGCTTTTTATAAAAAGTGCTGGGTGGTGATCAAGGAGGATCTCCTTGCCATAGTTGCTGAATTTTTTCATGATTCTGCTTTCGTTAAATGTGCTAACGCGACTTTTATTCCCTTGATTCTGAAGAAGGAGGAGGCCTTAAATATTAAGGATTTTCGTCCTATTAGTTTGGTGAGTAGTTTTTACAAAATTTTGGCCAAAATTCTTGCTAATAGGTTAAAGAAGGTTCTTCCGAACATCAGGCTGATCTTAGACGGGGTTTTAATTGCCAATGAATGCCTAGATTCTTGGATAAGAGAAGGGGTTTAAGGCTTAATTTGCAAGTTGGATATGGAGAAGGCATATGATCATGTTAATTGGAACTTTTTTACTTTACATTATGAGGCGTTTAGGTTTTGGGGAGAAGTGGAGGGGATAGATCAAGGCTTGTATCAAGTCGGTGTCCTTCTGTATCCTTGTGAACGACATGTCTACCAAGTTTTTTGGTGCATCTAGAGGATTAAGGCAAGGAGACCCCGCTCTCTCCTTTCCTTTTTTTGATGGTGATGGAAGCATTGAGTAGAATGATCTTAAGAGCCAAGGAAGGGGAACTGCTGAAGGGGTTTAAGGTGGGTAGAGGTGATCTTGAAATCTCTCATATCCAATTCGTGGATTATACACTGATGTTTTGTGATGCTAACGTACATCAGTTGAGAATTTTGTGATGTATTTTAGTGTGTTTTGAGGCGGTTTCCAGACTGAAGATCAACTTGGGAAGAGTGAGATTTTTTGGGGTGGGAGAAGTCTCCAATATGGACGTCCTTGCCAATAATATTGAATGTAAGGTAGTGAAATACCTACCACCTATCTAGGCATTCCTTTGAGGGTTGGCTTTAAGGCGACACCAGTTTGGAATGGTGCGGTGGACAGAATGGAGAGGAGACTTTCATCTTGGAAAGGGAAATTTCTCTCAAAAGGGGGTAAGGTTACTCTTATTTGTCACACTTTAGCTTGTTTGCCTACTCATTTGATGTCTATTTTGATTATCTCGGCTTCTGTGGTGGAAAGAATTGAACAGTTGCAAAGAAATTTCCTTTGGAGCGACTTGGAAGGGAAAAATAATTACCATTTGGTTCGATGGGACCAGGTTTGTAGACCAAGAGAAGGGGGAGGGATTGGAATAAGAAGATAAAGGGATTTCAACAAGGCTTTACTGGGGAAGTGGTTGTGGAGGTTGAGGGAAGAAGGGGGGGGGGGTCTTTGGAGAGAAGTGATAGGGCAAAAGTACGGTTGCCGACCGAGGGGTGGGAAGTAGAGCCTATTAGATCTTCTTACGGAGTTAGTTGTGGATGGCCATTGGGTTCGTTTCAAAAGAATTTAGGGAAGGGATCTATTACTCGCTGGGAAGGGAAATTGGGTAAAGTTTTGGGAAGATTGTTGATGTGTTGAGGTTCCTTTTGCTATAAAATATAATGCCTTGTACATAGTAGCGCTTAGCAAAGGGGATTGGGTCTGCAATATCATGCACAAGGAAGGGAATGAAGTTGAGTGAAATCTAAGATTTAGACGTGCGCTATTTGATAGGGAGGTGGATAATGCTGGTGCTCTTATGTTGGAACTGGGTAAAGTTAGGCCTGCTGATTACCCGAACAGAAGGTGTTGGAGAGGTGGGGGGAATGGTTTGTTCACAGTGAAGTCTTTTTTTGACGATACTTCCCTAAGGTATAATGGAGAGGCAGCTGATAGGTTGATTTGGAGAGCTCGTAGCCCTTCAAAAGTATCTTTTTTGTTTGGTTAGCGACTCACAACAAGATCCTAACGGTTAATCATCTCATTTCCAGAAATTGGTTTCTTCCTAACCGGTTTGTTATGTGCAAAAGGAAGGCTGAATCTGTTAACCATCTTCTCATTCATTGCGAGGTAGCCAAGGATCTATGGTCCTTCTTTTTATGTGGTCTTGGTGTTATGTTGGTGTTGTCGGAGGACTTGAAAAGCTTGCTTTTAGCGTGGGGTTGGAGGAGGAAGAGGACAAGACGAGACATTTTTTGGAACCTATGTCCCCATGTTGTTTGTTGGTCAGTATGGATAGAGAGAAACTATAGAGTGTTTGAGGATTAGGAGGTTCAGATTGGTAAGATTAAAAGGAGAGTTGTTGTCTTTCTTTTTCAATGGGCAAGGTATTGCCAGAATTTTGTGGAATCGATTTTGGAGATTTTTTAAATAGCCGGGGAGAGCTATAAAGGAGAAGTTAACCAAGATAGGGGAGGGTGCTTAACATTTAGTTGGAGGTCTATACTTGTACATGGGATGATTGACATGTAAATATTTTATTATCTTATAGTATTTTATTATCATAACTTTACTTATTAGAAAAAAAAATTAAACAAAAGAACTCAGATTGTAAAATATAGTTTGTTATTCAAATATAAATGCATTTATAAAGACATCGAAGGATTGGAAAATCGTGGAGTCGAAACCAACCTGTTAATAAAATGTAAACTTATTTAATATATTAAATTTTAATAAATATTATAAAAATATTTATTGAACATGATTTCTTAGAGTTGGCAATGGGTTGAATTCAGGAAAGTTATAAATGGCTTTGATTTTAAACATGTTGGGTCGGGTTTGACCCATTAAAACGGGTTGAGAAATTGTGGAATTGAACCCAACCCGTTAATAAACAGGTTAAACCTGCCTAACCTGTTTAAATTTCATTAATTAATTATTTTTTTAATTAGAATAAAATATAACCTTGTTTAATAAGGCAAATTACAGTTACCTCCCTTGAGGTATGCATTAATAACACATACCTCCCTTCTCCTTTCTGAAATACCATTTTGCTTCCTCCATATTTAAAGGGAGCTCACACTCACCTCCCTTCCGTTAAGTGACCGTCCAAATGACTAACAAAATTTGCATATGTTAGCATAGTTATAAGTAATTTACGACCAAATTATCCCTTTTTACTAAAGGAGAAATTACTGAAGACTATTCTACCTTTTTGTTTTTTGAATATTTGTTCCAAATATACCATTTTTTCCCTTTCTTCTTAGGTTAAATGACCAACTCTTCTTTCTCCTTCTCATTTTCTAATTTCTTTGTCTTTGTTACAAGACCAGCCTCACAACCACGCTAGAGCAGTCGTAAGAAACGTCGATTCTAATCTTGCTAATGCGTTATTTCCCAACTCAACAAATTATTCCCTTCCAAGATGTAGATCGGAATGGAGGATAACAGTTTGTAAATGATTCCCTTTCAGAAATGCCAGATCGCCATTTTTTGATTTCTTTTTAACGTATGATTGATAGAATCAACAAGGAAGAAGATAACAATTTATAAGGCAAGTCCCTCTTCTAGGGGGAAACCTTCTTACAATCATAATATTCAAATTCTGGATACCATTCTTCTCTACGACTACCTCTTTTATAAGGCTTTACAAGATAATCATATCCCTTCTTCTAAGCACACAGATCCTTTTATTGAGCACAACTACTACCATTAATAACTATCTTTCTAAATTAAAGCTTAACACTCCCTATCTTCTCTCCACGCATAGCCGTTACCTCCTTTATTGTCTCCTAGATTGTTGAATCCAAGTAGAGCCGTTACAACTGCTTTTGCATGATAATGTTGCTTGCTTGGTAATGTTGCCACGTCATCCATCTTACCGTGCACGTATCATTCCTGCGAACTTCAGATAAGCCTAGGAAACTCCTTTTGAATATCGAACCAAGTTTCCCATGTTGCATCTTCCGGGTAGGAGTTTGACCAATGAACCAGTACTTGGGTTATTGCCCGGTTGTGTTTTTTGATGACCCGGTAGTCCAGAATTTTTATCGGTTCGAGCTTAAATCTTCCTTCATCATCCATTGGTGGTAGTGTAGTCTGTACCATTACCCCTTCACCCATTTTTTTCTTCAAGCAAGATAAATGAAAAACCGGGTGAATGTGTGAGCCTTCTAGTAGATGTAACTTGTAGACCACCTTACCGACCCGCTTTAATACCTGGAACGGTCCAAAAAACCGTGGTGATAATTTCTGGTTCCTTCTTTGTGCGACCGAACTTTGTCAAAAAGGTTGTAGGCGTAAGTAAACGAGATCATTCTCCTTGAACTCTCATTTTATTCTGTGTTTATCGGCCACCTGTTTCATTCGATGTTAGGCTTCATGAAGGTTCTCCTTGAGTAATTGCATCATCGTATCATGACATTTTAGGCTTGTTTCCACTGCCGCTACTTTGGATTCTCCCATCACATACAAGGTGTGAGTTTGGGGTGGTATACCATATACTACTTCGAATGGCGTGATTCTGGTATATGAGTGGAATGACGTGTTGAACTCATTTAGCTAGTGGTAGCCATTTGGCCCACTCCTTGGGTCGGTCTCCTGTCATGCAACGAAGGTATTGCTCTAGACAGCGGTTTACCACCTTGATTTTCCCATCGGTTTGAGGGTGGTATGCTGAACTCATATGCAACTTTGTACCTTGAATGAGAAACAACCCTTGCCAAAACTTACTTGTGAAAATCGCATCTCGATCTCTTACAATGGTATTTGGCAACCCATGTAATTTGAAAACGTGTCCATGAATGTCTGTGCCACGTCCATGGCTGTATAAGGATGGCTTAATGTCATGAAGTGAACATATTTAGTGAGGCGGTCCACCACTACGGATATTACATCCTTACCCTTAGACCGGGGTGGTCCTTCCACGAAATCCATGTAGATATCACTCCAAGGTTGAGCTTGGATCTGTTAGAGCAAACCCGGGCTAGCCATATTTTCAGTTTTGTTCCTTTGACAAATATCACATTCTGCGACATAAGTACACACCTCCTTACGAACTCCTTTCCAGTAGAAGCTTCACTTGACCCGATGAAGGGTCTTTAGTACCCCTGAGTTGCCCCCACTTGGGCTATCGTGGGCCTCATATAGAACACGTGCTTTGAGTGATGAGTTTGATCCGAGCCATAATCTACGTTTGAATCGTAGTTGATTATGTTCCCATCAGCAATCCGGGTGGCTTGTAGGATCATTTTGTAGCTCTTGTATTAGTTGTTGGATTGTCGGACCCATAGCCCATTCCTATGATAACTCCCCCATCCTCTATGTTATCAGCATCGAGAGCGCCATGGTGTGCACGCCCTCCTTGAACTAACGGGATAATCCATTCGTCGTTTTATTCTCTGGACCGGATTTATATGTGATTTCAAAGTCATACACTAATAGCTTGGTGAGCCATTTGTGTTGCTTTGGGGTGGTGATTCTTGGTTCAAACATATATTTTAGGCTAAAATGATCTGTTTTGATTTTGAAGTGACGACCAATGAGGTAATGTCGCCATTTTTGCACTGAAAAAACCACAGCTAGCATCTCTTTTTCATAAGTGGAGACGCCTAGGATCCTTGGAGACAAGGCCTTGCTAATGAATGTGATGGCCTCCCTTCTTGCATTAGTACTGCGCCCAATCCCGTCCGAATGCGTCACACTAGATCACAAAGGTTTTATCAAAGTTTGGCATTGCAAGGGTGGGAGTTGTGCTCATGGTTAGCTTGAGTAAGTCGAAGGCTTTGTCAGCTTCAGGGGTCCAATGAAAGTAGTCCTTCCTTAGCAAGGATGTGAGTGGTTGACTAATCTTGCCTTAGTCACGGACAAACTGACGATAGTAGCCTGTTAGCCCTAAGAATCCTCATAGGGCTTTGATTGTAGTGGGCTTAGGCCATTGTACCATGCTTGAAACTTTAGCCGGGTCTGTGGACACTCCATGGTGCGAGACAATATGGCCAAGGTATTCTAACTCTTGGCATCCAAACTGCCATTTGGAGCATTTTAGCCGAAGTTGATTTGCTTGTAAAAGACCCATAGTAATCTCCAAATTATGAAAATGGTCCTCCCAACTGCGACTATACACCAAAATATCATCAAAAAACACAAGCACAAAATTGCGAAGATGAATTTTGAATACCTCGTTCATTAGACTTTGAAAGGTAGAGGGAGCATTGGTCAATCCAAATGGCATGACCAAGAACTCATAGTGGCCGTCGTGAGTCCTAAATGCAGTTTTGTGTACATCCTCGGGGTGCACCCTTATTTGGTGGTAGCCGGCCCTAAGATCCAACTTAGAGAAGTATTGTGCGCCATCTAGTTCATCGATGATGGGTATGGGAAACATGTCTTTGATCGTTTCCCGATTTAGTGCTTGATAATCCACACACATTTGCCAAGTGTTGTCTTTCTTATTTACCAATAAAACGAGTGATGCGAATGGACTTACACTGGGTTGGATACTACCTGCCACAGACAATTCCCTTACAATATTTTCTGTCATTTTTTTGAATGTAAGGGTAGTGATATGGCCGAACGTTGGTAGGAGAGCTGCCCGATTTTAAGGGCATCCGGTGATCTTGAGGTCTTCTTGGGGGTAGCGTAAGTGGTTCTGCAAAAACTATGTCATACCTGTTCAAAAGTGCTTCAAGATCGGGTTCCAAGCATTCTTCAATGCCGTGGTGTGGTCCAGATGTGCAGTGGCCCTCATCTGGGCCCTGGGCTAGGGCCGAATAGAGCTCGACGCCCGTTTTGGGTTGGTTGCCCAGCCTGGGGCGTGCTGGGCTGTTACTGCGGCCTGGGCCACGACAGATAGGCCCGTATAAGGCCTGGAGCCGTTTCGGCTCGCGGCATGGGCCAGCCCGACGTGTGGGCTGCGCGTGGGAGCGCTCCGGGCTGTTGCAGCAACCTGGGCCTCGTCAGATAGGCCTGTATACAGCTTGGAGTTGTTTTGGCCTGCGGTCTTGGCCTGTCCGGTGTGTGGCTGCGCCTAACAGCATTCTGAGCTGTTACAGCAGTTTGGGTCATAGCAGATGAGTTCATACACGTCCTGGAGTCGTTCTAGCCTGTGGCCTGGGCCTGTTTGACGAGCGGACTGGTCTGTATCAGAAATAACTGGGATATAGCAGCCTGGTTTGACCTTCTCAAGGTCCGGTTCATCTGTTTCGCTCCGATCAACTTGTTGGGTCTGGTATTCGCGCCTCGTAGCACAAGACACCGCTCGTTTGTAGTGAACTCCATGCGGAGATTTCGGAAATTCAAAATGATGGGTCCGAGGTTTGCTAACCATTGGACTCCATGTGTATCCATTTCGAATGTTGTTCCGTGCATGATCCACTGAAGCTGTCGACACACTGTCGTGCTAGAAATTTTGGTGCCATCGGCTACTGTTACTGGAAGGGATTAGTGTGGTGAATAGTACACCCCATCTTTTTTGCAACCAATGGATCAAAGAAGTTGTGTGTATTGCCGGAATCGATAAGAATGGTTACCAGTTTGCGCTGGATGTAACCATGCACTCTCATGGTGTGGTAAGCGTTTGATCCCGCTAATGCATGAATTGAGATAACTGGTTCTTCGTTTGCGAGTTCTTCTTCCGGTTCATCTTCTTCCACCATCTCCTTCACCTCTTCTTCAAGTACGAATAATTTCCGTTTTTTGCAGTGATGCCCCATTACGGGGGCAGTCTGGGGTTGGTAGTAAGTGCTTGTTGCTTCAATGATGCTCTTACTTTTCGAACCATTGCTTCCATCGTCTCTTCTTGTAACCGAGCTAACCCGATGTATCGACCCGAATTAAACATAAAATATCAATTGGAAAACTTAAGGGAAAAATAGTAATTTGGGAAACTTTAACTTAATTTCACCAATTAATTTGGATTAGGGACACTTAAAGGACTGCTAATCACACAAGACTCTATAGACCCCTTAGAACATTAAAAATTGATTAGGTCAGCCAAAATTAAATTAAGATGCAAAATAAGTCAGATGACCCAAGTTAATAATTAATAAGTAATATAATGCTCCTTACAGATTTAATTAGCAAATAAAGTATTTTCTAATTTAATTCTCTACAATAGTTCTTGATCTGTTATTTAAGCATGTTTATGTTTTAAATACTTGTTATGTCCATTTCCTTGTTATGATCGTCGATCAGATTGGAGCCGACTATGCGATCTCGTTTGTGATGATTGTTGTCCTAGTGCTTTATATAGTAGTGATCCTTTTGGTATTTGAGCTAATGGGAACATTGTAATATGAATGAATAGATATAGGTGTATGGCTAGGATTGTAGCTTTCATGGTTGTGTGTCTTAGATCTAAGTTAGTGTGTTGCTTGTTTTTATTGGGTTAGTTTGGTTTGAAAGGCTAGGGTTAAAGTAGGTGAAGTTGGAGGGTTATGATGAAATTGTGAGATGGAGGGTTGAGATTTAAGTTGTTGTAGTTGTGTGGCTTGGATTTGAGTG
>JAUPMG010000004.1:870302-882499 GCA_031762675.1 Pachysandra terminalis | reverse complement strand
ATCTCTGTAATTATGTAATTTGTTCAATTTAAGTTATTATATTTGCAGTAATTAATGTTCTAATGACCACCACTCTCCTCTCAAGGAAGTGAAGGTCACTTCCCTAGTTCTCTTTTGACTACATTAGTCTATTGAGTTCGGGTCGTGACACTAAATTCCCTAGGTTCACTGGTCAAACAGAGAATGTGAAGGAGCACATAAGTCGCTTCATTGAGGCTTTGCGAGCCAATGCTTCGAACAGTGACCTCAGATTGAGGGAGTTTTCAAAATCTCTGACAGATAAGGCTTACACCTGGTATAACAATCTGAAGCCAGAATCCATAGAGACCTGGGAGGATATGGCGGCTTTGTTCTACACGAAATTCTTCATCACTGAAGAAGTTTACACTGTGGTAGACCTGAGCAGAATGCGCCAAGGCCAAACAGAAGGTCTTGTCGAATATGTCAAAAGATTTTGAGACTTGGTCATGAGTTGTGCAAAAACAGTAGATGAAGAGAAATTCATTGACCACTGTATAAATGGGATTCTCCCTGAATACAGGATTTATTTAGAAAACCTGAAGATTAAAAGTTTTACCAGGTTATATGAAGTAGTTTGAAAGACGAGTGTTTCGCTGCCTAGCCCTGTCAAGAAGCTTGAAAGAAGAAGAAATGAGACTATTGTTGTTCAAGATAGTCCCTCGAAGAAGGCAAGGAAGAATGATGGCAAGGATTCTCGAAATTCTCGAGGTCCTCCTCTTGACCCAGACTGCACACCGGCTCAATGTAATATTTTGTTTGACAACTGGGTCAAGGATGACCGTATCAAACTTCCTGAGCCAAGGAAAGTGCCCTCAGCAAAAGATCGAAGTAATCTGAAATTTTGCAAATTTCATCAGTATATAAGACATAGCACCTATGATTGCTACACCTTGAGAAAATTGTACTATCTTCGAGTAAAGCTTGGGGAGGTCGAATTGCAACCTAAAATAGTTCATACAAATCATTTACCAAATCACAAAGGTAAAGGACCTACTGTGAATGTCATTGTTTGAGAAGTCTCGAAAGAGATTGACTATCATCCAATGATAGATTTGTTGAAATATCAGAGGCTCGAAGAGAGCTTGAAAGAGATAGGCTTTTCAAAGTCTGAACAGACAGCTATTCGAGCGTACGCTCAGAGATTGTCTTTGCGAGAAGCAGAGGATGAATGTACCACTGCTATCTCAGAGGAAGGTCTGATAACTTTTGGACCCGAGGATATGATGATTTCATACAAAAATCATGGAAGGGCTCTATATTTTAACTCAGTTCTACATGGTGTAGACATTCGAAGATCTTTGGTTGATGCTGGATCTTCGTTGAACATTATTCCAATAGGTATTTTGAAGGCAATTGGAGTGTCATCCAAAAGGGTGATTCCTCAGACAATGAGGATCTATGGTTTCGATGCTCGAAGTCAATATGCCTTGGGTCACGTGAACCCTGAACTACAGGTTGTACCTTTCAGATATCCAACCTTGTTTCATGTGTTGGATAGTGAACCAACATATCACAATTTATTGGGGCGACCATGGATCCACAGATGCAAGATTGTTCCTTCAACTTACCACCAATGTTGCAAAGGCATTCGAAATGGTAAGATGGTGCGCCTTGTTGCTAATCCATGTCCTTTCGATCAGTTCGAAGTACATCTTGCAGATGCTGCTGAATATGATGAACTTGCACCTGCTAGTGAGTGTCAAGTTTCACTCCCTCGAGGAATTTCTCTTCCAACATGGCCAACACTCCAGGCTAATCCATACCTGCCTTTGTCTGAATCCAGATCCTCGAAAAGGAGGATGAAAGAAGAAAAGAAGAAAGAACAAAAAGAAAGAAAGAAGAAAAGAAAAGGCTTGCTGCATCAAAAGTTATTGTTGAACAACCTGCTTCAAAAGCTCGTTGCACTATGGTTGTTACACCTAAAGGACGTATCATATACCGTCTCTAGTTTGAATTAGATCAGAAGGGACATGAAGATTCTCTTTCGAAGTCTGCTTCGAAAGGGATAGCAACTGAAGGACAAGAGCCTCAAACGTATCATCTTAAGATCCCCAGTAATGATGATAGTAATGACATCCCATCCATTGCTGAGATATTCGAAGTACAACATGATCTGCAAGAAGCACCAGAACAGCTTGAAAACAATGTAAAAAATTCTATTCTTGAAACCCTGGAGGAAGTTAATTTATCATAACCAATGGAAGAGACGAAGACTACTTTTATTAATGCTAGCTTGTCTCCTGAAGAAACGCTAATTTTGTAACATTACTGAAAGCTAATAAAGATGTGTTTACTTCTTGCTACGATGATATGTGTGGATTAGATCATCGGTTAATCACACAAAGGTTGCATTTATCTTCTAATGTAAAACCAATCAAGCAATCACTTCGAACCTTCAAGACCGAAATCGAATTGCAAATCAAAGCTGAAATTGAGAAACTCTTGAAGGCTGGTTTCATCAAACCAATACAACATCCGATTTGTTTTACGAATGTTGTGCTAGTGAAGAAGAAGAATGGGTAGATCAGATGATGTGTGGACTTTCGTGATCTCAACAAAATAAGTCCTAAAGACTAATTTCCATTGCCAAACATGGATCTTCTCCTTGATGCTATAGCTGTACACGAAATGTTTTCTTTCATGGATGGTGATAGTGGATATAATCAGATCAAGACGCACCATATGGATGCTCAACATACAACATTTCGAACTCCACTAGATAATTTTCACTATACAGTGATGCCTTTTGGATTAAAAAATGTTTGAGCAACTTATCAAAGAGCAATGAGCACTATCTTTCATGATATGATACATAAAGAAGTGGAAGATTATGTTGATGTGTTGTGAAGTCCAAAGATCGTTCAAGACATCTCGAAGTTTTGCAGAGAGTTTTTGAACGCTGCAGAAGTTACAAATATATAATGAACCCTGCTAAGTGTGCTTTTGGGGTTACTGTTGAAAAATTCCTTGGCTTCGTTGTCCACAAACAAGAAATTGATTGGGATCCTACAAAACCAAAGGCTATTCTCGAAATGACTCCTCCTACAAATCAAAAGCAATTGAAGTCTTTTTTGGGGAGAGTTTCATACATTCGAAGGTTCGTTCCAGGTCTATCAACTTATGTATCTCCTTTCTTAGTGTTACTTCGAAAAGGAGCAGAATTTGTATGGACTTCAGAATGTCAACAAGCTTTTGAAAACATCAAGAATCTATTAAGGCATCCCCACACCATGGTTGCACCAATTCCAGGGAGACCACTTCGTATGTATTTGGCTACTTCGGATGATGCTATTGGAGGGTTATTAGCTCAAGAAGACGATCAAGGAATTAGGAGCAGAAGTAAAGTATTCTCAGGTGGACAAGTTTTGTCTTGCGTTGTATCATATAACTCGGAAGTTGAGACATTATCTCCTAACATGTCCAACTACTCTTGTTACCCGTTCGAATCCTATTAGATATCTACAATCTCATCCTGTATTGCTTGGAAGGTATACGAAATGACTATTGCAATTATCAGAATTCAATATTGTTTGCGAAACACCTAAATGCATCAAAGGACAAGCAGTAGCTAATTTGCTTGCCGCTTTTTCGAAAGTACAAGATGAAGAATTACCAGAATTTGAAGTTACAACTGTGGAGGATCAAGAATGACAAATGAAATTTGATGGATCATCAAATTCGAATGGAGGTAGAGCTAGAATTGAGTTCACTTCAAGTGATGGGCAGCATCTATACTATTCCTTCAGGTTGGATTTCGTATGTTCCAACAACATAGCAGAATATGAAGCTCTACTTATTGGGCTAATTATGGCCAAGCAGATGGGAATGCAAAGATTGAGAGTGTTTGGTGATTCAAAAGTTATCATTTCTTAGATCAATGAAGCCTTTGTTATCAAAGAATAGGAGTTGGTTCCATACAGGACAACAATTTGAGCATTGATGAATAAATTCAATGAATGTGTTCTGATGCACATTCCAAGAGTCAAAAATCATCAAGCAGACATTTTGGTTAATCTGGAAAGCAGGTTGAGTTTGAATGAATATTCTCAACAAATTGAAGTTATTCGAAAAATCCTACCAGCAACAATAGATCTTGAAATTGAGAAAGAAGATATTCCCTCAACTGATTGAAGGCATGTTATATTACATCAACTTCAACACTTAACTACAATTTTCGAAATTCTTATTCGAAAATTAGCAATTTCATTGAAGTTGGTAATGTCTTATACTTCAAATCTTCGAATGGAGTTTTATTGCGATGTGTTGGAAATGAAGAAGCACAATAGATTCTCAATGATATGCATGAGAAGACATGTGGAAATTCAGATTCCATTCCTTTGAATAAAAGATTGCAAGATTCCGAGTATACTAGCCAACCATGACTCATGATTCTTCGAAATTGCAATGGAGCTATCTTGGTTGCCAAAGAACCCCTGATATCATGGAAGTATGCCCAATCTTTGCAGAAGAAGAAGAAGACTGGAGAAGACCTTTCATTCGGTCCTTAAGGGATGACTTTTTACCTAACAATGCATATGAAGCCCAAAGAATTCGAAGGAGAGCTATTCGTTTCCGTTTTCAAGAAGGTCATCTATTTTAAGTGAGTGTAAATGAAAATTTACTGATATGTCTTGATCTACAAGAAGCAGCCATTGTACTTCGAAAAATACATTCAGGAGAATGTGGAGCCCATCAAGGAAAGAGAAAATTGTATAAACAACTCTTTGAGATGGGATACTATTAGTCTTCTATGAGAGGATGCATTTGAATATGCTAAGAAGTGTTCGAGATGTCAGATACAAGGAAATATTCCCAGAAAACATTCTCGAAATATGCAGTCTATCATTACTCCATATCCATTTCATACTTGGGGGCTTGACTTGATTGGTCCAACCAATCCCCGTAGAAGAGGACATACGTGGATCCTGGTGGCCACAGAATATTTTACCAAGTGGGTAGAAGCAATTGCTCTTTAGAAAACAATAGGACCTGTTGTCGCCCAGTTCATCAAGGAATATCTCATTACTCGAGGAGGCGTGCCTCGAAGAATCATTACTGATAATGGTTCTTCATTCCTAAATCGTCCAGTTTGAGAAATGCTTGTAAGGTATAATATCATTCATAATAAGTCTACACACTATTATCCTCAAGGCAATGCACAAGTAGAACTACGAACAAGACTTTGATCAGACTGTTAAGCAAATTAACTTATGATCACCATACTCAATGGCATGAACATTTGTTTGATGTACTGTGGGCATACATAGTATCTAAGCGTTGAGCTACTAAGGCAACCCCATTTTCGTTGGTATATGGAATGGAAGCAATTTTACCTGTCAAATTACAAATGTCTTCAGCTAGAATACTTCAAGCTGCTGAGATGGATTGGGATACTTATGATTTGGTTGCAATTCGAATGCAGCAGATAGATGATTTGAGTGAGAAAAAGAAACAAGCTTTGGCAAACAATATTCAAAATCATCAAGTTTTTTCGAGAGCTTATCAGAAGAAAGTTTCTCATCGCGAATTCTTAATAGGTGAATTAGTATTTCGAACTTCTTTTTGTGAAATGAGTAATACTATTAAGCCTAAGTTTGCACAACTGTGTGATGGGCCTTTCGAAATTGTTGCAACCTATCATTCAGGTTATTACAAGATTGTTTTACTTGAAAAGAATGCACAAGAAGAATTAGTTAATGGAAAATGGCTAAAACATTACTATTTTTTAAAGAATGTAATTATAGAAAAATGAAAATGTCAAAAGAAAGCTCTTTATTGATATCAATTATGAGGAAATAGCTCTCTTGGCAACATTTTAAATGAAGTGATTACATTCGAAACTTCAGAAAGTCTTTTTCTTCTTTCCTCTGCTTCGGATGTTAATGCTTGGATATATTGTTAAGTCCTATCTTTTTTTTCTGTTCTTCAAGGGATTGTCTAAGCAATATAGCATTTTCCTTCTTCTCTTCCAATTCTTGACGGCTGTTGTTAAGTTGTTCAAGAGTCTGGTTCTTCTTTATTTCGAGCTCTGATCTTTCTTGAAAACAAGAAAGAGAATTCTCAAGAGTATTGAATTGATTTTTCAGCCATTCAATATACAAACCAAGACTTTCAATGGTTGAAAGAAGTGGCCTCCAATCCTCAAGATCTTTTGAAGCAAGAGAGATGAAATTCTTCTGTGACATCTTTTCGAGGAGAGAACACAACTCTTGATATCTTGCACTCCTTACATATGTAGAAGAAACTCGCGCTTCATCAGATATGTCACCATATGCTTCAAAAATAGCATCCATCCACTTTGACATATGCGCAAAGACCATGTATATTATGCAACAGTTCGAGCTGAGAAGACATCAGGTTTCTTTCTTTTGCGAAGGGTGTCATCTGATGGAGAAATAGGAGAAGAAGAAGCTCCAACACGTGAATTGTAGTCACAGCCTTGGGAATTAAAGCAGTTGATAGTCCAGAGCATGTGACGACTTGTGGAATTGCGCCACGTAGCACATGTTGTCGCATGTTTGTAGTGAATTCCATGCGGAGATTGCGGAAATCCCAAACGATGGGTCCAAGGTTTGCCAACCATTGGACTTTGAGCACCATGTCACAGCCTCCTAATGGAAGTAGACACATATCCGTTTTGAATGTTGTTCCGTGCATGATCCATTGAAGTTATCGACACACCACCATGCTAATTATTTTGGTGTAGTCGGCTACTGCTACTGGGAGGGGGTTGGTTTGATGAATAGTACACCCAGTTCTTTTTGCAACCATTGGATCAAGGAAGTTGTGTGTACTGCCTGAGTCAATAAGAATGGTTATTGTCTCTTCTTGTAACCGGGCTAACCCGATTGCTTGAGATAAGGTGGTGGATTGGAACATCATAACACCACCATTTCTTATTTCTGCTTGCAAGCCACTTGTGAAGCAACTAAAAAATTCTTCCGATAAGTCGGCGGTTCGGCTCATTAGTGCTTCAAATTGTTTATGGTATATATGCACGGAACTTACTTGTTTAAGTTTGGTGAGTTGACCCACTACATCATCGTATTGGCCTCGACCAAATCGTACATAAATATCTCTGGTGAAAGTCTTCCAGTCGATATGATTTCTTGAAACTTCGTAGCTTTGGAACCACTCCAAAGCCTTTCCCTCCAAATGAATGCATGGAGGCGAGATAAACCATGCCTTCCTCTTTAGTGTTATTGAAGTTGAAAAACGGATTGTAACGGTAAATCCAACATTTCGGGTTGTCGCCATCGAAACGAGGAAACTCGACCATAGTATATTTGGTGTGGACGAAGTCTCTACCTGGGTGGTTTCTTGGTCCAGCATTGTTGCCACCATTTGTGACAACTCCTTCATAGCCGTAGCATGCTTATACGAAGCGACCTAGTTCCGTCCGCCATTGATTAACACTATTCAAATTTTGGATAATTATTGTTCTCAGACAACTGCCTTTTATAAGGCTTAAAAGATAATTTTCTCTGCTACTTCCAAGCACAAAGACCCCTTGATTATGCATAGCTTTTACCATTAATAGCTACTTGTATTAATGCTTGACAGCTCTTAACTCCTCCTTCACCGATCTTTAATCTCTCCTAAATCCAAGCATGGCCGTTACAGTCTTTATTCTCTTCTTAATTGAGCTAAATCCAAGCATGACCGTTACAGCAGACTCCTTGCATGATAATGTTGCCACGTCACCTAAGCTGCCATGCACGTATCAGAACCCAACCTGCAACCCCCTGTTTAACCTCTCCACCTCATCTGTCAAACCCCATCAACCCAAAGCCAACCTCTCTTCAACCCATCGTAATCTCTTGTTTTTTCTTTTTTTTTTTTAATAATTATTCCCTCAAAAGGCTGAAACCCACCGTTCCCTTCTTCAAATTCAGCTCAACTCTCCATCACCTATTCCTCCATTTCTTCAAACCCAACAGAACCAATCCCATACGAACCCCCAACATCATCATCATCATCATCCCTCACCAAACAGCTCGACCCAATCCTACCAAAACCGTCTAATCACCATCGTCCCAACTCTTCACCCCCAAACCAGAAAAACCACAAAGCCAACTCACTCTCCCCATTCGACCCATCTGAAACCATCCAACTGCGTCAGCCATTGCCACAACAATCAAACCACCTGAAGCATCATCATCGCAGTAGCAATCAAGCAGTTCCAGCCCCAATCCGAACAAAACATCCACCTTCACTTGAACCCATGCACACACACACCCTGCAACATCACACCACCACCATCGACCTTGTTTGACCCCGACCTGATCCTATTGCCGATTCACCTCCGACTAAAGAGATCGCCAAAGAAAGATGAAAGAACGTTACGCTATTGTTCAAGGGACAAAATAAGTACATCAAAAAAACTTAAAGAAGGGTACTTTAGACCTAAAATGTTGTGTGGGGTAAAATAGATATATATTTCCACATTCTCTACCACGTCAGTAATAGTTTAAACGTCATTGACGGTCAACATACAATAAAGGGGAATTTGTAACCGACATTAAAGTAGAAAGGATGTAATTGTAGTTTAACAAACCTCAGGGGATCTAAGTGCAAGTAGTAGAAACCTCCGGAGGTCAAAGTATAATTTACCCAAAATAGTTTTCTTTAACCAAGTTGGGCTGAAGTTATTAAATCAAAGCCCATATGAAGATTAGCTGGGCCTCCAATTCTTTTAGAATTGGCTGTCATTGATCTATATGATGCTAGGTAGGGGCTTGCCCTATCTAAAATGAAGTAAAAGATACTACCCAATGGAAGGTTTGGTTTCCATTAGGATGAAGTAAGCCTCAAATCTTCATTGAATCTCTAGACATATGGGTAGCCTTCCTCTACTGCTTATAGGTAAGTACATACCAATTAGTCATAAGATCAATCAGCTTCTTTTTATGAGTAGCTTTCCTCTACTGCTTATATGTAAGCACATACCAATTAGTTATTACCAAACACACTAGTGATTTAATAAGCTATAAATTAGAATAAGCACTTATAAAAGTCTGGCCAAACGCGGCCTAAACATCGATATTAACGCCAGACCAAAAGCCACAGTTCATTGATAAAAGTTGGCCTATATTTAGTCGAGAGAGCGATATGGGCTTTTGGGCTTTGACCGAGAAAGAAAGGCGTGAGGTTGAAAGATAGGAAGGCTGGTTTGTTAATGCGCTTTTCTCACCCAACAAACCTTGTCCTTGAAGAGGGTTGAGTGACATGACCCATCATTCCAGGTCTCTCTCTCTCTCTCTCATTGTTTAATGCAAAAACATCGCTAAGTCCGCCCACCCAAAACAAACCCCACAACCAATTCCAACTTTGTTTTGTGGTTACATTAGAAGTCATGGAAAGGAACCGGAGTAGACCGTCTCTGCCACGTGTACTAGTTTTATTGTTTTCCACGTGCACGTATCGTCTGCAGCATTTCCTGCAATAAGAATTCTGATGGGTCATTTTGTATTAAAAATATAATTTATTTTAGACAAACCCTACATAATAATTTAAAAAAACCAATCACAAGTCATGCTGCTACATACGTTGCAGGAAAATGCTGCAGAGGACATCTATCCGTTTTTCACATATCCATTCGAGTATGTTTAGGGAGCACATATTGTCTATAGCAGTTCCTGCAACAAGGACTATGATTGGTCGTTTGTATTAAAAATTATAATTTCTCTAATAATAAATCACTTGAAATTAGAAAGGGATCAATCACAGGTCTGACTGCAGGATCTGTTGTAGCATTTTGTAGCAGACGATATGTAGCCATGTTAAAGGCATCATTGTATTTATGTTAAACATATAGAGAGAGGGTGAATCCTAGGGATATCAATTGGTTGGGTTTAAATTGAAAACCGAAAAAACTAAAGCGAAAAAGTCGGTTTTTTTTTTTTTTTTTTCATTTCGGTTCGGTTTTAATTTAAAAAATGAAAAACCAAATAATTTGGTTTAGTTTTCAGGATAGGCTTCTATTAGATCAAATTAGACCAAAATCGGAACCGAACTTAATTAATATTTGTAAACCGAACTTAATTAATACATATGGCTATGTATTGATATTTATATGTATGTGTGTTTTATGTGTATTTAGTTTATAAAATAACATTAATTTTATCAAACCAAACCAAACGAAATCTATTTTGGTTTGGTTTTCGGTTTTAATCACTATATTTTGGTTTGGTTTTCAATTTGTATTTTAGATTGGATCGGTTTTTGGTTTAATTCCTTATATTTCAGTTTCGTTTTGGTTCGGTGATTAAACCGAACCGAACTAATTAAACCCCAAGTGAGTCTTAGTTCCAAATGGATGATATTATCTGGTGCAAACTGCAAGAGTGTGTTCATGAAGAATATATTATGTAATATAAATTAGAGATAGAGAGAGATAAAGTTTTGACATAAGAGCTTCATGTTATGTCCGTTGAAAATCACAGTGCACACGATGCATCTTGTTTCAATCCAACGCTTTTAAATAAACATATACGATCACTTCTACTAAATTATTAACTAACTCTATCAGCCCCATATTTAGGTTTCCACTAAAAAAATAATAATTGACTTATCAGAAAGAGAGAGATCCTATCGGTCAACAATAAAATCCATAGCTTGTAATTCCCTGGCTGGTAGTTTTGATTCTGTGGTAGTTGTGATTGCTTTCAAGTTAACTGTTTCTTAATAAATGGAGAAATGAAGGATTAGGAGAAAGAAGAAGAAATGGTGGAGATATAGGTTGTTGATGCTGATATCTACCCTTTTGGGCCACAGAAAGCAATTAGGAAAAATCTATGAAACGTCTAGAATTAATGAGACCACCAAGTTAGCTCGCATTCATAATATAACTAAAAGTTAGCTCAGCTCATCAAAGCAGCTTCAGACTTATGATGAACCCATTGATTTCAAGCCGTTCAAAATAAATTAGGTGGACGGTCACGATCGTATCAGCAACTTTTGTTCTAACCATTTGTCCTGTCCTTGTACTTTTGACTGTCAAAATGATTTCCTATTGCCTTGTCAACCCATTACCGAAAAAAAGGTTGGAGTCCCCTCTTTTTAAAGTAGGGGTGTAAACGAGCCGAACCTTGCCGAGTTTTGCCGAGTTCAGTTCGGGTTCGTGAAATTTGAACAAGGCTCGGACTCGGCTCAAGTTCGGTAAAAAACTTTGGGCTCAGGTTCAGATCAGGCTTGCTATTTTTTCAAGACTCGGGTTCGGCTCGCAAAAGCTCGGCTCGTAAAAGCTCAACTCGTTAAAAGCATGGAAAAAAAATAATTCAACAATAATTTTTTTTTTTTCTTTTGTGAATTCAGCACTAATTCAATTAAATTAATTAAGATTTTTTAATGCTTTGACTTAAGCACATCACTAATTAATTTTATATTTAAAAATTAATATTATATATATAAGACCGAGCCGAGTTTTAATCGAGTCAAGCGTACCAAAGCTCGGCTCAAACTCATTAAAATAATAAGTTATTTTTTGGGGCTCAGGCTCGGCTCGCGAGCTTAAAATTGAGCTCAACGAGCCGAGCTTGACAGCCCTATTTTAAAGTACACCCTTTCTACTATTCGATCGTGACTCATGGGCCAAGATTCCCTCACCGGAATGGTTGCAATTGCAATCAAAAGCATCAAGGTGTGGGTCCTTCAATTGTAGCCAATTGGGTGTCGAGAACCTAGCATTTTCCTATGCAACAATCACGACCAGGATTTCCATACTGACAGACAAATTAATATTGTTTTTGTGGTACAAAATCTTAGAAATTAAGGGTGACAACGAACTTTGAAAAAGGAATGATCAAGAATTATGTGACTCAAATTAATTTCGAGACCTTCCATGTCAATCTGACTAGTTCTTATGAGGAGGTGGGGAGTCTGATGTCCAATCCGTCGAACTTTATATTGTATTGGGGACACTTTTATATTTTATCTTTTATAATGTAGTTAGGTATCTCAATATCTCTGCTTGCTGTTTTTTTTTTCTTGCAAAGAATTTTCAATGTTCTTGCTGTATTTTTGTTATTCTCAACTGTTTCATATATCATACTAGGGCATGCATGAAACGAGTACAACCGGGGCGGGTCAATCTTACTTTGATAGTTGGATTCATTCCCGCTCCAGATCATGCCCTAGCTATTAGGGGTGTAACTCGATTCAGTTGGTTTAGGTTG
>JAUPMG010000004.1:854884-866697 GCA_031762675.1 Pachysandra terminalis | reverse complement strand
GTGATCAATCCCTCAACCTCTTAAGTCAAGTCTCCTTGCTTATGTTGACTTCCAAGTCAATCATAGTCTCATGAACAGTTACTAATCCTCCAACTATGGATTAATAACAGGGTGTTACTCACAGACCACATTCATGGTCAAGAGTTCATGCTGTGCCTGTGATGGGGTGCACACTCACTAAACATTCAATTGATTTGTTTACAGGGTGTAATACATCAATCCACCAGAACATACATCACACTTCATTATAGCAATTCATGAAAAGGAAACATAAAACATCTTGTGTAACGTGTAAGGTAGAACTCTATCTTTAGGTGTTAATCACCGTGTCGACCACTACATCTCATGTTTTTTTACTTCACATCAATAATCGTAGATAAAAACAATGCTATTTTAACAACATGGCAGGTGCATAAGGCATACAAATTTAATTACATGCTATCTTGTGTACAGGTGCAATATGATCTAGTTAGCCTTTACATACTTTTGTACGTTAGATATTGAACACCACAATTTAACATAACAATATTTATTATCAAATATCTTGTTACAAGCACAACTACCATACCAATTCACGCAACAATATATGTATAAGCATGGCATTCATTTATTCTACTCCATAAAGGTATACTAACGGCTTTAATTCAATTTGGTTAATTACACAGGTTTGGCGAGGTCTCGGCGTAGGCTTCGGTGCACCGAAGTTCCACTCGGCGATGAATCCAGAACCTCTATTTTCGGCGACCTAGTCGGCGCACCGAAGCTGGTTTCGGCGCCCCTAAGCTACCTCGGCGACCTCTCGGCTGACATTCAAGTTCGGCGACCCTGCGGCTTGCCTAGGAGCTTGCCGAACGTTGCGAATAGTCCACAATAAAGGGGTTTCTCTACCATTTGTTCTCAAAACTAAGAGTAACCTCTACCCACCCTTAATATATCCAAGATCTACTAAACCAAACTCTAAAATACAACATTCATGAACTTAAAGTAAAGAAATTTTCATAGATCTAGGAATCTAGTTGTATTCAAGAAATTATCCACTTACTTGATTGATGTTGTAGGAATCCTCAAGCATCACTAAGTTTCCCTTTTTTCTCTTCCTTCATCTCCAAGTTCCTTCTCCATCACCATCCTCTAAGCTCCAATAAAGACTAGCCTCCAACTTTCCCAAATGAGAGAAAGAGGCTTGAGGCCCTCTTTTCTCTTCTGAAGTCTAACCCTACACGTGGCATCATCCTAGCCCTCCATCTCTAAGTCAACTAAATCTCACCCATTCATCCTCTCATCTAATCCTAACCCTTAGTTCTCACCCACTCTCATCCTAGCCATTAAATCAAACCAACCCCAATTACTTAGATCTCAACCACTCATTCTCACCAACCTCAATTCTAACCTTACATCCATTCTCCACTAAAGACAAACTACCTTATACTTTAATTCTATGCCATACAATATCCTAAAATGAATCCTAACTCTACATCTCATCCCATAACATAATTTACCATTTTGTCATTCTCACAACACATTAAGGCTTTACTACTATATATAACAGAAACACCCCAGTTTCCTAACATGCTTGATTTCATGGTCAGATCTAATCCAATCGGCAATCCATTCAAGGTTAATGACCAACTTGTTACATAGAACATAAAAACACACTAAATAGAAAGATCAAGTTTCCATAACATGTTATTCTTATTTGATCAAGAACTTAATCTATCAAATTTACTCTACTCTTAAATTTATTGAGTTAACTAATTAGTTACTGATTTAAAGATTCCTATTGTCTCTCAGTGTGTGATTAAGGACCTTAATTGTCCTAAACTAGGTCACTAAGTTAGAGTGTAAACTTGTCTATTTAGTCAAATTACCATCTTACCCTAAGGTCCTGTATCAATATTTTTACTATTTATTCGGGTTATTACAAGTAGCCTCGATGGCGTCAAGACTAGACAGTCTCAACGATACCAAGGCTAAACAACTTTCATTATCATGAATATCTAGTGATCACCAACACCCATATCGAGGTGTCGTGAGGCTCGCCAACACTTGGCCATATTTAGGGTTATAGACCATGTTACAATCTCTCAGTGACAAACCTATAATTATCCAAACGACTTGTGATTGGTCCACCTAAGAGACTGGGGTACAAGATGTGCACTACCCCAGGTGAACGTTTTATCCACCATCAGAAACTGTGGTTTGGAATTCTAATTACAGTTAACTCTCTTCAAAAAGCTATAAATACTGGGTCACTTCCTTCATTCGGGAGATGACGAAAAAAGGGGAGAGACCTCTGCCAAAATTACCTAATTTTGAACTACGTCTAACTTGATCCCTGTTTTGGTATGTAGGCAGCCTGCAAAAGGTTCAATCATAATCTCAATTAGAGCCCTAGGACTTGGAGAAGCTCTAACACCTTGACCCTTTATCTCCCTTAGCCTGGTTCAACCGGTCCACTAGTTTGACTATTTGGTTCTTCTAGAGACGGGATACAGTCACTAGTTGATTTAGGTTCCTGTCGAATAGTAATATTACTCTTGGTGACTATTCACAAAACTACCCACAAAACATAATTATAGTTTGTATGTATATATACATACGCTTTGTAGACGCTCTTGATCACACGTATTTCAAGCTTGGCGTTCTAGACGCTCTTGCTTACAAGTTATTTTTAAGTTCGGCGTTCTAGCACTCGCTCCGGCACACGCACAACATTCTAGTGATTTAGATGATGACGTGAAAAAAATGACAAAAATCGTTGAAAATTTTGGAAATTTATAACCCATCACCAAACCGACAAGCTCATCGACCACCTGTTGACAAGCCCTTCGATCCACTAACAAGCCATCAAGAAGCCCAGAGAAATATTACTTTCAAATTTCTCACTGATATCTCTATATATATATATATATAGAGAGAGAGAGAGAGAGAGAGAGAGAGAAACGTCTCCTAAGAACCGAGAAAGAGAAGAGGGAAGACAGAAATGAAAAATATGAAGATTGACGTTCCGATATCGGCCAATCCCTATCTGAACCAAACAGTTTGGATTGTTTGTTAAAAACCAATTGGAATGGCGAACGGCGATACTGGTCGCCGGAATGGCAATCGACTAGACCGGTCAACAGAACGATGATACCGGTCACCGGAATGGCAATTTCTGTTCTCGGATCAGTAGTATCGGTTGCCGGACTGGCTTTACCGGACCGATCCAGGCGATTCCTATTAGATCGTTCATTTTATAAATTAAAATAAAATAAACTTTGGATCAGTTGGATCAGCCAATCCAATCACTGGACCGGTCCGGATCGGTACCAATTGGACCGGTCCGGATCGGTATCAATTGGACCGGTCCAATCCAAAGACACTTGATACAATAGCCTGGCTTGGAATCGGACTGGTCTTGGCCAATCCCAACACGGATCGGTCCAATCCTTGAAACCCTGTTCAGATTGCTTATACATCTTTGGTTGAGTTTTGACAAGATGAATCACTAATTCACACCAATTCAAGACGGAGTTATGATGCTATAGTTAATAATAACCCATTTCTATTAGAAACCTCACTGATCAAGGTGACTGGAGCCAAGTTTAACACCGATCAAGGGCAAACTCTACGAACTTGGAATTAACAAGTGACCTTTACCAAAAACCTCGGAAAACCTCTAATAACAGCCAAAGCAAATGTTTAACTAAACCCAAAATTGCTTCATGTGTCATAATTATTGCTTTAAGGGCACAGACATGAAACAGATATACAGTGCATCCCAGGAGATAATGAATTAGATAGCAAGTCCAAGGGCTAAGGAATTGGAACCTAGCATCAAATTGTACACTAGGATTATGGCAAGAGAGATTGTTATTATGACGGGGCACCAAGATAAGACGCGAGCTGCAAAATGTCACTGAATATTCCACCAGCTGTGACTTGGGCCCCAGCCCCCGGTCCTCGGACGATCAGTGGCTGTTCCTTGTATCTTGATGTCGTGAAAGCGATGATGTTATCTGACCCAGAAAGCTGTGCAAATGGGTGATCTTTTTTGTATTTCCTCAACTGCACAACCCCCTTTCCATTAGTTGCATCAACCACGCCGACATATCTCAATACCTTCAGAGTAGGATGAAAAAATCAGTCCGAAATTTAAAACATAAGAAAAACGACCAAACAAACAGAATGATCAAATTGTGCATAGAGTATGCTAGATTAAATCTTCCCACAAAAAAAATATTAAAAAATAAAAAAAATAATCATGTCAATTTTAATGCCAGGTTCAGCGTAGCAGCAGCGATGACACTTACCTCGCCTTCATCCTCAGCATCTTGTTGTTTCTTTGCCATCTCATGGTCAAATTGTGGAAGCTGCTGCATGAATTCCTCAGCTGATGCACTAGTCTGCAGCAATTCGTTAAAACATCACATCTTTGATAAACTTGTTGTTTCATCATGTAGTATTGATTGGTTATCCACAATAATATCTTACTCTTAATGGTTCTGGCACGAGGTTTTGAACAGGGATGTCAGCAAGCTCTAGCTTTAGACCTGATTCCCTGGCAAGAATTATGACCTGTAACAAGAACAGCTTCATAAGACCCTATTCATCACAACTGCATCTATATTAATATATGCCTACTATTGTTGCAGGCTTCTCAACAAGTGCAGCTTGTTCTGGGTAAATGTGGGATGATACTGCCTGGGACATGACCTAAGGCTGTGTTTGGAACCCTGGATTTCTGAAGAAAAGAAAAGAAAGCACTTTCTTTTGTTTGGTTCACCATTTTTGAAAGTAAAAGGTAGGGATTTTGAAAGAAAATCTTCTACAAATTTTCTTTGACTAAAAACTTCTCCCCAAAATGATAGAGATTTTGAGAGAAAAAAAAAAAAAAAAAAAGGAAAGAAGTTGGAGAGAAAGCCACTAGATTACCACCACCGCCGCCGCCACCGCCACTCCACCACCTCCACCACCACTCCACCACAACCACCACCACCACCACCACCCATAGTGTTTAAACTCCGTATCGGATCGGGGATCGGCCGATCCAAACATTGACTTGTAATTTAAAAAACAAATCAACAAAATAGAAAATAGCTGTACAGATCTGAAGATTTCACAGAAATAAAAACCCCTTAAGAATTTAATAAAAGAAGAAGAAATAAAAGAAGAGGTTTGTTACATCTATAGATTTCACGGAAGAAAGAAAAAATACCTGTAAGTCTCTCTCTCTCCCTCCCGAGTCCAGCTCTGTCTCCCTTTGAAATGTTTCTCCCAACAGCTCTTCTTTCTCGTCCTGGAAAGTTCTCCAGTCCAGTTTTTTTTTTTTTAAAAAAAAGACGAGGTCGTTGGTTCTTTTTGTTTTGAGATTTGGACAGGACAATTCAGTTTGGATCATCCGGTCTGACTCGGCGATTCAGTGACAGATCGGTTGGATCGGTCGATCCGTCTCAGGATCAGCCCGAGTCATTGGTTTTTCAAATTGTTTTGGATCGGCTAGGGATCGTGGCTCGTCCTTGGCCGATCCCGAGTTGGACCGGCCGATCTGGACCGGAATCAGTCGATCCTTTACTCTATGATAACATCACCACTAATCATTAATAGCAAAGGAGGAAGAAAACTCAAAATGAATTACATGTACTAATAATACCGTAGAAAGATTTACAGTTCAACCAAATGATCTAAACTAGAGGAATACTGAAGAAAATTCCTTTTCTTATTGGCTTTCGGTTTCATATGCTTCTTTGCCGATGTCCGTTCCATCTTCATCATAAAGATTGGCTTCAGGCACATCATCTCTCACCCAACTCATAAAGCCATCACTGTCATTATCCATGCCATCCAAGTCTTGTGCACAAAATGACTCGTCCTCCAATAATGCGCTATCATCCACAATAGATTCCCCATGAATATCAAAGAGGTCTCTTGGTTTAGTCTTGATGACAACATGCCAGTCCGTGCCGATAGGATCTTGAACATAAAATACTTGCTTTGCTTGAGATGCTAAAACATACGGCTCATTGGTTATATGTTGAGTTGAGAACAATAAGTGTGTGAAGTTAACAAGCGTGAACCCAAATTCATCTATATATCTTATTTCCTTTGCCTTTGGGTCCTCACATCTACCCAATCACATTTGAATAGTACAATTTTTTTACATGCAGAGTACGTCAACTCAACAATGTCGGTTATGCGCCCAAAGTATACTATATCTTCTACAATAGGCCTGGTGTCTTTAGCAGATGCATAACTTGTCATCGTAGCAGTGACTGCAACACCACTATTCTGACTTTTATGTCCCTTCTCTGCATCTGATGTACGAAACCTATACCCATTAGTGACATAGCCGTTAAATCTTTTTGCAATTAGTGTAGGACCTTTAGAAAGCCATATTATTTCATCAGGGACCTCACTTCTTGGATTTATTAACAGTTCAACCTGGTTTAAGAAACAAATTTTTTTTTGACAAATGTCACAAAACAAAACATACATAAAGTGCTAAAATGTAATACCTAAGATCTTCATTGTACACTTTTTGAATTTCACGGGGCAATTTTTTGGGATACTGCATTCCAATGGCTTTAACATGTTGACTGAAAGGTATGACATTGTGCGAGATTGTCAAAATCAAAATGGATTAAAAATCATCCAAAAATTTATAATGCAAGAAAAATTGTCTTACTCTATATATGATGTGACCTTATCGCAATTGAGCAATACACAATGATGTGCTAGATGCCTCTCTAAATCATTCAGTGCGAATGGCTCAATAGCTCCAATTGGACTATCGTCGTAGTTCCTCATTGGTCGATTAAATCTTGTTTTGACATTATGTATCTTGAACAAAATTTCAAGCATTCATCTGCCAAATAACCTTCAGCAATACACCCCTCAAGTTTAGCTCTATTACGCACGTATGACTTAAGTGTGAACAAGTACCTATTTTCCACCAATTCGAATCTTTGTTATATAAGGATATAATAATATGACAAAGCAATACTTGTACCTCTTACAATTGATGACGTACCTTTTAATTGGATACATCCAACGGTGTTTTACAGGTCCTCTCATCCTTGCTTCCATAGCCAAATGGATAGGAAAATGTAACATAATATCAAAAAAAGCCGGGGGGAATATCCTTTCCAATTGGCAAAGAGTTAATCCTATGCATTCCTCTACTCTTCTTAACTCATCATCTCAATAGAATTTGGCACATAATTCATGAAAGAAGTTGCTCAATTCTATAAAGACTGAACTTACATTCTTCAGCAGTGATTTCCTCACAGCCAATGGAAAGAATTGCTGCATTATTACATGGTAATCGTGACTCTTTAGTCCTTATATTTTTCGCTCTTTGATATTGACACGCCTTGCAATATTTGAAGAGAAACCATCTGGAACCTTGAGGTTCTTCAAGACTTTATAAAACAGTTCTTTCTCATTCTTTTTCATAGAAAAGCACGCAGCCAGAATATATACTTTGTCCGTTCCAGGCGTAACCTGTGGGTGTAGTGCATGTCTTATGCCCATCTCCACCAGGTCAAGACGAGCGTTCAAATTATCCTTTGATTTTCCTTCAATATTCAACAAAGTCCCCAAAACATTATCACATACGTTCTTCCCAATGTCCATCACATCCAAATTGTGCCTTAATAAATTGTGCTCCCAATATGGCAATTCAAAAAAGATACTGATCTTCTTCCAATTGTACAGTATTAACTCATTATCTGATTGTCTTGAACATTTCCTTCCAATATGCTTGCCCAACGTAAAATTAATGCCTGCCAACACCGCTAAGATATCTGACCCAGTCATTGGAATTGGAGGGGTTCTATCTTCTACAGTACCGTCAAACGATTGCTTTTCACGCTGAAACCTATGATAAGATGGTAAGAAACGACGATGTCCCATGTAGCATTGTTTCTTTCCCTTATAATGATATTGGCTGCATGTATCTTTGTGGCAGAAAGGACATGCAAACTTCCCTTTCGTGCTCCAACCAGATAAGATGGCATACCCTGGGAAGTCACTTATAGTCCAAATCAAGGCCTCGCGCATTTGAAATGTCTCATTCTTCGATACATCATAAGTGGTACACCATATCCCCACAATTCTTTGAACTCATCAATTAATGGCCTCAAGTAAACGTCGATGTCATTTCCAGGACGCGAAGGACCAGGGATAAGCATTAACAACATAATGTTGGGCTGCTTCATGCACATCGATGGTGGCAAGTTGTATGAAATTAGAACCACTGACCATATACTATGAGCAATGCTCATTGTCCTAAATGGGTTGAAGCCATCACTTGCCAACCAAAGTCGGACGTTGCGAGGCTCCGATGTGAACGGCGGGTTGGTTGTATCAAAATGTTGCCATGCTTTGGAATCAGCAGGATGCCTTGACTTCCCATCCTTAGTCGTGCCCTCATCATGCCATCTCATGTCAAAAGCCGTTTTTGAAGACATAAACAACCTCTGTTTCCTTGGTTTCAATGGAAAGTAACACAAAATCTTTGCCGAATTTTTCTTCTTGCATTGTGTGTTATCCTGATAACTTTTCCATCTTGAAGTACCACAGGTGTCACAGGCTTGCTTTTCGGTAGAATCCTTCCAATATAATATACAATCATTGGGGCATGCATCAATCTTGTCGTACTTGAGCCCCAATTCTGATATAATCTTTTTGGTTTGATAGAAATTACCCGGAAAAAGTCGACCCCTCAGGGAGTGCCTCTCTCAACAAGTCTAGTAACAAGATGAATGACTTCTTGCTCCAACCATTAAGACACTTTATGTGAAATAACTTCACAATAAATGACAACTTCGTGTGACTCTTACATCCTGGGTACAACACTTACTTTGCATCACTTATCAATTTGAAGAATCTATCAGCTTCTGCATCGGGCCCATAACTCTTTCTCGTGTTGGACCATCCAAATCTATATTTGGGTTTGTATTCCAAAGGCATCATGCAACAATGCTTCCATTTCGTCACCCATTTCATGTCCTTCGTCTCCGCCACTATCAGATATATTTTCGTAAGACATTGAATATGTTTTATCCTCACCATGAAAAACCCATGTTTTGTAATTTTTGTCGAATTCATCACATATTGTATGATCGTATGCTGTTAATCTATCCTGATACAAGACATTGTTGCAATTTGGGCACGGACATTTCAACCTCCCATCAATTGTGGCCCCACGATTGAATGCAAACTCTATGAACTTATTTACCCCTTCAATGCATTCTTGGCTTACCCTAATTTATCGGAAAATACACACACTAAATAGCATAACCATATGTACATGACCAAGGCAGAAAATTTGAAAACATTGAATACTATTAATTGAGGTACCTTGACTTCCTAATCCAACTCTTATCCATAAGGAGGAGACGTAGAATTTGTAGTCGTGCAAATCTGTTGAATAGAACGATAAGAGTACGAAGAAAGGTTTCTATATGTATGTATGTATGTATGTACCAGATCCAAACTGCCCGGTACCACCAATCTCCGGTTCTAATACATTAAACCTTGACCTAAACTGCTAAGCAAAATCCATGAGTTTACGATATAATTGTATCGTGAGGTTCTAAACCAGACCGGTACAACCTGTACCAGTACCAGTCTGTACTAACCGGTACAACCAGTCCAGATTTTATTTTTGTACCGGCTCCGGACCTGACGGAGTCGGTACAAATGAATGAAGAATTGCAAATTGGGTAATTATAAATTGCTCAAAGGAAGCTTACTGGCTCCATATCACTCCTAAATTCAAAATTAAAGCAATCCAGTAAGTAGAACACTACCCCTCGGTTGTCTCCCCACTTATTCATCATTCTTTTTCTTATTATAACAAATTAAAATTGCATAAAAAGCCCATTCAGTTTGATATGTACATTATCAAACTGAATATGAAAGAAGTTTGTCTAAAGAAAATGAGAGAAGTTTGTCTACATAAGAGACATAAAATCAAATTCATGTCTGACAGAACAGGCTCTGTTGTATTAGTTTTGTGTCAGACAAATACAGCAACTTTTGTAAAACAAAATAAAAGAGAAGCCCACAAGACGTGGTAGTTTCAATAGTCATACACAACAAGCGCAAGTAAAATGAAGGCACCCTAAAGAAATACTTTGCAATCATTAATATGTACATCAAAAATTTTCTTTGTAAAAGCTCATTTCTTCCTTAAACTTTGTAGGTTTCCTAATCCCCCCCTATTTGCTCTTCGTTGAGAAGTATAAATTGTGTTATAAGCCAAAATAGCTTGCTTTTTTTTGGCTCCTTTTGTTGTTCTACTTTCAGTTTTTCTTTGAAAAATCACTGCTTTTGTGATACCAAAGATAACATTTATCCCTTAATATCTTTTACAGAAACTCATCTCCTTATTTATAAACCCCAAAACAGGTTTGAGTTAATAATTTTTGTAATAAAGAAAAAAAAAAAAAAGATAAATCAAATCTGAACTCTAAAACAGCCAATCTTAGACTAAAATATCAAATTACTGAAGTCAATACATGAGCCTAATTCTCTACAATAAGATTCATTTTGATAAAAGTGATTTCGGTAAGCTCTTTTAACAAGAGTACTAATTTTGACTTCCCTAACTATATATATATATATATATATATATATATATATATATATGTGAGTGGAATTAGCCCTAGATGAAATTACAACATCAAGCATTGGAGGATAATAAATGTCCAATCAGTTTGATATTTATGCTTCCTTAAACTTTAGAAATTAAATCCAAAAATATCATTCTAACCAAAATTAACATGTAAAAAAATCATTAAACTGGTCAAAATGTCTCAAAGCCTTAAAAATATCATAAGCTGAGTTGTAAAAAAAAAAAAAAAGGGGCAGCACCACTCCAGACTTTTCCAAAATTATAGAGAATAAATAAAAAATAAATAAATAAATAAAAACTATGGTAACATTTTGGCTTATAAAGAAACCTATTGTAAAACTTTCATGGCAAAGGAAAATATATGCTTGCTATTAAATGAACATGTAATTAAGACCCACCATACATTCCGGAACGACGGGACAAGCATTAGGAATGTGATTAATTCCTAATCTACACAAAAATTCATGTTCCTTCTCATGCATGTAAGAAACTAGGCTCAATGAGCAATGACATAAATGAAAAAATTAGGTCAGAATTCCACTTTTAAGCATTTTATTAAATTCATCATGGGTTGTACACAAGAAAATTTCAGAAAATGAACAAGCAATTTCAGAAAACCCACAACAAACTGTATACAAATGCCAATAAGAGGGCTCCAATTTCACAAAACCTGATCTGTAATCCGGATGTGAAATGAACAAAGGTCCAAAAACAAAGAATTACATGATGACTAAAAACTAAATTCAATGGACACAAATGAAGTGATCGGGGATTACCTGTAATCCTAATGTGATCTCCAATAGCTCGTTGTCCTCTGGCTTTGCACTAATCCTTTTGTTTTGAACTATGTGTAGGACAAAGCTTGAGCAACAGAAACGATTGAAGGTGTTGCTGAATTGTGACTGACCTGAGCTACAGGTAAGGTGTTGCAGAAACCCTAGCCTCAGCTCCAAATATCAAATCATACATGCATGTTACGTGCCTAGTTAGGATTCTTCTTTCAAGTTTATCAATATTTTATCTTTAGTTGAGTAAGCATCTGCGATGCACATAGGGATTAGTTTATTTCCTAGAAATAAGGGATATGGATGAGGTGTTTATCTCATTTGGATTATTATTCAGTTTGATTAGGAGACGTCTAGTGGTAGGAGAATTCTTCTTTGTAATGTAGCTCTTTCAGATTAATGAA
>JAUPMG010000004.1:830809-841354 GCA_031762675.1 Pachysandra terminalis | reverse complement strand
ATGTTGCAAAATATCAATGATATTTCGCCTTTTTGCGCCCCGGCGACACGACATTGAAGGGGAAATCGAGTCATATCGTGTTTCCCCCATGTCGGCGATATGTCGCCGACATATCGTTACATATCGCTATTTAGCCAGAAAATTAATTAATGTTTTTCCATGATATCGCCGACATGTCGCCATGTGTCGCCGATATATCTCCAATATGTCTCTACATTTCGCTGATTAATCAGAAAAAATTATATGTCGCCGATATGTCGCTAAAATAGGGGAAATTTCCGTTTTTTAACTTAAGTGGTATCTCCCTCATATCGCCGACATATCACTGGTCAGTCTTAGCGACATGACCAGAGATATCGATCTTTAAAACCTTGTTCATTACTTCCTTGATCTTATGAACCATAAGTCTGCAGTCCCACGGAGTACAACCCCCCTCCAAGACGGTTTCAAGAAGGAAACTGCCGTTAAGTTATCAGAAGCAATAATCAAATTTGCAATACTCAGATCTTTGGCCAACTCCAGGCCCAAACGGATGGCTTCAAGCTCGTGAATGAGGACTTTAACCGGACTACTTCCAATAGCAAAGGCACCATATCACACACCTAAATGGTTCCTTATGACTCCACCAGCACCAGCTCTCTGTGAAGACATGGACCCATCAGTATTAAGGATCATAAAATCAGAAGGGGGAGGGATCCACTTCAAAGAAACAGTCTGTACAAGCTTGTACATGACTCTTTGTTGCATGGACACCAACTGGAAGCATATCGGACGGGACACTCAACAAATTCTTAAACAACACTGATTAAATTTCCTTTTCTTTATTTTTGCATCAACAATTAACATTTGGTATGGACTCTGTTTTACTACAAAAAGTTTCTAATGGGTAGCACTGGTCCCTCCCTCCCTCCTATATAGATATAGACAGATAGATTTTATTGTGTATATATCTAATTCATGATAAAAAATAATTAATAATTTCAAAGATCACTAAATAACTCAAAATCTGGACCCTTTTAGGAAGGATACAAGTCATACAAGTGTACACTCTTTTGGGCTTATGGGCTTTATAAGGATTCTCTTTCATTTTGGATGTATTGGCTTTATGCTCCTCATTTCATAACTCATGATGAATCACTCTAAAATCTAATGGTCCATTGCTGGTTTAGTCTCGAAGCATATGAAGTACACCTTGAAGTGCAGAGCTAACTAACACTAGCATCACATAGAACCAGTGTATCATTGTTGAACTGTAAGTGTGAAAAAGAGGATCATTGGTTTACAAAAAAATTTCAGCCAAGCCTCTAAACTTCACCCACTACATTAGCTGCATTACCCTCTTTATAAACCTGTTAAGAGCCTCTGCCAACAAAATGAATAAGAATGAAGAAAAAGGCCCCTCCACCTAAGACCCTCAGAGCTCCTAAAATGATATGTGGATGAACCATTAACCACATTGACCTTCTTTTGGATTTAAGTTCAAAGCAAAACACACTAACGTTCACACCAGTTTACACAATCAACTGGATAATTCATCTACAGGTCCCTGTTCAAGCAGTTTACACCAGTTTCTCCACTTCATACAAGTTTTCAGGAAAATCTGAAGAAAATGTTAGACCTGAAAATTGAACTGGCCAAGTCACAGTTTCACTTGCCAGTTCAGCCCAGTTCTACAACATAGATTTAAGTTATTAGAACTGTAAACTACACACCAAGATCAAAACCGTCGTATGATGTAACTTGCATAATTGCATACTAAGTTGGTAGCCAAGCAAAATCATTTACTTATCAAAGATAAGGATGCATGCTTATTCCGATTGATTTAATGCCAAACGATGCTTCAAAGTCACATAGAATGGATATGATATATCTGAATCGTTTGTCAGGAGGCATCACAAAGCAAGAGCATGTTACCCACAAAATGCAAATATGAAATGGGTTACATCCAAGGTTTTAAATTTCAATTTCGCCAAACATTTCGCCAGAACTGTCTGGCGAAATTTCGCCAGCATGGTGGAATATTTCGCCAGCCTGGTGAAATATTTCGCCAGGTTGGAGAAAAATGGGGAAACGCATATTTTTCAAGGGAATTTTGATTCCAATTTTTTTAGCGTTTAAATGAGGTTAAAATACAACTAAAAAACTTAAAATATGCAAAAACACGTGCATACATATACATTTACACATAATTAGGCAAGTATGATGCACTCACTCGTGTACCTTGTAATTGTATTTGCAAGGGAAAAATAAAGTTCACATGTAAATGGCTCAACATTTATAGACACAAAAAGAAGTCAAAATATGTCCTATTTAATCAAGTTCAAGACTTCAAGTGAAGTGATCATCATCCATCATAGAATCATAGATTGATGATCAATCGAACAACAAAGTACTAAACAAATCATGAATGTATATATAAATATAAATATATATTATAGTATGAAAATTAAAATCAAAGTAACAACACCCATTGATAGATCGGGTGTTCTTACATATCATATAATGATTTGAAGTCATTTGATTAACTTTTTATATGCAAAACATGAAAAAAAAAAAATAGATTTACCTCAAGTCGGCTCAAGAATGGAACTCCAATAAGCACCCGAAGCTTAAATCTTGAAGATTCTTCAAAAGTGTTTAAAATCATAAAAGAACGGAAGAATCAGAAGAAATCAGGGGTTTGCAACCCTTTTATTTTCAAATTTTTGGGAAGAGGGAATTCACTTTCATTCCACGAGAGCAAAAAAAAAAAAAAAAATCCACCATCTCGCCGAAATGTCGCCACATTTCGCTGATATTTCGTCGAGATGGCGGAAATGGGGGAATTCAGCGAACTCCCCCCTAATTTTGTACCACCAACTTGGATTTTGGCGAAATTTAAAACGTTCGTTACATCTCATTCCCTTTCCAAAAACTTCCATCAAGCCTCCTTATGCCCTTTAAAAGCTTGCTAAGTGCCTCAACCACAACAATGGACATGAAAGGCAGGAATGGATCTCCCTACCATAATCCAATAGAACCGGGTGGATAAAACTGGGATGCTCTATTCACCATGACTATGACTATGACTATGTAGACCATGGAATTGCAAACCTTAACCCATCCCCTTCACTAACCCCCATCCTGCCTAAGAAATACAGTAACAACCCAATTGACAAGATTGTGTTTTTCCCAAGATGATTTTGCATAATAAAGTAAGGATTCCACCTCTAATTCTGAAATCTTTGCATCCATTAGAGATCAAGAACTGGTGAAGGATTTACATCAATAAATGACAGTGCTTTGAATGGATTAAAAAATGCATGCATGATGATATTATGTTTATTTTCTTAGATTTTCACAATGATTTTGTAAAATCTGTGAATTGAGACTAACAAGTATGAAATCTTGAACATTAATGGCATCCGCTTCACATTATTAAGATGAGGAAAGTTGCATTTGTATCATTCAATAGAAAAGCATCATCATGAAATTCTATCAAATCCTCAGTAAGTCTTCCTTCACTCTGCCCCAGCAGTTTCCGAAGAAAGCCAGGGTAAAAACATCCAGATTTGATGCTCTATCTCTACACAGGTCACTGATATCTGCAACCACTTCCTCTTCTTTAAAGGCTATTTGAGACATTCAAATGCCTCTCCTGATATCCTATCAAAGGAAAACCTTCTAAAATTGGCTGGACCTTTGTTCTCCTTATTAGAATATTCTTCAATAAAATATCTCCACGGGCACTCAAATAACCGTCTCTCATCACGAGTGATCATGTGCATAGTCAATTTAGCAATTGAATTCTCCCTGCAATAAGCAATAGCAATTTTATTGAAGTTTTCATTTTACCATTACACCTCAACTTCAGCAATAAAACTGTAGAATTCCAAGGCGAACTTATTCCTTCCAACCCAGCCTCTTCAACTTCCTCGACTAAGGATCGTTTCACCTGAAAATATAGTTGGGTTGAGTCCTCATGCATCATCTAGAACTATATCTGAAGGTAAGTTTTTCTTTTCCACCTCCATCTTGTTAAATTTCTTGTTGTTCTACCTCTTCAACTTATCATTCAGATTATTAAGTTTCATGCAAAGAACAAAACTCGCCGTGTCTCTAAAAGACATTCAAATTGTGCATGAGTAAGGTTAATTTATACCTACTTTTTTCTGGGGAAGAGACAAAGTATGTGAAAATGTCTATCTCTATGCAGTGTTCTTATAAGTAACTAGTACTCAATAATCTCTAAAAGAAAAAATGTTACTATAATAAAAAGAACAAGAGTTCAGGATTTTTTTTTTTTAAATTGCAAGTGAATTATATGTTTGCAATATACCATGAGAGCCCAATTTATCATAAAATACAGCAAAAAGCTAGATTCCATGCAACATATTGCAAATGTTGTGCAAAACATGGTAAAAATGAAATTATTATGATTTTTAGCTTCCAGGATATTTGCAAAATTTCCGCTGAATTTCCCATTTCAAAGGAAAATGAAATCTCAATTAAATCAATTTTCTTGAATGCAAATCTTTTAAAGAAAATGCTCAAAGGTAAACAATCTCTATTGAAATAATCCTTTTTCTAAAGATTCAAATCTAGGTAAGTAACTATTAGATTTAATAAATTGGACTGGAAATTGAATACCGTGTGTAACGATAAGTCGATAAATCTAATGACTTTATGATGAATGACACCATTTAAGAGGGTGGATTTCCATTTGATGCATGTAATTAGATGATGAGCACTTAAGACATAATTTGACCAAAAACTTGTTCCTCACCAAAGCAAAACTAGTGAGGAACCATACAACAAACCCAAAACCTCTAAAGAATCATTTACCAATTACCATAAAAAATACCAAATAGTAAGAACAAACTCCACCAAAATAGGATTTACCTGATCAAGTGGTCCTGAATTCGCCTTTTTATTGGGAGTAATCACATGAATTCCTTTCCGCAACCAATTATAGTAATGGCTTGCAATATTAGAATCTGCCGTGCAATCTACCAGAACAGTATTAGGGATGAAATGATTCCCATGCACATGTTGAACAAATTTCTCCAGGTCAGCCACTTCGCCCTTTTCTTTTTGAAGTTCCATCCATCCAGATAAGTCAAGACCCCTACAAGAACCGGTATTAAAAATGTTAAAAGATCATAGCAACAGACATTTGGATGGCAATGGCTTGCAACCAAATATGTGTTGTCCGATTCAGAGCTCAACTGGAGAATATATCAAGATAGTAGAGACAGAATCAGAAGATACAATGGGGAGGTGTTGGTATAGCTTTTGATTCCAACTGCAAGCAATAATAAGGGGATTTTTTTTCTCTCATGTAACTTATTGAGAGAAGAATGATTAAAAACTATCATGGGTTGGGTAAATTCGATACAATCTCATGTAAGCACAAGCACAACAATAACAATAATAATACAAAAAATTAAATAAATAAATAATAATAATAATAATAATAATAATAATAATAATAACATGCAGATTATCCATTCTGAATTCTTAGTGAATTCAAAGCAACAATATCACAGCAATTGCTGATGATTATACTCGCTGCATAAATTTTGCAGGACTTGAACTTGGTTCTCTTCATAAGCTAATTCTAAGACAGAAAATCAACCATCTCTAGGAAATTCTGAGTGATTCTAAAATGTGTAGCATGCTTTGACTAAGAGACCATGTTTTCTCTCCTTTTCTGCCACCTCCCTTTCTTGCTTCGTTTCTATTTCTCCGTTTTGTTTAACAAGCAATTTAACATTACTCAAAGATCGAAATTAGGTAACAGGAGTTTTTCTTTTATTGATTCTATACTCACGTGACCAATGCCAACAAATCTACGAGGTCATTGACACATTTAAGGACAGACATGGTGTACAAATTATAAAACAAAAAAAAAAATGTAATGTACATGTGGTCAAAGAACACAAAAACAAACATCTAGACATCAAACTAGTGTTGCTAAGTTCACAAGGATACTACATTCATGGGGATAAAAGAAACAGAAATTTTGAAATAGTGTCTCTAAAAAAGAAGTCATACTAGTGGAAAAATACTCTTCAAAAACTTCATCAAATTTATGGTGTGATTGGTCACTTGTTGATTGAGTGATCCTGTACTCACTTGTCTCTTTTGTACATTTTTTCTATTCTGTATATATTCTCCAATGTTTTTTCATTCATTTATAAATCTTCTTTCCAATAAATGAATACAAATTTATTGTAAGTGATCAAAAAGGAAAAAGGGCAGATTGAGTCCAACTGCCCTAACTCTTCTACATATACCCAACTGAAATGAGAAAGAAAATATATTAAGGAAAAAGGGGGAATAAAAAGGAAAAAAAAATAGTCTCATTTCCTTACTATCTCCTACCTCTTCATTCTCTCCTTTTCCTTTCTACAATCTGAAGCTGATTTTAAAATTTTTGGTATTGATACCATACCAATCCTTTGAAACTAAGAACCATATTGTGGATATGAATGGAAATGCTGTAAAAACTTAAGAAACAATAGAAACATATCAAAATTCAGGTAAGCTGTATAAAACTGTCATAATGCCTAAATCCACTATTACAATTAGTGAAGTGCAAAAAGTAGCATTCAGAGCAGCACTCCTCAGAAATGGAGGACATGACAACAATGGAAGCGAATCGAAAGAGGTTAACTGTGCAACAGCACTCAGCAAAGTCAACTGAAGATCATCCAGATTCAGAAGAAGACATTTGACGTGGAAGGTTTCATCAATCCTTGTAAACCAGCCCTACACATCATGGAGAGTAGTCCATTTACGAGCATAATCTCCCTCCAAGGGGAAGAGATGTTCTGGTTGGACAAAAAGTTTAAGATGTTAAGGCGCAGACATGACAATTATGTTATTCTGGGGTCCTCCCGTCAAGGAAGACAGTGATGGCAGAACACAGTAGGACTCATGGGCTTCCTTTTTCAGATTATCCGTATTCTTGGCAGGAAAAAGGACAACGATGATCATCATTCCTAGGATGAACCGTGAGAACAGATGGGATTATTTGTGGAATCTAGGACAAGAAGTAATGGGGCCCATGTGGCACGCCCAGCAAGCAGTTCTGGTTTCATCGATACTTGTAAACCAGCCCTGCACATCATGGAGAGGCTTGGTCCATTTACTAACATAATCTCCCTCCAAGGGGAAGAGATGTTCTGGTTGGAGAAAAATATTCAGATGTTAAGGCGCAGACATGACAGCTAAGGTTTTCTGGGGTCCTCCCATCAGGGAAGACAGTTATGGCAGAACACAGTAGGAACTCATGGGCTTCCTTTTTCAGATCAGTCGTATTCTTGGCGGGAAGAACAAGGATGATCATCATTCCTAGGATGAGCCGTGAGAACAGATGGGATTATTTGTGGAATCTAAGACGAGAAGTAATGGGGCCCATGTGGCACGTCCAGCAAGCAGTTGTGGGGTCGGAAGAGAGGGATACAGCAGCCAAACCTCCTAGACAAAAGGGCAAGATGATGGAAGAACAGAGCAGGACATAGAAGCTTTCAGTATAGCTCAAATGCAATCCAAAAGAGAGGGGAAGTCAGCAACATGGCTGGATTCCATCAATTCATTGTGAGCACCATGGAAATCTAAAAGATTTGGAATGGCATTTGTCTATCCTATAATGATCATCAACATTAAGCTCCCCTTTACCGATTACGTTTTCAAAAGCTATGAGGCAAAATCCAAATGATCAATTTTGGGAGAGAATCACAGAAGTCACAAGTCAATGATTGTCAAAATTTCTTCTCCTTTCATTTTTTTCCTCTTATTCTCTCCTTATTTTCTTTCCATCTTCCTTTTTTGTCTTTTTTTCTTCCTATTCTCTCTCTGCTCTTTTCATTTCTTTCTCATTCTTCATTTTCTCAATTTCTTCAGTGTTTTAAGTTTCAGCAGAATGTTGCTACTTTTATGGGTAGTGACACAAAAACATGGAGCAAATTTTTCCCCCTTTTCTTCACTCCATATCGCTAAAATGTCAACAACATGGTGTAAGTTTCACACGTGCCAATCAACACATGTAAAACTTATTAGATTTCACCCTTTTAAAGACTGAGCAAGGGAAATGTCGCCTGAAACGGCGACATTTCCCTAATCTCCCTCTCTTCTTCCATTTCCTTATCAAAGATGTTTGAAAATCCCCATTTTCTCAACTCTTCGATTGTTTTATGAATAAAACGCCTTTAACACAAATATGTTTAAGATTTTAATCATTGGGTAGTTCGTCGAATGCACGTGCTTGAAGTAAACATGTTTTTTTCTATGTTTTAAATGTTGAGACCTAACCAAATCTTGTGAAATTTACATATGTTGCGTAATGACACCCGATCTATTGATTGGTGCCATTACTTTCATTTTTCGACAAAAGTTAATAGCTACATAATTTTTTAATTCAAAAAATTTATTAAAAATACATATAATTATAAAAAGAATAATATGCTCTGAGTAAATAAAGTAAACCTAGTAAGATAATTTAGTAACAAAAAGTTAAATAATTTGGCCAATTTTCTAACAAACAACTAGCCAATTAATATTACATAACCTGTTTTTAATTTAAAATAAAATAAACATATATTTAAAAAAATCTTTAAAAACATATCTACAAAAGAGAAATGTTAGAAAAGATTAATAGTCAATTACTCATCCAAATTTTTAACATTAATTAGCTATTTAATCATTTGTTAATTTAAATAATAAAATAGTAATTAAAATATTAAAAAAATGTTAAGAACTTTCGAAAATTATTTAAAAATAGAGAAATGTTAGAAAAGGTTAATGGCCCATTACTCATCCTAGTAATTGGCCATTAATTAACTATATAATTATTTCTTAGCATATAAATATTTACAAAAAAAAAATATAAAATATTAGAAGATGTTAAATTATGTTCTCCTACTTTTCCTTTGCTTGTTTTTCTACCTATTGCAGGCTTCCACCTTATTTGTGGGTGATATGTTGGGAAAGAAGGTAGATATTGGGTGGGGCCATGGAACGCCCTATGAGGGTAATAAGAATAAATATGTAGGCCACTATTGTCACCAAATCATCAAGGACAAGGGATGTCTAGATTGAAGCAGCACTTGGTACACGAGTTTAAGAATGTCACGGGCTTCCCAAAGGTACCCCTTGAAGTGAAGGGGATGGTGAAGGGTCATTTAAAGTCCTCTACTAGCATGTAGAGAGGGGAGGAGGGATAGGCAGAAGAATGTGAGGAGGAGACTCGCACGACCGGTACATGCACTTGTCTGTGCAGATGATTCTGATGATGATATTGCCTACCCTCCCGATTGAGTGACGGATGCAAATAGAACCAGTTATCAAGCTAGATGGCATGCCTCTATGGAGGCTGATTTTGAGAGGAGAGAAGCTAAAAGATATAGATTCTCTGGAAGAGGCACTTCAGGGGCTAAGGCATCAGGTGTTAGGGATAAGGCATCAGGTGTATACAATTATTTCTTAGCATATAAAATATTTACAAAAAAAAATATTAGAAAAATTTATAAAAAATATAAAAATAATAGAAGATGCTAAATTATGTTCTCATACTTTTCCTTTGCTTGTTTTTCTACCTATTGCAGGCTTCCACCTTATCTGTGGGTGATATGTTGGGAAAGAAGGCAGTTATTGGGTGGAGCCATGAAACGCCCTACGAGGGTAATAAGAATAAATCTGTAGGACACTATGTCACCAAATCATCAAGGGCAAGGGATGTCTAGATTGAAGCAGCACCTTGTACACGAGTTTAAGAATGTCACTAGCTTCCCTAAAGGTACCCCTTGAAGTGAAGAGGATGATGAAGGGTCATTTAAAGTCCTCTACTAGCATGTAAAGGGGACAGGAGGGATAGACAGAAGAATGTGAGGAGACTAGCACGACCGGTACATGAACTTGCCTTTGCAGATGATTCTGATGATGATATTGCCTACCCTCCCGATTGAGTGACGGATGCAAATAGAACCATGTAATGACCTAGAACCCTTAAGAATTTTTTTCCTTTATTTATGGTATTTAATCGATTTTTTTAATTATTAATTAGACATAAGGTATAATTTGATATCATTAATTAGACTTAGGGTGTAAATTTAATACTATTAATTAAATCTAGGGGTCATACTGTAATTATCTGTTTTTAGGGGTAACTAGGGTAATTATATTTTGAGTTTTTTTGAATGCACGAACAGTTCGTGCGTTGAACTGGTCGTGCATTCGTGGCATGATCATGGGTGTTTGAGGGAGAGAATGTAGGGAGAGATAATTCCCACATCATCTCATTGGTTTGGTTCGTTCAAGACTAAGAGAAAAGGGAAGAGTTAAAAGAGTTTGAGGAAGAAGAGAGGGTGTTGATTTTCTGGTTTTCTGGGTTGTATTGCAGTGAAGAGGACATGAAGAAGAAGAAGAAGAGGAGGAGGAGGAGCAGCTTGTAATCGTATTTCGTGCTTAGTTTCATCTAGATCTAAGGTAAGTAGATTATCTGGTTTCCATTGATATGATATACATGATTGTTGTTTTCACCCTGAGCAATGCATGTTTTCT
>JAUPMG010000004.1:818131-830709 GCA_031762675.1 Pachysandra terminalis | reverse complement strand
CCTTGCTGACATGCGGAGCATACACCCGACAATTTATTGGACGAAATAGGGAGGGAGAACTTGGAGATGAGATGTCGTACAGTCTGATAAGATGGATGGCCCATCCGACAATGCCAAACATCAAGGGGAGCACTTTGAGAAATGAAAATCTGAGGATGTCTTGTGGGAGTGGCAGTGGATGGAAAAGTGTAGAGCCTGTCTCTAGTTTTGCCGCGCAGCAGAACTGTCCTCGTTGCCTCATCCTTTACCAAAAAAAAAAAGAGGAGTGAAATTCAATATAAACATTATTGTCACGGGTAAATTGACTCACAGAAATTATTTTTTTTTTAATCTGTGGCACATCAAGTAACTGATGCAACGAAAATGACTTATTTGCTGTCGAGAGAGTAAAAGAGCCAATATTCTTAATGAGTAAACCTGCCCCATCGCCAACATGGATCTGATCGGTGTTGTTGTAAGGTTCAGAGTGCACAGTGAGATTGCGGAAATCATTTGTGAGGTGGTTTGTTGAACCGGTGTCAGGATACCAGTTGCCATTAGATGTTGACGACGGTGAGGTCAAGTAAGCTGCCATGTTGGGAGAGGTGCCTTGGTAGGCATGATCAAAACGGTAGTAGCATTAGACGGCAGTGTGCCCAGGTTTACCACATACCTGATAGGTAGGGCATGGGTTTGATGAAGTATTCGGTTGTTAACCACCTCGCCCACGTTGGCCACGTCCACGGCCTCTAGAGTTGGAGTTGAAGCCGCTAGGGTGCTGCTACTGTGAAGAGCTTGTCTGGGAATTGGATCTGCCACCTCACGAACGTCCATCGTTTCGAGTAGCAATATTTGCGGAACTAACCGTGGCTTCGAGAGCAGATCAGTGCTGCTCAATCCGTAATTCAAATGCAAGGAGATGATTAAACGTCTCTTCCGATGACATTTTGTCTGTTTGGGTTGAGATAGAAGTGACGATAGCATCATAAGAGCTATCAAGTCCGCCAAGGAGATATGCTATGAACTCATGGGCTTGAAGAGGCTGACCGATAGTATCCAATGTATCCGAGAAGGATTTCATTTTCTGGTAGTAGTCTGAGATAGACAAGTTGCCCTTCTTTGTGAGGGCCAAAAATTGCCGAGTCTGAATAGCTCGTGCAGAAGAATGAGAGGAAAACATTCTCTCAAGGGGTGCCCAAACTTCTCTAGAGGTGGAGAGCCCAACCATTTGTCCCAAAATGCTTTCAGATAGAGAAGAAACCAGGGTACTTAGGACAGTTTGATCTTGGTCAAACCAGGAGGTGTATTTAGGATTGGTGATTTCGGGGGTGGTGGAGTCGGATGTATTGGCAGCAGGGTTAGGTATGGTGGGAGAGGGAGGGGAGATGGTACCATCAACAAAACCAAACAAGCATTGGCCACGCAAGTACGGGACGATTTGAGTTTTCCATTGGAGATAATTATCTTTGGTGAGTTTAACAATAACAAGGTTGTGAACGTTACTGGGGGTGACAAGGATTGAAGATGAGTGGTCACGTTTAGGCTCTTGATACCATAATACAAAACCAAAATTATGGGAAACTCTCGTACATTTACCATCGAGAGGATATGAATTTATATGCAAAGTTTAGCAGAGATGGGAGCCGAATACAGGCTGTCCCTTAACGTCTATTATATACAAGGTAAGTGTAAATATGGAAAATAGACGTTACAAAAATAACAGAGGGCACAATATATTGCAGGTCCGTAAATCACGTTTGGCTGATTTTAGTCATTGTTGTCAAGATCGTTTACGGTGGTTTCCTTAATAGTATCCTACATTGAAATGTTTGTATCCCAGTTATAATGCATTAGAGTACAAACATTTCAATACATAATACAAACATTACTACATACGGTGCTGCAAAAAATCCAACTTCGTAGACCAAATAAAATGCTCTCCCTTCAGCATCTCACTCAATATCAATAATGTAAAAGAAGGGTTATAATTGATACATGCAACTGACTTTTGGTTTCGGGAGGCATCACTAGCCCTAGATATTTTCTAGAAGTAACTACTCATACCACACGAGTCATTAAGATCCCAAAGACCATCCAATCAAAGGGCTTTTGGTTTTAAGAAATTAAAAAAAAAAAAAAAAAAAAAAGGTGTCATTTAGATCAGTAGTAAGGATTTGGGATTGCCCATAGGTGTCTTGGGATTAATTCCAGCCTTCACCATGTGAGTTTTGTGGTTTGATGCATTCGATTTGAGGATAATGGTGATGAATCATTTTTTTTCTTCAAGAATGGGACCAAGGAATCTAAGTGAAGCTGATAAAGTGGTTGGCCATGGATTATTGAGGGATATATATCCTTTTGTTTTCAAAGATTTGGACCAAATATTAATAAAATTCCATTTCAACATTTGATTAAGACCCTGTTTCGATAGTTGGAATATAAAGGAAAGACAATTTTCTTAAATAATATGCATGTATAGATATTCAAGAGGTGTAAGTCCTATAAAAATGTTTCAGTCAAACTCCTTTGACTATAAAAAAGGGTCTTTTTTGTTTTCTGATAAAAAAGAAAGGAATTTGTGGGAAAGTAAAATGAAAAGGTAAGGAGAAGAGCATGTTTCCTATCCTATCCTTCACGACCAAAGATTTCTTCTTCTTGCATGTATATAATCCAACTAATAACTTCCAAACAAAAGTCCTCATTTTTTTGTTCTTCACTTTTTTTAAGGGTCGTAAAAATCCATTTTTTACATATATCTGAAAAGAACTTTTTACAAATATATATACATACATATATATATATATACACACACACAAACACACTAATAGATAACAGATAGTGCATTTTATATGTTTTCATAATTAGTACCACCAAAATAATTATAATGGCATTGATATATTATTTTATTTAAAATATCACTTATACAAAAAAGGATAAAATGGGCATATGAAAAACTTTTCTCATTCATTCCTATTTAGTACCAAACATCAAAATCAAGATTTTCTATCATAGTCGTACACTTTTCCGATACAACCAAACGACTTTCAAGAAAATTAAATTATAGTGCATTTTATATGTTTTCATAATTAGTACCACCAAAATAATTATAATGGCATTGATATATTATTTTATTTAAAAAATCACTTATACAATAAAGGATAAAATGGGCAGATGAAAAACTTTTCTCATTCATTCCTATTTAGTACCAAACATCAAAATCAAGATTCTCTATCATAGTCGTACATTTTTCCGATACAACCAAACGACTTTCAAGAAAATTAAACTTCACTTTCCAACATATTACTTGCCCAACGAACTTTCTAGCATATTCTTGGCATCTAAACAGATCCTAAGTGTATACAATCAACCTTTTATCTTACTTTTTCTTTTTATCAATAATGATAGGAATTTATTAATATCAAACTTGAGTAATTACATTATCCTGATATGACTCGGTAAAATAAACTCTAACAGATCTTCCATCCACACAACAAAATCATCAAACTTTCGAGTGAATTTGGCTAAATAATAAGTCACATGGTTACCACTTCTCAAAAAACATAAGAAACATTGAACCTTCTAAATTTTCTTCTCAAAAGAAATAAGAAACATTAAACCCTCTAAATTTTCTTCTCAGCAACTTCATATCTTCTACCAAATGACTCCAATGAGAAAAGTCTCTATTTTGGCTCTCAACTTGTTAAACAAGGCCCCTTCTAAAATCACCTTTGAAAACCCATATCAATACATAAATGTGTTCTAAGGCTGCTATTGCTACTATTTGGATTGTAGGGTAAATTTGGGGAATCTCTTTGAAAGATTTGTTCTAAAATTACTGAAGGAAATAACGAACCGATTTGTCATGCCTCGAAAACCGTGACACCAATCCCTATGCGGGGCGACACGGATCTCAATGTGAGACCTTTGGGTTTCAACCATGGAACACGGATTGCCATATCATACACAAAGAAATAAAAGCAACATGATACTTTTATTAACAATAACAAAGTGCGGAAGCTAACAACATCAAATTAAATATTAGTCCATTGCTTTAGAAGAGCCACGACTTCCAAGTGTAAAACAACATAATTCCAAAAGATGTAACATCATTACATCCAATTGGTTCATAAGAACATGATTACAATTTCTAAACGGAAATAGAACTAAACAATAGCAATCATCCACATCCGTCACCAATCTACCTCATCCTGCAACATAAGAAGTCGCGTGAGCTTGGAGTGCTCAGTAAGTGACATATCTGTCACCAACCTCATAAAACACCATTAGTCAAAACTAAAGGACAGCAATATAGAAATACGATAACAAGACGCACATGTCATATGTTGATTTATGGATGATATGAAGGATGGTATGTAATGCATCATTCAGATGACCTATGTGTTAAAAGCACAAGATAACTCAACGCTGAGTTATCATGATCCTACACGGTTATCATCTAAAGGAGCAGATAAGGATGAGAGTTAGAGTCATAACAAGACTCTACCTTATCCTGTGGATAAGAGTTTATTCAAGCAGAAGTTCTCATTTGGTTCTCTTATAGTTATTCAATTGTATTTATCTTTTAGTTAGTCAATAGTAGTAGGATTCTATCTCAGTAGTTTTGTTGTAAACAAACTCATTGGAATCACTTTATAAATAGTAATGCAAACCACGATATGTTGTGTGGAGTGAAAAAGTAATTCACATATATTTTATGTTCTCTTATATGGTATTATGGCAATCCTCAGACTAACGTCTCTATGGCTGAATCTGATTCCCTCAGTCAATTCATCTGTTCCCATCAACGCCACCAACCCTTCACCCATTATAAATTCATCTGTTGGTTTAACCATTCCTAACATGAATCATGCACTACAGATTCAACTTTCCCATGGAAATCATATGGCTTGGAAAACTCAAATTCTTGCATTTCTCCGAGGCCAAGATGCTTATAGCTTTCTCGACGGGTCTATTCCTCCTCCTTCCCCTACGATTTCAAATCCATCTCCCTCTGATGGCGGTCCGCATGTGGTGACTAATCCCAAATATCTGGCCTGGTTTCAGAAGGATCAACTGATCCTCAGTGTTCTTATATCTACTCACTGAGCCCTTTGTGACACATGCTGTTGGGTGTGCTACGGCTCGTGCCCTTTGGGATTCTTTGGAGACGCTATTGACCTCCAAATCTCGTGCTCGTATTATGTACGTCCATTATCAACTTGCCACATTGAAGAAAGGTAACTCCTCTATCACTGATTACTTTTAGAAGATAAAGACTCTTAGTGATACTCTGGCCACCAGTGGTCAACCTTTGAATGATTTTGAAACTTTCTCGTTTCTATTGGCGGGTTTAGGATCTGATTATGACCCGTTTGTTACATCCGTCACTACTCGAGTGGATCCTTTATCTCTCGATGAAATTTATGGGCATCTGTTAACTCATGAGATGTGCCTTGTGCACCAGACTCCCATTACCGATCTATCCCAGTCTGCTACAAATTTTATTGCACAATCTCAGGGGCATAGAGGCCGTAGCTCTCCTAGTTTTCGTGGACGTGGTCCATCTAATGGTGGTTGTAAGGGTCGTGGCAACAATTCCTCTACTCGTGGCCGTGGGAATTTTCCTTCCAACAATTCTGCTAAGCCACCTCGTTCCCTCTGCCAAATTTGCAATAAACTGGGACACATTGCCCGATTCTGTTATCAAAGGTATGAACAAACCTCCACAAATTACTCTACTGATTCTGATGGAAATCCACAGGCGTACTACTCCTCGCTATCACTACCGACATATGAAAATTGGTACCCTGACACTGGGGCTACCCATCATCTCACCAATGAGTTGTCCAACCTCAACCTCTCTGCTGAAGAGTATACCGGGTCTGATGAAATTTGTGTAGGTAATGGAACAGGTTTGTCTATCTCTAATATTGGTACTGCCAATCTCTATTCCACGTAGAAAATTTATTCTCAAACAACTCTTGCATGTTCCTCTCATTTGCAAAAATCTTCTCTCTGTTAGTAAATTTTCTCATGATAATAATGTCTTTTTTGAGTTTCACGGTTCTTTTTTTGTTATCAAGGACTACCAAACCGAGGCCCTTCTACATCAAGGCCCACTTAGCAATGGTCTCTATCAGCTGGATCACTCCCCTCCTTCCTCAATGCCACATGCTCTTGTTGGTGAAAGGACATCTGCTCATCATTGGCATCGGCGCTTGGGTCATCCAGCCTTTCGCACAGTCAACCATTTTTTATCTAAATTTCATCTTCCAGTTAGCAACAATAAGGCGTGTTCCCCTTGTTCTGCCTGTCAGCTTGGCAAAGGGCATCAGCTGCCATTTTCAGTTTCAACTTCTCGTATTTATAAACCTTTAGATTTAATAAATTCTTATGTATGGGGACCTTCTCCTATTACATCTATTCATGGGAATAAATACTATGTTTCTTTTATTAATGCTTTCAGTCGTTTTACATGAGTTTTTCCCATTCAAAACAATCTGATGTCATGTCTACTTTTACTCAATTTCAGACTCTGGTAGAACGCTTATTAAACTCTAAAATTAAAAATGTTCAGACTGATTGTGGAGGGGAATATCATAAACCACAAATATTTCCAGTCAGTTGGTATCACTCATCTCATTTCTTGCCCTCACACACACCAATAACAAGGTTGTGTTAAAAGAAAGCATCGTCATCTTATTGACACAACACTTTCCTTACTTGCCGATAGACATGTCCCTAAACAATTTTGGGATGAGACCTGTCAATCCTCTTGTTATTTGATAAATAGAATGCCCACTCCTATCAACACAATAAATCTCCTTTTGAGAAACTTTCTCTAAATCATTGGACTACAAATTCTTAATGATTTTTGGGTGTGCATGTTTTCCAAATCTTCGCCCTTACAATTCCAACAAATTTGATTTTCTCTCTAAAGAGTATGTTTTCATGGGTTATAATACCCATCATAAAGGGTATAAGTACTATCACATTGACTCTAGCAGATTCTATATTTCTTGGGACATAGTCTTCCATGAATCTATGTTTCATTTTGCTCTCAAGACTCTCACTCCCTCTGCCAACTCTGAGTCTCCTATAGTTCCTCTCCTTGTTTTGTCCCCTATTTCAAGTCTGCCATCCACTACGCCCCTTCCCTCTTCTGTGCCAGGTAGCATTCCTCATGAACCCGTGTCCTCCCTACTTCCTCCTAACAGTCCCTCTGTGAACCTGGACACCTCTGTGCCTACTGCCTCTACACGGATTCATCCAATGGTAACTCGAGCACAAGATAACATCCAAAAACCTCGCAAGTTTCAAGATGGGACAATTCGATATCCCATAGCTCGTGCGCTCATTGGCTTAATGACTACTTCCATGATTGAACTAACATGTTTTTCTACTGCTATTAAAACCCCAGAATGACTTCAAGCTATACAACAAGAGTTTAATGCTCTTCTCAAAAGTAAGACATGGACACTATTGTATTGACCCTGACCCTATCATTTAATTTGATAATTAAATGCTCTTTAATCCTTATTTGAACCCTAATTAATTGTAAGAAGATGAGCTGAATTGGACCATTATGTAATTTTGGAGAATTAGTGGTAACTTGTGTTAATTGTTAAACATAAGGTGGATTGGGCTTGGACCCTACATTTCAAACTTGAATTGGGGCATGGACTAGTCGAATGGCCCATTGGACTTAAGGTAAGGTTATTAAGGTAATTTCAACTTTGTTTGAATTAGTTGAGTATGATGAGGGAACTCTCCCTCTAACCCATGTTCCTTCCAAATAGGAAGAAGGAAGCTTTCCTTGCTTCACACGTCCAAAAGACAACGAAGGAAAAGAAGAGAAAAACTGGGTTGGAGCAAAAGAGAAAGAAGGAAGAAGAAGAAGAAGAAGAAGAAGAAGAAGAAGAAGAAGAAGAAAGCTAAAGAAATGAAGGATTTCCCATCTCAAATGCAAAAAACACAAGGCTGAAGAGGTAGGGATTTCTCCATTGATTTCTCCATTGATCTTACGACAGCTATGTTCATAGATCTATGATGATGCTATAGATATTATGTATAGGGTAATGTGCATGATGGAATGTTGTTTGTGATTGAATTTATGTATTAGTGTGATTATATAATGTTCTACATGTTTTATTGAATAACTTGAGTAGAGAAGAAAATGATATTCTGAATCTAGATCTTATATATAATGGATGGTTTTGATGATACTAATCCATGAATCTATATTGGGATTATAGTAGAATTTGACTAGTTTCATAGTGATGAAAAAGGGTGTATAGATGCTAAAAAGTGTAAGAATATGAATGTGAATGTCTGAGCACAAAGCCCTATGAAAAATAACAAATTATGGGCTGAATTAGGCATTCAGTAAATCCTCAGCATGTTCTGAGACATCCACCGAAAGACCCCAGAACTCTCAGCCACATCTACCGACCCTCGGCATGTACCAAGATCAGTTACCGAGCATTTTCGGTAGTAAGCTCGGCATGTACCGAGACATCCACCGAAAGACCCAAGAATTCTCTACCACATCTATCGATCCTCGGCATGTACCGAGACTAGCTACCGAGCATTTTGGTAGGAAGCTCGGCATGTACCGAACATCTACTTAAGTCCAAATGGACTCAAATTTCATGGGAAGTTCTCATATGAGGATTTGAACGTGTGTATGAGGTTAGTTTGCTTGCAAAATTAATGGTTATGGCCATGTGATGTAAAGTGTATACTAGGCTTTAATCCCAATAGGAACTGGCAATTCTGAGCATTATATGATGAGAATATAACACTAAGGAATTCAGACATAATAAATGGATGTTATGATGAGGTTAGGAAGGTTATTAATGATAGTGTAAAGAATTGAATCGTGTGAGTGGTGCTAGATGCATCCACTAATTTGTCTTGTGATTGATTCTTATGTCAAATTATGTATGGTTTGTGAGTGGTGCTGGGAGTATCCACAGGGTGTCAGTGTGACTGACCAACTTATGTGATTTGTGAATAGTGTGTGAGTGGTACTGGGAGTATCCACTAGGTGTCAATACGATTGAATGTGCTAGCTGAATTGTGTGATTAGTGTGTAAGTGGTACTAGGAGTATCCACTAGTTGTGTGTGTGATTGGTTGTAATATCTGATTTATGTATGGTGTGTGAGTGGTGCTAGGGGTATCCACTGGAAGTCAATTTAATTGAATATGTGTTTGATCTATGAATGGTTTGTGAGTGATGCTAGGAGCATCCACTAGTTAATATTATGATGGGGTGTGACTCTATGTGAGCTCAACATAAATAAGTGTACTGGTATATTCTTTCGTGTGGTGAAAGTTCCTCAAAGAATAAGTGTACTGGTATATTCTTCTGTGTGGTGAAAGTCCCTTAAAGAATAAGTCTTACTGATGTATTCTACCGTGAGGTGCAAGTCCCTTAAAGAATGGAATTGTGGCATTCTACCGTGAGGTGCAAGTCCTAATTTGATGTGTTTGTCCTGTTTCTTGTAGCTTCTTAATTTTCTGATGAGCCTGAATCTTTTTGATACTAATGAGCCTGAATCTCTTTAATCTACTTCCATGAACTAGTCCCATAACCCTATAGATGAAGCCCCACTTGGCTATGTTTAAGGAACCAGCATTGCTGAACTTGATCCCCTCACATTTAAACCAATTTAGTGGCCTCATACAAGAGGTTAGCTTCACTTATATCATATTCGATGATATCTGCTGACTGAGAGAAATCAAATGTTTCGTACAATTCTGAAAAAGGGGCCTATGTCCTTTCCATTTCTTATATTTTCGACATACACTGCCATGAAGCCCGCTAAAAGTAGTACCGTGGGTTTCTTTCTGTTTGTGGCTGTATGGAACATTTTACTGTTGGTTATAAGTGGCAAAGTCAACACATATTGTTGTAGAATCAATTCTAAGAAGTATTTTGATTAATTTTTTCGAAGTAGTGATTTTCTTCAAGGATCTCAAATACATTTGAGCTCTGAGATGTCAGAGTATAGTGTTAGTATTCATTTTATGACTCTATCATGTTCATATTGAATATCATTTAAAAAAGAGTTCATATTGGTTTCTACTCTTACTATTAGCTTATGATGCATTGAGTTCCCAAGTTGACAGAAACTGTATCGAATCATAAATGAAATGTTTTACTGCACCAAACAACATAGTATATTAGCTAGTTTCAAATCCCAGAAGGCTTGGGGAATAAAAATCCTTGTTCAGATTGTTAAGGTCTGATTGTGGATAAACTAAAAAACTGGGATCAAATCCCTTGACCAACAAGGCTTGGGGATAAAACACCACTAGCAAGCAGCTTACCTACCCAAAAAAAAGGGAAAGAATAAAACCTCAATCTCAAGAAGGCCCATGAAACCCAAGAAAGAAAAAAAAAACTTGCAGATTTCACATTGTATACATAGCTTCAATTTATGCTTTCTGAATGTTTTGCACTCAATATGAGTTGTCGATGATTCCTCTATAGTGGTTCTGAAGGGGTGTATACTTATGCTACCTATGTAGTATCTATGAATTCACAGCATTGGAAAGGAGTTGGATTCCAACCCAGCAAACCTGTTCATCTAGTGGGTGTCTGCTCTGTGCCTTCCTTCTTAAGCAATGACCACAATAAATACTAAAACTCATTTTGGGTCGTGATGTAGAACGTGGAGCCAAAGCATACGTGGATATCTTGGAGCAAAAGAATTCCAAGCTGGACAAGCGACGTGCCTAACTTAGCGCATAACATCAATGTTTTAGGAACTTTCAATATTTATGGTAATTTCTGTTTTAGGTTCTATCTTGCCAATTAGACAATTAGGAAGTTAGAAACGTGTAAAAGCAGACATTGTCTTTTTTGGTAGAATTACGCAAATATCTTTATGTTAGGTATCTTTCTATTTTGCAATTAGGATTCCAGTATTTATATGACCTATGTAGCCCGAGAGCCTTCACTTTTGATTTAATAATATTTCAGAAAAGTTTTCTCTCATTTTTTTCTTGTGGATTCGAGACTTAAGGAGTTCGACGTGTGCAACTTCTACCATTCCACTGCGTCAGGTTGAGAGGTATCCCTTCCCTCAACCCCATCCCTATTTGAAACACAGTCACAATAATTTAAAAAATAATAATAATAATAATAATAATAATAATAATAATAATAATAATAAAGTGCTAAGGATCAAGTCCATGTAATGAAACAAAAAGATCCAGCAACAACCATAGTGCAGTCTGCACTGGTTTTTCAACCAGTGCACACCACTTGAAACAAGTCCTGGTTTGATTCTTTTCCAAGCAAACCCAGTTAAAATCATATTAGCAGAGGTGGAGTGAATTGATTAGTCCCTTCAGAGAGCAAATCATGCTCAAAGTAAATGAATATCAGAGTTTGGTCTTGAAACTTTCGCCAAGGTGGAGATTGTGATGTTTGGCTCAGTTTCCAGATTGGAGACCAGCCGATCGACCGGGTAATTACAGACAACAAAACAGTGTGGGGTGTTGCAGCGGCCGGATGTCAACCCGATTGGTCAGGTTTCTTGTCCGGTCGACCGGCTATCGCGGGTTATATAATGTCATCCCTAGTTTTTTGTTTTGTAAAAAACAAACCCTTTGAGTTAGGGCAAGAACGTGAGAGAGAGAGGAAAAGCACCAAGAGATGGTTGGGGTTTTTCAAAGAGCTTCTCAATTGATTGTAAACTATTGAATATAGTTGGCTGCTGAGGTGTCTTGCTCTCTAAGTTAACTTGCTGACCAAGCTTCCTCTACAAGAGTACTACCTATCTATCTCTATAAGATTGTAAATTAACTTGCTCTCTAAGTTAACTTAGTCTCTACGTTAACTTGCTGACCAAGCTTCCTCTACAAGAATACTACCTATCTATCTCTATAAGATTGTAATTGATACTGCTGAAAATACAAGGAGAGAAAAAGGAAGAAAAGAAGTGAAGGATTATTGAAGAGTGGAGTAGGCACAATGCCGAACCACTATATATATGTGTGTGTGTGTGTGTGTGTGTGTGTGTGTGTGTGTGTGTGTGTGTGTTCTTTCTTTCTTGCTTTTAACATGGTATCAGAGCAAGGTTTCTGAGTCCGGAAACAACCATGGCGTCTAAAGCAACTTCTGAGTCCAGCGGCAACACAAATCCTCTCACAATGACGGTTCCACATGATTCGATGAATTTACAGATCACTTCCAATAAACTCAATGGCACAAACTACACTGCCTGGTCGCAGTTTGTGAAGTTATATGCTACTGGAAAAGGAAAATTAGATTTTTTGACAGGCAATGAGAAGGAACCTGCCATTACCGACCCGACCCATTCGACATGGGTGGAAGAAAACGCCATGATAATGTCATGGCTTCTCAACTCGATGACTCCTGAGGTGAATGCCAGTTTCTTGCGGCTTCCCACTGCTCACGATATTTGAGATGCAGTGGCTCAAACATACTTTATTGGAGAGGATGCTTCTCAAATCTATGAGTTACGACGGAGAGCTTATGAGACTCGTCAACAAGGTAAATCCCTGACGAGTTATTTTACTACTCTTCAGTCAATTTGGCAAGAACTCGATTTTCTCCATCCT
>JAUPMG010000004.1:788566-808459 GCA_031762675.1 Pachysandra terminalis | reverse complement strand
TCATACGGATATATAGCTCACCCCTCAACATTTACAAGGGCCAAATTATCTATTGTTGCAAAACCTTTAACAAGAAGGTTCAACTTCTGGCCATCTTCATTCTCATTAACAGAAGGTCGGCAAATCATTGTTCCAGGTGTCGATAGATTAAAGATATTTCTTATTACAATTGGAATGTCATATCTCATCACTGGGATGATAGTGCGAGGATGTAAAACATTTGCCCCAAAGTACGACTGCAATGATGGTAAAGTCAATGGTTGGAAATGTGTGATTGTTAAGTATAACCAACTTTGATACATATGATAACGGTGGGAAAAAAAAAAGCATACCATTTCCCAGGCCTCTTGATAAGACAATGTACTCAATATAACAGCTTCATTAACTGCAAACAAAGAATGCTTCTGGCATTGAATCAAACCATAGAGGAAGGACTTTGAATATTTTAAGAAAATTATCCTCAATTCTCAAGTTATTTCAAGCAACGAGTCATTAGTATATACTGTCAGAATCAAGGGCCAGATCAAACCTTTTCTAGGATCTGCACTGTAGACACCATCAACATCTGTCCATATTGTGACTTTGTGAGCCCTTAAGAGGGCTCCCATTATAGCAGCAGAAAAGTCACTTCCATCTCTCTTCAAGGTTGTAGGAATATTTTGGGGTGTGCTAGCTATGAAACCAGTGGCAATAATTGTCTTAGATGGATTTTCTAAGAACCATTTCTCAAGTCTTCTCTCAGATTCCAAGAAATCGGGATCAACTTGATTGGAACTAGTAGGATTTACAACAAGGACATCCCTAGTATCCATCCATTTGCAATCCATTCCACGCTGCATTGAAGAAAAAGTGTGGTAGAACATGAGCTAATTCAGATAACTTTAGAGAGGATAGGTCTTTAGATACGCTACAAATTAGTGAACAACCAACCACTATCACCTTTCCGATAACAAATGACAGCATCTGAGCAGACCATAATTCCCCATGTCCTACAACAAAATCTGAAAAGGATTCTGTTGCATGGCCAGCTGCAATACAACGAACATCAGTATGGAAACAATAGCACATGGAACCAGAAACAAATTAACCTAAAGAATCGGTAGTCGGTATTAATGTAGATGAACAATCAGTAAAAGGCTATGGCCCTATACAAATATAAAGTCATTAACTAGGAGCACTTTCAATACCAGAAATGAAGAAATACACTTGAAGCCACACTAAAATCCAGAACCCATGATATATACATTCAGAAGGAACGAAGAACCAAAGACAAATAATCTAAAAGTGCAGGAACATAATCGAAGCTTAACTCAGAAAAAGGAGTCTAGGACTAGAATATAATTGTTCCACGGAATTCCAAGAAAACAAATGATGCATTCATGTACAATGCATAAACTTAGATGACGGAGAATTCCAATCATACTAACATATCCATGTGTCTGAGAAGAAAGATAATACATGCATGACAGATACAGATGATTTTCTTACTTGTTTTCCCAGGGAGCCCTGACAGAATAATCAGCCCAAACAAATGATCAGAACCATATGAGCATCCATTTACAGTGACTTGAGATCTATCACTGCAGTGACTCGAACCAAAAGATGAACCTGAAATTGGATAATTCTGACCATCCCTGATTTTCTGTTTCAGGGAACCACCAGGAAATTATATTAGAATGAAGGTGAAGAAATTCAGGTATCATCATGGCAAGTGTTTGGGAGTGTCAAGAGGGCGGAAAGAGGAACCTAAAGAAACACCTAGGCTCCGTTTGTTTCGATGTAAAAGATTTTGCATCGAATTTGATTTTTTAGAAACAATATATTTTTCAACTGCTTGTTTAAAAACATGAAAAAGGGATTGAAAATGCGCACTTTTCACTTTCATGTGTTTCAATGGAAATGAGATAGGTTGGGACAATGGTTTTACATCTTCCTAAAACATGGTTGATGCAAGAGGATCCCTTTTATTATATGCTATTACTGTAGTGTTTCTGTAGTACATACAGTTCACATTACTGTAGCAGTTACTGTTTACATTACTGTCGTGGTTCTGTTCACAGTGTTTTGCTTTCTTAGTTTATGAGGGTATTTCAGTCTTTTTATTTATTTCTACTCAGATTATAATGTAGAGCTGAGATTAGAAGTTTTTAAAGGTTGAGATTTAACGTTATTAGGGTTAGTAGGTCATATAAGCAACTTTTTTAGAGATTGGAAGCAGTTTTTATCATATTCTAATTTTATCATCAAGAAAGAAGACCTTCTTGTTCCTGGCTACAAAGACCAGTCGATTTGTTCTCTATTGCTCTCTTTTTGCTTATTTTCATCTCCACCCAAGATCAGATTGGATCCTCATTGATTCAAGTGATTTTTCTCGGTGTCAAATTTGGTATCAAAGCCAAAGTGGTCCTTGTTTTTCTGCTATGGCAGCAAGGAAAGGGAGAGTTCCTAGGTTGAACCCAGCCCAACAACGTAAGATGTTCGAAATGTAAAGAATGATCGAGCAACTTATGCGAGAGGTTCAAAACCTACAATGTAGAGAGCATGCGGAAACCCGAATGGAGATACCGGAAGGCAACCACAACCCCTTAGATATATTGGAAGGAGGATTGAGGAAGATGAAGTGGTTTTCAAAGATGAAAACCCATTCCATGGTCCCAGGTTCGAGACCAACCATGGTGGATTAGATGGGCGATTGGTGAGGGCACTTGATTTAAACGGTGGTGGAGTAAGGATTGAGGTGCCTGATTTTGATAGTAGATTGCATGCGGAGGATTTTCTGGATTGGGAAGCCACCCTAGAAAATTATTTTGAGTGGAAACCCATGGCAAAAGATCAAAAGGTGCTGTTTCTGAAGATGAAGTGCAATGGTTCTGCTTCACAGTGGTGGAAACGATATGAAGAACAACGTAGTAGGCAAGGAAAGCAGAAAGTCAGCAATTGGGAGCATAAGAAGATGAAATTGCGAAAGCAATGTCTTCCGGCTGATTATACTTTTGACACTCTATGAGAGATTCCATGGGTTGCGACAATGTGATATGAGTGTGCAAGAGTATACATCTGAGTTTAATAATTTAACTACTTGTGTGAGGCTGAACAAGACTAATGAGCAGCTAACAGCAAGATATATTTCTGGTCTGAGGATTTCAATTAGAGATGAGATCGGAATTGTTAGAGTTACCAATATTGAAGACGCTTACCAATAGATAGGCTCTTTGAACAGAGAAACGTGTAGATCGTCTTGGTCTGCGCAGGAGCACCACTGTCCATACAAATACAGCAACAAATACTACGAATGCTGGTGCTGCAAAAGTTGTACAGAATGACCAAACAGCAACTCAAAGTGATCGTACAGCTGCATCCTGAACTAGACAAGTCTCTAGACCATTTGGGGGAGTTGATCATGCTGAAAAGGGCAATGAACGAGCAAGGTTAGGGTTTAATACTCAGGCCGCTAGCAGTTATTCACGTGAGAACAGCTGGTCTACACGTCGTTGTTTCCCATGTGGAGTGGAAGGGCATGCTTCTTATGAATGTCCACAAAGAAGAATGCACTTAGTTGAAGTTGATGATGGGGATGAAGAGTATTTGGAGCCCATTTACGACCAGCCAGATGATGAAGAAGAGGAAGACCTTGCCAGTGCAAGGTGAGTTTGGTGGTCCAAAGGGTGATGAAAGCATCTAAAGTTAAGTTAAAGATTGGAGGCGGCGTAACATATTCTGCACACATGTAACATGTGAAGGAAAAGCATGCGATGTGATTTTAGATGGTGCCAGCAGTGAGAATATAGTCGTGGACAAGCTGAAGTTGTCAGTTCAGAAGCACCCACGTCCTTACAAGGTAGCTGCACTCCAGCGAGGTAATAAAGTTCCCATCACTAGTTTTTTTTTAGGGGAACCTCGACGGTACAAGGAGGAAATTTATTAATAATAAAATTAAGGTTCTATCCAAAAAAAAAGGGAGAGGAGGGGGGGGGGCGAGGGGGGGACATAAGATAAGACTAAACCCCTGCATAAATGAAACTAACACACATAGTAAGCAAACTTATTTACAAATAACCTTAGTGTGTGTTGGTTAGTGGGAAAGCATGGGAAAGGAAAGTACTTATCTACTTTCCCATGCTTTTTGGGTGTTTGGATGATGGGAAACGTGGGGTCCATTGGAAAACATTTTTCTTAACCGTCTCAAATCCAGTCAAACAACCTATTTCTTTTCCTCTCAAAACGAAGGGGAAACATCGGAATGGAAACTAAAGTAAAGTAATCGCATCCATCTTCTCTTAATTCATTGAGAATTAAAGGTGGGGGTTGGGTTTTGTTTTTATTTCTTCTCTTAATTCGTTGGGAATTAAGATAATTAAAAAAATAAAATAAAATAACCTTGATCGTTGGGAATAAACATTTTCTTTCTTTTTTTTTTTAAAGCATAATCTAAAAATTGTATCCCATTTAGGGGTTTCAACGGGTCGAGTCCAACAAATCCCAAAACCGAACCCTATTATATGACACAGTTGCGGTCTTGTCAGTTCTGGGTCCGGGATTGTCACCCTTAGTTCCAGAACCGAACCCGCAAATATCTTATTCTTAACGGGTGCCCATCGGGTACCCGATAATATATATATATATAAAAGACAGGATATAGTTTTTAAAGTTTGATAAGTTTCCTTTCCTATACAATTTTCCTATCATCCAAACACTAAAATCTACATTTTCAATCAAATTCTTACTTTTTTTTCCAGACAACCAAACAGCACCACAAAAAGTAGTTTTACTTGCCATTCCTTTACCTTACTTTACTTTCCAATTACTTTCCTTTCCCGCACTACTTTCCGACCAACCAAACACACCCTTAGGAAAAACCTAATACAAATTATTTTCTAATATAACCAAAATCAAATGACTAATCTCATTTGGCAAATTAATAGACAATAAAAACAGATGATCCTGCAGATTAAGACAAGCAACTTGAGCTAAAGAATCCACAACTGCATTACCTTCTCTAAAAATGTGTCCAATTGAAGACTTGAAAACCCGAATAAGTCAGAAATTTCAGTACACTTAAAAGAAAAATTCCAAGAAAGAACTTTTCTTCTATTAATCCATTCAACAATAAGTTTGGAATCAACTTCGATAGATAAAGGTATAAACTTTAATCAAACACAAAGTTAGAGACCTTCAACAAAAGCCCAAACTTCAGAATTATTTGTAAGAACCCCACAAGATGTAGAAAAAGCTGCAACCACAGACCCATTCACATCCCTAACCACCCCTCCACCACCACTAATACCAGGATTACTAGAAGAAGCACCATCAGTGTTAAGCTTAAAACCAAACGAAGGTTTAAGCCACTTAACCAAAACAGGCCTAGGAGAGGCAACATAGCATTCAACAATCCCCAAAATCTCCACAGATAACTTATAAGAAAATGAAGCAATCTTCTTAGAAGAAATAAGAAAATCAATATCCTTCAGCCAAGTAACCACTTTTGAAATAACATTAACTACAATGACTTTTACATAATTAAACTTAGCATTATTCCTCGTAAGCCAAATCTCCCAAAGAATAAAGAAGGGCACAATACCTCGAAAATAAGCCACTTGAGATTTCAAATGAGCATTAGATAACCACAACATGACTCTAGCAAAATAAGACTGCTTTTGAATAAAAGCAGCCCAAAAATCCTGCTAAAATTCAACCAAACGAGATCAACCATTTCCTCAATAAATAAATGCTGTAATGATTCAGACTTGAAGTTAGAACTAAAATAACATCGAGAAGCAAGCTTAACATGAGACACTTGCAAAACCCCATCCACCGGAACACATCCTTTAAATAACTTCCAATAAAAAACACTAATCTTCAAAGGAATAACTTTATGCCATAACCAAGCTGTGGCACGATTTCTGATTAAGACCAAGCAGATTTAACAGACAATTTTCCATCATTCGAAAGATCCCACACTCTTCTATCTGCATAATCATTCAAAGTAATATTTCTCTTAATAATGTTATCTTTAACCCAACTGTCAAGATCAAGCTGAAGTCAACTCCAATTCCAACCAAAACTATTCAAAACATCTTTAACGAGAATAGATTGGCTAATTGAGCTTCTAATCAAAGAACAAATAGAACCAATACCCATCCAATCATCCTAAGAACAAAGATATTTAGCCTACATAAAATTTGCCCAAATAGAATTCTTAGTCATAATCAACCAAGCCTTCTTCATATCAAAACTTTTTTTAATATCGAACAAAGAGCAAATACCCAAACCCCCCTCCTTAGTTGGCAAGCAAATATAATCCTATCTCACCCATTTTTTCTTGGCTTTACCTTCATACTGGCCCAAAAACAAAGGAAGAAAAACACCACCCCCCAATGCCTGACATCCCCGGGTTACCTGAAGAAGGTCAGTCAAAATTAACTTTAACGAATCCAACAGGTGGGGGGCAACCACTGTGACATTGTCTGTATCATCTGAGGAGATGTAAGAGCCGCTTCTAACTAGTAAATTGTCACATCCTAAACCTGAAAATCTCATAGGAGTCCCCAAATTTAAGATTAACTCTCACCCCATATCCTTATGAGAATGGATAAGCAATAAATTACCAAACCATAGAATAATGTAAGATAATTATAAAGTAATATTCTGGAAAATAGCATTATTAAGAATAATATTCATCCAAAACAATCAGAAATCAAAAATCAGCGGAAATAAAATATAACCTTAAGTCTCATGCTTCAATCAAAATCCTACTAAACTACTTAAATCCGGTCATAACTAATAAAATCAAATAAAGACATAAAAATCAACTAGTCCTATTACAAAGTCTACTGAATCATGAAACAATAATCTAAAAATAAGTAAGGTCTTCATCATCTTCTTGTCTTCCATCTTGATCACCATAGTCCTGCTGTTCATCATCTATCTGCACATCATTATACTTTCTAAGTGTTGCTTAGAAAGTATAAGCTACACTTAGCTTGGTAAATAAACGAATACAAACAATATTTTGGATTAAAGTAAGGTCAATGCCACTCTCCAATGGAATCCATAGACAAGACAGAAGTTAGAATATGCAATGATATGAAATATGGCATGATAATGATGTGCAATGCAATGTGATGGTTCAATTATTAATGTATGTAATACATGCTCATGCAACAATAAATATATCACCACATGTGATTCATGTACAATAATATGATATGTAAATATGCATGTTGTTTAGCATTCGATTAGTGTATGTTTTACAGCCGATCTTAATCTTACTACCCAAGATGCTTCACCCAGAACCCATCCCCAATACATGGCAGAAATAGTAAATTATTCTATGTACGCATCATAGTTTCTAAGGGCTGCGACCTAGAGAGCCCAATCCCCTCACTTATTTCCGATTATAGGGACAACTCCCAAGGCATCACCTACAACTTCCTTTGTGAACCATACATTAGTCGATCTACTAACAGAATTCCACTCATATGATTCAGATATTGGGCCTCACTAATGTGAACTTTCCCTCACCTATCATTTTACCACAAGTCTCTTAGGATAACCATACAAGGTATAGCCCTCATCAAGAGTGTTAACAAAATTGGTCTATTGGGATGATCAATCCCTCAACACATACAAATTAGTCCTTCCGGGACTTCCTCACCAATGTCATAATTTACAAATTATAATAACACTCATTATAAACCATAAGCTCCAAAAATATGAAGTCATGGAAGTCAAATCAAGCATTAGGTCCGATACAAGGTCATTATGCATAAAACAGGCATATGTTGTGCAAGTGTAGAGAACCGTGCACATTAACTAATCTAACAGCTTGTGTACATGAGCAAGTGTATGTTATCATATAAAACATGTCCATGATGAGTTTAGAGTCAAAAACAAGTCCGATCAAAATATCATCCGTTGGTTGGATATAGCAAATCTTCCACATAAAGGCGCATATGTAAAATATTCATAATTTATCAAATCTAACATCACAATAGGTCTAATTAGGTCAAATATAGTATGCATGCAAAGTTTCAAGTCAATCAAAGCACTTTCATAAATTTCGGTTGACCTATAGTCAACCTACAGGCTACAGCCAACCTACAGCCGTCGGCTGACCCTGTCGGCTAACCAATTGTGGTCGGCTGCTCGGGCAGAGAGCAAAATAAAAGCCTGTGGGTATCGGTTAACCTGTCGGTCGACCAATCCCTGATCGGTTGCTCGGCCAGAGACCAAGAACCCAACCCAGAACAAAAACATATGATCAGTTGACCTGTCGGTAGACCGACCAAGCCCATAACACATCGGTTGACCCGTCAGCTGACCGACAGTTGACTGATGGCTCGAAAAACCCAGAAAACTCAACTTTTGTTATTTAATTTTGATAATTAGACAATAATTAATTAAAACACACATGTTTACCTCATGGATTGCATGATATGAAAACCAAAAAAATCATGTTCTTATGAAGAAATAATGAAAGATATAATTTTAAGATCGTGTTATGCCATACTCAATGAATATGAGAGTCATTTAGTTCAAATCGAAAATAAGGTTTAATTCGAATACTTACCTTGAACTTGAATTGGTGTTGAAATGAACACCTTCTTCTTCTTCTTCTTCTTCTTCTTCTTCTTCTTCTTCTTCTTCTTCCTTGATTTTCTGAAGTTCCTTCAAGCTCCTAAAGCTCCAGCAATCCTTATCTCCTCTCTTAAAGTTATGGCTCACGCTTCCAAAGGTGTTCTTATATAGATTTTCTACAGTTTCCCACTTAGTCTAGGAGTTGTTATCTAAGCTGGATTATAAGTTAAATCTCTACCCTTAGATTAAATTAGTTTAATCCTAACCTTTAGATTAAAGTGTCCTAGTTCTAAGTTGATTAGTTATTGACTTAGTCTTATCTTAATCCTATTTAGATTTAAACTATTTTCCTTTTTAATCCTAACCATTAATTAGTTGAATTGTTCCTACGAAATCCTAACCGTTGATTTTAAGTAGCCTAGTCTTAATTGGATTTTAAGTTAACCTTATCTAATCCTAATCCTTATTAATTTATGATGGGTTCTAATTCTCTAATTAATCCTAGCCATTAAACTAGATTAGTTTAATTATAGCCTTTAGATCTAGATTCCTAGTTGTAGTTAAACTGGTCTTTAATTATCTATTTAAAATAGAATCCTAATTAAGTTATAACTATTATTAATCATATTGAATTTAAGCCATTGATTTAGATTACAAGTTCCTACAAGATCCTAGCCACATTATAACTTAAAGATTTATGATTGTGTGTGAAGCACTTTAGTTTCCTACTGTGCAACCCACCAATCACAATCAGTCAAAGTCAAACTTGTATCTAACTTACTAAAAGACAACCACCAATATTAGATCCATATACTATTCGGATCATGGTTTTAAATTTCGGCTGTATGCCCCTTGGGGAAATGGTGGTATTTCCCCATTTCGCCGAAATTTCGGCGGAATATGAGCAAAATATAGCGAAATATAGGTGAAATTTCGCCATGCCCCCTTGCCGAAATATCTAACGAAATCGAAATTTAAAACCTTGACTCGGATTCACAAGTGAACCAAATCCAACAAGGCAACAACATAGGATGTGGATTAGATCAGATTCTTTTCAAACCTACTCCATTTCATACCCATACTTGTATTGTCATTTGCTAGACTACATTCATCATGCTTGTAACTTATCTTCACATTAAAGTGCTTTTGTTTAGAGTTTCCATGTGCATTCATGAATACCAATTCACTTCCATAATGTTGTATTACCATATAGGTAGGTATAATAGTATGCAAGGTACTATTATACATCATCCCAGTCTGTCAATCCCAGTTCATGGGGTAAGGAAAGACGAACATAGAACCAAACACAAAACAAGAAAAACATCACACACGCACTCCCACCTAAAATCATGAGATGTCATATGTCATCTCTTCCATCAACAATCCCCTAAACATACTCTCTCAACAGCCGCTCTTGGTTGACCAGTAAGCTAGCTCATTTACTGACCGAAGGGCATGAGTGAAAGGATCGTCCCATAAGCCAACCACCAAACAAGCCTCACAAAGTTAATCAATCTCCAAGAACACTTGGATGGGTTGGAAATAAATTTTCGTATAAGAATCACTTTCCACAACCAAAGAAAGAAACCCCGTAGATTTGGCTTCTTTTGACCCATCAAGAATGCATAGATCCATAGAACTCAGTCCGCATAGCCAATTCCTCCTCAGTGTGACTAAAAAAGCATGTAGGATGTGTCGCTCATGGTCTCTAAATACTCTCCTAACCCCAAAAAGAACCACCATCTTGATCAACCCCTCATTGGGATGCTCCAAGCATCCTAGGAGCGAAAGATGATGAAAAGATCACGACTCTTTGACGTCTAGAGATATCGGCCACCATCAACTATGGAACTCGCCACGGCCGCCGAGGTCATGATAATTCCTGAAATCCTATATCTCTTCTCCTCGAAGACCCTTCTACTACTTCATGCATTTTAAATGGTTTCTTGAAATGCTTCCTACTTTTACGGATCAAAACTCACCTTCAAACCATTGCCAAAGTAGAGCTACCATAACAAAAAGAAACAAATCTCAATAGAAATAATAATAGATATGCCTGAAACTCAAGGAGACCACCCTCATCAAGTTATATAATCTTTACATGCACCATGAAATTTTCCTGTAAATATATAGATCCTCAGAGTTTGCTGTAAACATCTCCTAAATAGGGAGAACTATACACATATACAAACCCAACAACGTAATGAAAGAAATTTTCTAATTCCTATCGAACCACCATTTAAAGATAACCATAGTATAATTATAAAGGCACAGGATAACCCTTTAACCCCTTTTGTTTCTCTTTTTTAGAATCCCATTTGGATTCTTCCTTCTGATGCAGTTGCTGAGGCAATTGAAAATGGTATTTCTTAAAGCCACCATGATGAACTACTGCCAGGAGAACCAAGTTATATCTAAAAATGATTGATACTCTAGAAAACAATAAAGGCAGAAGCTTGTTGAAAGAAGACCTGGCATATATGATGCACATGTTTTCAGCAAATAGATAACTATCCCAAATCAATTTATAATGGTTTGCTAAATATGATGTAAATCTTCAAAAGGACAGACAAATTGGAACAATATAAAAATAAAAAATAAGAAAATAATTAAAAAAAAAAAAAGTAATAACAAAAAGGAGATAAAATTAAGAAAGATTTGTGAATGAACAAACAGACCCCATGGAACAACATCTTACATCTTCTTTTCTAAGAAGTCGAGAGACTTCATGTAACAGTTCAAGTCACAGAATCGATGATAAGATAGATTATTTGCTTCTTTGATAGAATTGACAATAAATAGTTGTTTGACTTTGCAGAAAAACTTGTTTATTAGTTACAATTTTAAGTTTTTCTCAATTTAGATGCTTTACTAGATACACACGCATATAGCATAAAACTCAGCACATGACAGTGCCACATCAAATTAATATTTCTTTGTAAGATAGACCAAAATATGGTGTAGCATGACATATTTAAAAGATTTTGGTGTAATTATTTATATTTAGGTAAATCATAATTCTTCTTGTTTGAATTGTACAAGATTTCCCAAAAGTATAAGAAATCCCTTTTCGAATAAGTAACAAGTATATGCTTTTCTTTTAAGTTTTTTCCTTTTTCTTCTTTTTTTTTTATTTTGAGAAGTAATAAGATTGATTTTTTTATATAAGTAACAAAATCGTAAAGAAATCCAACAATTTATGTAACATCCTAAACCAAAATTTACATAAGAGGTATTAAATTTAGAAACTTTAATTTTGATTGGATGACTCATTTAAAAAGTCTACCTGGGCAATACACACGATCATTAAGACTTAATGGACTGGGTTTAAAAGGCTTCAGTAAGCTGAAAGGGTAATTGCACTGTTATTGGGCTAAAGTGTGGTTTCTTAGGGCCCAAAACACGAATGGGTTGTATTAAGGAACATAATAAAGATTTAATGAACAAATTAAAAGCCCATAAATTAAGTGAAATTCGTGGGAATTAATTTGGAGAAAAATTAAACCAACTCCTAGTTGACTTGGGAACCCTAGTAAGACCTAAAGGCTAATCCTACAAATATATAATGAAAAATAGGATTTCCTAGTGTTAAAAACTTGCTAAATTCATGGAGAATAGCTGTAGTTGACCAGAAACCCTAGGGAAAAGAAGAAGAAGAGGAAAAGCTAAGTACAAGTGGTAAAAACTCAGAAAACTCAAAAACCTAAATGTAAGTGCACTTTCCTTGTTTCTTCTTCATTCAAACCTTCTCAATCATGCTTGGTGTGTTGTTTGATCTACTTGTTGTGATGAGAGCATGTTTCCATGATGATGTGATGCATATACATAATGATTTGTGGTGATAATCATGCTAGTATTTGTGTTCTTATGATTATGTGTTTATATGCAAGATTCATGATGTTGATGTGATCTTTGATTAGATCATGATTAGTGGAGTTTCATTCATGGATTTGTGTGTGATGCCATGTGATCATGCATTGCATATAGGCTAGACCTAAGGTGAATTAAGACAATATGAAAAATACTGTATTTTCTGGAAAATTTACGTATCGATGGCAGATGGATCCGTGGAGCGACCCTAACCTGCCGATGGAACTCGGTTAACCAACCCACCCACCAACGAGACCTGCCGACCGAATACCTGTACATTGTTTTGGCACCCGACCTAGTGGACCAGTTGACCCACCGACCGCATAAAATGTGTTTTATGTTAAATTCCATATGCACAAGACCTCTCGGAGTGTCTACAAGTGGAAATTGGTGATTGGCCCCAACTTGACATTTGAGGGTGGACCAACCAGTCCACCGACGACCAGTTGACACCTATCAATTTTTCAAACATATTTTTGCTTTAATTTCATAAATTATCTGAGAGCCTGTAGCAGCTGGTGCATGACCTGGTATGGTTGTGTGGATCTGTTTAACTACTGTTAAGGCTTAACAAGGAGAGTTTATATGAAAATAAAGACAATTGAATAATGTTGAGATAATTATGGATTATCTAAAATAGTGGACAATGGTGTATGAGAAACATCATTGGGTTTACAAGGCATGCACACTATGGTGGTGATGGTCTTGAGATGGCCTGGCCATAGGGGTGATGTCCTTGCCTCCTTGGGTTAATAATATTGTTCATGCATTGTGTGTGTGTGGTTGACACCGGAAGCCGTGGTGGGGTTCATGGATGGTATAGTGATACTCTTGGTCTTGGATCCCTGGGTTTGAGTCCCTGAAGATATTGTGAAATATATTAGAGAATTGAGACCCATGGGTTGAAAGTCCCTAAAGCCATGGGTAAACATGGAATGTCGGGATAGTCTCATCCAGCTGACGGCTGTAAAGTGGATGTAAGAAGCATGATTCCTTGCATTATAATGTAGGAATTGGATTGTCTACTTGCGGGTATCCGTAAGCCTAGTAAATTTGACATGGCCTAAGGGTGGACCATCACTGCATACACATCATATTCATACATCTCTCATTTATGTCAATTATATTATTCTTGGATCATGTGATGTTTGTACACTTATTATGATGCATGGTGGATTGATTGCAAGATGATAACCCTGTTGTTTGTTGTGTGTTTGGACGGATTTGTGTGTATGGTTATAAGCGATTTGTACTTACTAGCTTTCGCGAGCTCACATTTTATGCGGAATATTTCAAGAAAGCAGCATTAAGGCTAATTTGATGGTGGCATGAGTTCAAGAGGGTGCTTGGACTCTAGCTGGACTTCTTTTATTTATGTTATTTGTTTATTAGAGTGTAGGGATTTATTCTCAGTTTTGGATTTATTTTCCTTTAATGTAAATGAAGGGATATGGTGTTATTAATATTTAAAGACTTCTGCTAGTTGGACTATAAAAGAGTTTTATTTGAATGTGATTGTGCATGTGCATGTTTAGATGATGTACCATTGGCCTACACTCAGGGTGAGTATAGGAGGTTGCACCTCAGGATACATATCACACATATTGATTCGTGATATGGGATCCAAGGCGTGACAATTTAAGACTTGAATCGTGATCTGAATTTAATCTACTCATAAGTTAAGATTAGAATCCCGATCTAAATTAAATCTATTCTTTATGATTTATGACTGAATTTGGAATTAACAACTATAATAAATACAACCAAAACATAGAAAATTAGGCTAAGCAGGGACATGAAAAATAAGAAAAATGAAACGGAGATTTCTCCAATAGCTGTGTAAACTATATGAAGTACTGTTTTGGAGGTTACCGATGTCACATATATCTGGGATTAGAAACTAGCAAGATAATACCTATTATGTAAGTGCTTTCATACAATACATACAAACATAAATATGTACATATATATATATATATAGATATACACACACACACAGCTTATATTGTAGATATGGGAAGAAGGTAAGCAAGAACATGAAAGATAAGAAAAAACCAAAAGAGATTTCTCCCAGACCTATATAAATTGCACGAAGCATCGCTTTAAGGTTATTGACGTCATGAAGCAATCGGGATAAGAAACTAGCAAGATCAACCCCATCAAGCAGTTCAACTGCCGTTAATCTGTGCTTTTCTAAAACATCATGCAATGCAGATACATAGGATTCATCACGTGACTGTGCCTTGTAGATGAGGTCATACATCATATCTGTCACCTTTGACATTGCAGACACAACTACGAGCTTTCCCTCTGAATCATCATTAACAATTATATCTGCAACATTCTGAATTCTTTTGGAGGTGCCTACACATGTCCCACCAAACTTGTGAACAGACCACACGTCCCCTTTCGAAAGCTGAGCTTTTTCTATGGATGTGTCCAGTGAAACATCTGTTGGGAAATAGGAGGGCAGCAAAACAAAGAAAACTGCATGTAATATCACCGAGCAAGCATAAAATAAAAATAAGAAGAAAAACTAAGGACCTGTGACTGAAGCAAAGATGTGGTTACGAGAAAACTCCTTCACCCGCCCAGAAACACAGCCCATTCTGAATTAAGAAACACAAATTTTTCTGAACAATCAACTCGGAAAGTAGAGAGGAAAAGAAAATTTGAGATTGCACAGGATAAACCTTTGCATTACAGAGAAAAGTTATATATATATATATATAGAGAGAGAGAGAGAGAGAGAGAGAGAGAGAGAGTCACTTCTTTATAACAGAATAAAAGACAACCTTCACAAAAAAACAACAGAAAGAATTAGTGACCAGATAGAAAACATGATTGAATCTCCATTTCGCTTCTTTTGAATAGTACAAGTGTAAAACATAGAGAAGGAAAAATACACAATAGGAGAAATAACAACACAAGCGGAAAGGCAGTCATATATTACAAAATCAAATAGCCAGATTATAAACAAGGCACTGAAACCAAACTATTAGAGATCTTCATTCACATCTTTTTCAGATATAAAATCCATGATCTAAGGACAAGGCAATATAATATTTCTACAATAAATCCTCAAGGACGGACAAAAATGAAACCTCATTAGCAGCCACTTGATAACTAAAAAAGGGATAATTTATATACATACATGCATATGTGTGTGTGTGTGTGTGTGTGTGTGTGTGTGTGTGTGTGTGTGTGTGTGTGTGTGTGTGTGTAGAGAGAGAGAGAGAGCAATGTGAAGCTTCATTAATTCCCACTAAAAAATGTAAAATAAAAGGAAACACGGAGAATGAGAGGTAAAATGTACTCAAGAATATAAAATACCAAGAGTAGCGAATCAATTTGAAAGAGACAAAGGGAAAAAGGATAATGGAGGTGCAAAATGGACTTAAGTTTATAAAACATTAAGTGCAGTCTCGATGCAGACAACAAATGTTTTGCTGGTCTCTTTTTCATAATTAAATTTGCAAATAAGAAATCACAATACAGCAGCCATGTTTCACAGAAAATGAAGGGTACAAGCACACAGAAGTAGCCTTGACAGCAAGATTTAGAACGAGTCCAGCACAATCTGCTATCAGAGTTTAACATAGATTACTAGAATCTCCGTGTTAGTTATTTGAGAAAAATAGTCATGCATTGTCCTCTTTGTGGTCTTCAAAATGCATCATTGCTTAAAGCCATTATTGGGTGTGTCATTGTCTCTTAATGCACAAAAGCTAAGCATATCCCTCTGTTGGCTTCATTGTGGATCACATTTGTGACTTCACCACATTCCATTTTCGTACAATTGAAAACTTACGGCTACTTTAACTGCCAATAATCTCAGCAATATCAATATCTCACATCAATATTATCATTCAAACAATCTGTCTAGAATCTTGACTCTGTGACATGCTGCCGTGCCAGTAAATCTCAATGGGCGCATTTACCCACTTCACTACAAAAGCAATGCACCCAGTCAAAGTAATATTGCACTGAAGTATTTGACATGCTTGAGTGTAACCGAACAGGATCATGGTGGTCATATGAACAGATTGATTATCCCAATACCATGCTTAATAACATAATGCATATAGTACTCACCAGTCGAATTCATGGTTTTATCCAAACTTTTCTAAAAACCAATATACCCACTTTGATTGGATTTGCAGTAGTTCATTCTTGTAAAGTTGACTCATCACTTCCAGATGTTGACTGTATTTACTGACTGTAGAAGTTGCAAACTGATCACCAAATACTGCAAGAAGCTCTAAACATTTACCTCTTTAGAATATTACAACCTCCATTTGTTTATGTCAATTTTTGCATCATCCCATCTATCCACCAAATTTGGTTTTGCTTTTTGTAAAGTGATTCGCCTTAGACCATATTGGAGTTACAGAAGGAATTTATTAGCATAAAGACAAACAATTAAATATCATCAAACTTTACTTGAAGGTAAAGGGTCTGACTTTACCATTCTATCTATAACAAGAACTGTCCCCAGATTGATATTTTTCAGATACGAGTGCAATGTTCCAACAACATTTATTTTCAAAAAAATCAAAATTAAAAAAGAAGACGACAAAAGCCAACATGCTAGCATTTGTCAACTAGAAATGCAACTAGGAACCTAAAAACAACCAAAAACGCCTTTTAATCACTTCATTAACCTTATGACCAACCTCTAGCATGGTATTTTGCTCAACATGTATAAATATGAAAAGAAATCATTAATGGCCCTTGCAGGTATTGTAAGAGGCTTTCCAATGCATCCGACAGCTTCTTCAAATAAGAACTTGAGCAAAAAGTTATGATCTATTTGAAGCTGAATATCTTATCTACAATGCTAGACAGTGGCGGAGCTAGGGGCCATGCGCTTATTCATAATCTTATTAAAATCAAAAATAAATATTCCATCAATAACTATTAACTTTTGACATTTATGTAACTAAAATGCCCTAATTCATAATCTTATTAAATGTGAACAAAAATGCCCTAAAATTGAAATGTCTTTGGGTTTTTTTTTTTTTTTTGATCAATAACACAAGAAATTTCATTAAAATTCAAAGAAGGGATACAAGGGGAGGCAACAAAAAGAACTAGCAAACAATACAGAAAATAATAAACAAAGGACTCTAAAGTTCCCCAAGATAATGAGAATGAGTAAAGAAATAAAGAAAACAAAGATACAGAAAGAGCCAATACAAAAGAGAGACAAAGGACTCATTCTCTGTACTCTATTTTCCTTTCTGTTTTAATAATAAAATTTGTCATTGATCAAAAAAAGTTCCCCAAGATAGGGTACCAATAGAATCCAAAATCTCCCCAAAAGTCTAGAGATACGCCATTGTAATAAACAAAGGACTCTAAAGTTCCCCAAGATGGGGAACCAATAGAATCCAAAATCTCCCCAAACGTTATGACCTATTTGAAGCTGAATATCTCATCTACAATGCTAGACAATGGCAGAGCCAGGAGCCATGCGCTTATTCATAATCTTATTAAAATCAAAAATAAATACTCCATCAATAACTATTACTTTTGACATTTATGTGACTAAAATGCCCTCATTCATAATCTTATTAAATGTGAACAAAAATGCCCTTAAATTGAAATGTCTTTTTTTTTATCAATAACACAAGAAATTTCATTAAATTCAAAGGGTTACAAGGAGAGGCAACAAAAAGAACAGCAAACAATACAGAAAATAATAAACAAAGGACTCTAAAGTTCCCCAAGATAGGGAACCAATAGAATCTGAAATCTAATTATCAAAAAAAAAAAAAAAAAAAAAATAGAATCTGAAATCTCCCCAAAAGTCTAGAGATATGTCATTGTATCCTAGCATCTCAAAATGTCTGCCCACACCACATCCCTGAACTCTGGAAGTATGCTCGACCAGGATGCAGCCAAGCTCAAGATTGAGTCCATAACTGCAGCAACGCCCTTTTTCTACCCTTCAAAAATCCTTCTATTTCTTTCACACCAAATTCCCCAAAGAACTGCAAAATATACAGATACATGATCTGACCTCTCTTCCCAAGAACCAAAAAATCCCATTGGATCAGCATATCTTTCACAGTACTCATACCAACCCAAGCAACTCTAATAGGTGAAATAAAGAACTTCCACACCTGATACTGCAAAATCACGTCTCAAAAACAAATGGTCCACAAATTCCCCAGAGGTCAAACACATAGGGCAAACCCGTGGAGACAAAACCGTGAAAAGCCTTCTCTGTTGAAGGAGATCGATGGTGTTAGTTCAATAGAGGAGAGCAATCCTTTGGGGGGGTGAGGGAACCTAGCACCCCAAAGCAAATGAGGGAAAGAAAGAGGGGATGGATGATCGACCGACATCAAGGACCGACGGTAAGACTTTGAAGAAAACACCCCGCCAGGCTCAAGACACCAAACCCTAGAATCCTGATAAGCATCTACAATTACAAAGTTTTTGAGGGACGCAAACAAGATAACCAGTTCATCTAATTCGGCCAACCTAGGATCCCTCCTGAAAGGAAGATTCCAAGAGAGCCCAGAGCTAGACCAACTAAGAGTCTTAGACACAAGAGAATCCTTATGACTACAAATAGAAAAGGTTCTAGGGAACTGGGAGGCAGGAGTGGAATCCCCCCACCACGAGTCGGACCAAAAACACACGGAATTACTAGACCCAATGGAAAATCTCACACTTACAGAAGTTATGGAATAAATCAGTAATAGCACACTATGGACTAGCCGATTTGATTCTTGCCAAGTGGTTGATATCCCATCCGTTATCATGGACACTATATTTGCTAGCAATATGGACCTCCATGAAGCCTTGCTCTCCACACTGAATCTCCAGAGCCACTTTCACAGAAGAGCACGGTTCTTGATTTGGATGTTGCCCAAATTTAGTCCCCCCACCTTCTTATCTCTACCTTTACACTCCTCATCCCATTTCACTAAATGATCTTTTTTTCCTCACCCCCATCCCAAAGGAAGTCCCTTTATAGTTTCTCAATCCTTTTACTATCCAAAATTGGCATCTTGAAAAGAGACACAAAGTATGTAAGGAGGTTACTAAGAGACGGCTGAATCAAAGTAATACGACCTCCAAGAGAGAAGTAATTTCTCTTCCAAGTAGCCAATCGTTTTTCCATATTATCTACAACTGGATTCCAAAACTGAGTCCCACTATGGTTCCCATTCACCGCCAACCCCAAGTATTTCATTGGCCACTCACCCCGACTACACCCCATAAGACTAGCACACTCCTAACCAAGGTTTGCAATGTCGATGTTGCAAGACATCGCAAACTGGTAAGACCTGCGACATTTCATGACATGTCGCAACATCTGGAGAAAAAATGGGAAATTGAGGGAAATTGAGGAATATCTTAGTTTTTTGATGGAATTTTGATCCCAACTCCTAGATGAGCATAATTGAGGCCTAAATACACCTTAATACA
>JAUPMG010000004.1:777929-788466 GCA_031762675.1 Pachysandra terminalis | reverse complement strand
ACTTATGCAGTAGGATAACAATTAGTATTGTAATCTTGTTAAGGTGACTTTTGTTTAAGAGAGAAGAAAAAAAATGACACAAATCTGTTAAAAACTTTGGAAAAGGAGGGTTTTAGAAACTATTTAGGGTATTGAGTGAGATCATTTTACTGAAATGATCACAGCAGTTTTCTTCCTAAAATTCTCGTCTCTTGAGATCTCGGAGAGATAGATAGGTAGATAGATGAAGGAAGAGAGACAGTGAGAGTTTGACCTTTGTTTTTTGAGGTAAGGTTAGATCCATTCTTATTCTTTCTGTTTGTTTGTTTTAATTGTATTGAAAAGTTCTTAATTTGCATGTAGAATCGTGGCGACTTATTTTTCTGTAAGTATTATTATCTTCTTTCGGTTAATTTTTGTTTATTTATTTCAGTTAGTGTGTTTATTTGAAAAAAAATAATTATTGATCATAATAAATGGAATATATGATATTCTCATGGATCTACAAAGAAATTTCCACAAAGGAAAGCTTGGAATTTACACAAGGATCCTTACTATTGGGCAAAAGTTGCAGAGTATCTTAGTTTAATCCACAAACTATCGTGTATTTTCTCATGTTTTATTATAGCTTATTTACTTACACATTTCATAATTGACAGGTAATTGTAAACATTGTGGACAAAAGATTAGAAATATGTTACCTGCAGATCCTGAAAAAAGGATTTCCTTTCGCCGCCACATTGATAATGGGGATTTGGTTATTGTATACGAGAGGCACGACAACATGAAGGCTGTCAAAGTATGTGAGGGTTCAGAGCTCCAAAATCGGTTTGGTGTTTTTAAACATTCTGATTGGATTGGGAAACCATTTGGGTCCAAAGTATTGAGCAACAAGGGTGGATTTGTTTACTTATTAGCACCAACTCCAGATCTTTGGACCCTGGTCCTAAGCCACAGGACTCAGATTCTCTATATTGCCGACATTAGCTTTGTGATCTCATATTTGGAAGTTGTTCCTGGTTGTTTGATTATTGAATCGGGCACTGGAAGTGGGTCTCTAACTACCTCATTGGCAAGAGCTGTGGCTCCCACGGGACACGTCTACACATTTGATTTTCATGAGCAAAGGGCTGCCTCAGCTAGGTTTGAGATTGAGATCCCCATATTTCTGTTATGTTTCAGGCATTTGTGAGAGTTCTCTTATATCCATATCAATGTTATTCTCCAATAATAAAAGAAAAAAAATTATATTTATAAAATGTTCTTGTCAAAACCGTGCTACTTTTTGTTTCTATTTGTGATGCCAGGTTTCTCTTTGTTCATGAAAATATCAAAATTAGAGGTCTTATATTGGTTTTAAATTTTAATCCAAGTAGTACTTGTATAGCTTTCCTAGCATATTTACTTGCTTAAAATGCACATGATCCAGGTTAGTTAAAGTAAGTAATATATGAATATGTCAAAAAACTCAATTCTGGTATTCACCTAGAACTCGAAGTTTCAATCTGTTAGTGCAAACAACATACTTGATTATTCCAAATATATATATATATAAGCTTTTTAGGCTCAAAAGATCTATCAAGTGGGTTCAAGCTCATGCCTTGATTGGTTGATGCACTATATCTGATATGAAGGCTGCTTCTTCAAGATTTCAACTCGAACAAGTTTATTACCAACATTGAGGAACAACATTAACCTCTTTTTTTTTATGAATAACTGGGAGAAACTATATGAAATTCAGATTGAACTTGGTGAGCATACATGCAGAAATCCTTTAGCAATTCACACAAATACATAATAGAATGTTTTCTTTTTTTCTTTTTAATCTTCTTCACTTTGCACAACTTAGCAAGGTTCAACTTTGTTGAGGTACATGAGTCCTCATATTTACACAAACTGGATATTTTGGCTTGAGTGATACTCCCAAGTATAAACGAACTTCATCTATTAACTACACGAGTTCCACAGATTCAAGTAAGATATAGGTGACATGAACTTTTGCGTAAGTGTTGTGTATAATTATTGAAACCCTGATTTATAGTTTTGTCTACAGGGAGGACTTTGAGACAACTGGTCTGAGTAGATTAGTTACAGTTGGGGTTAGAGATATTCAGGGTGAGGGATTTCCTGATGAATTTTCTGGCTTGGCTGATTCAGTCTTCCTCGACCTACCCCAACCTTGGCTAGCTATACCATCTGCTGGAAAAATGTTGAAGCAAGATGGGGTTTTGTGTACCTTTTCACCTTGCATTGAGCAAGTTCAGCGGTCCTGTGAGATTCTCAGATCAAATTTTACAGGTAAGCTCCTCTGTTACTCTTTCCCAAGATTTATACTTTTGTATGTGGATTGTGGAGTTGACCTTTCCTTATTTTATTTTTTATTTTTGGTTTATTGCTATATTTAAAGGAGGCACCAAGTCTGTGCCTAAATTGTAGCCTGACATATTTTCCATTTCTAAGATAACCTTCAATATAAGATAACTACTATATACTATTGGGACACAACTACCACCATCACATGCCACTTTAAATAGGCATCAATTACGAAACGGATTCTTAGAGAAAGTATTGGTTATAGAATGAACTCTAATTTAGTCATTATCCTCTTTACGATTTGTTTAAGGATGAAAGAATAAGATAACCGGAACAAGAAGGGAAAAATAAATTGTTATCATCCTTATATACAGTTCATGAATATGTCGTATCAAATAACCATCCTTTCAATTATTTTGTTTGTTTGATTTCAATTTTACCTTACACACACACACACGCACACACACTTATATGTTGACTTTATGTATCTCTGGTCAGCAATGTTCATGTCTCTACAGTACGACGATAGTAGTAGTTTTATAATGAACTATTCCAGTAAATGGGTGAAGAAGGAAAAAATATAACGTGATTGAGATTCTCTCACTCTATCTACATATGGATCTTACCCTATTATTTTGAAATTTGTAACACTTGTTCATTAAATATTTACATTTTTTTTTGATTTGGAATCAGTAATTAGAAGTGTTGATTTTATTTCGGTGTCACTTATCAATCTTAAGTATATATCTAACAGTTCTATTTGAATTTGGAGCCTATACATTACTAGTTATTCTAATAAAAAATCATTTACATCCATTTATTGAATCAAATTATAAATTTGTATCATAGAATACATAAAAATAAGAACAATAAGTTCTAATATTGTCCCATCTTATTAGCCTCTAGTAACCCTTATGCTTGTTACATTTGAAAAGGTTAACATTATTTAGTAACAAGTCTGGGCATAGTTGTTATTTCATTGTTTTCTTCTATGTATGTTTTATGTTTTATGTTACTTCATCAGAACTTTTAAGTATTATTTTTTACCCTCCTTCTATATGTGCCACCCATTAATTTCTATAGTAAAAATTGAAACCTTAAACCCTAAACATGGTGTGTAACTTGACTTTGATTTCATGATTTGAACAAGAGATGAATACATAATGCAGGGGTTGGGCACAAGGTTTACCATGTCGATGTCGCCGACATGGGGCAAAAAAGGGAAATGCGGGGAAATCATGGGTTTTTGATGGATTTTTGGCCCCAAAGTTTAAACATGTCTAATTAAGGCCTAAATGTATTCAAATACATCAAAAAAAAAAAAAAAAAAAAAAAACTATCTATACATTAAAAGTCATTACTTGAAAGGGGGTTAATTTACACGTTGCCAGGTTTGTTAGTTGTAAAAAAGATGCTTTATGCAATTAATTCTAACTAAAAGTGAATGTAAGTCCAACTAAAAGATACATAAAAGTAGGAATCAAGTGTCATATCTATTGTACAAAAAATGAATGTAAGTCAAACTAAAAGATAACTCAATAACAAGTCGGAAATGTCATAAATGGTCAAACTAAATGTAAATGTAACTATGTCAGTCAAACTAAAAAAATTCGTGAAAATAGAAACCAAGTGTCATTGAAGCTACTGTGTATGAGCCACTCATATCCAAAGTGAATGGCGGGCAGGCTCATTAGCATCATCATCTTCTTCTTTGCTCTATTCCCCCATCATAATATGTTTGCTCCACGTAGTTGCAATACTGGGCTTAGGACATCATCTGATGATACCACTTCATGTACTGAGAGACATATCTTTGGTACTCCACCATAATATGTCTGCTCCATATAGTTTTCATATTGATTTCGCTGGTGAAGCGCTTGCAAATGGCGTAGATGTTGATGAGTGGTATTAGATTTGTGTTTTCGTACACAAATCCGACCAAAACCCTCTTGAAATTGGGAGACATGAGGAGAAATATGAGAGGATGGAGTCATATCCAATTCATCTTAAACATCTTATATTTAGGAAATCAATACATAATTTAATCAAACAACAATAAGGGACCAACTTCTCATGAAGTGGCTACAGTAATCAAACTACTAGGGTTCAATATTACGTTCAGTACATATTCAATCAAATTTAACTAATTCTCTTTAGTGCAAGTCTTCCTCGCACATGCCATTCCAAGCCATGGAACTGCCAAGGTCACCATCTCTATGGTCCACCTGAATACTTAAAAAGCTTGAGCTACAACAGCTAGTAAGATTATACATGTAAAACCTTTTAAGAATGGAATAGGGAATAAATCCACTTTCCATTGGTAACCAACTATAAATGTAAACATGAATGATATGATGTGCAAGTTGGTCAATTCCTTTAAGATGCAATGACATGAATAAACACATAAACCATTATTCACAAGCAACCTGTGGCACATACATCAATATGAATGCAAAAATGCATGCTGTTGGTCTCATACAGTGTGTGTCATGCTTGATCACCATCAGCCCCCATCGTGTCATCAAGAACCACGTGGACCAACTCTAGGCAATTGGGTTTTCACATCGTAGTTTCAAGTTCTTCAACCTATGAGCCAAAATTCCCCACTTACATTAGTCAGTGGAACACAACAAGGCATCTCCTCTGGATTACCTTCATGACATCACCAAGGTACCGACTACGAACTGTTCACTCATTTAACATGGGTCTGTTGAGTTAGCTAGACCCTCACCCCTTAGCCATTCTTAGGCTTTCGTATCACTCAACCATTCTAGGTTTTCACAATACACAACCATTCTAGGCTTTTACATCATATCACTCTATGAACCTCAGATAGGTCACACTTCCTCACATGTTATCCTTGGATTCTACTCCGAGAATCACGATGGTCAAGTCCGAGTTAGGTCACTTCTTTGAATCCCCTTATTAAATGCATGCACCATTATTAATGAATGCCTAATCACTCCAGTCTAAATGCAATGGGGCTATACTAACATTCACACCACCATTCAATTCAAATGCCAACACACGATAAACATGATCATAATGCAATTTATCAATATCAATGATTTATATCAGTCGATAATTCCCAAGGGGATCAATATCACCTTTATCCTCCTCTCATCATAGGAGTACGCGACCCAACTCTTACATCCCCAAGAGCCAAACATGCTATTTCTCAAAGACATAAGTATGCATACCGACAAGCCTTAAATACAAAGTAAACCAATATTAAACAGGGCTTGAGCCCATCAAATACTTCAACCCAACAATGAATTTTGTGTGCACACATTCTTGTTCCAAAACATTTCATGCACAAGTATAATCAGATAAATTCAACATTCTACATGTTCATCATATGATAGAACTATCCACAAAAGATCACAAACGAATGCACACTTTCCTAAATTTTGGCAGATCGAGAGGTCTATCGGAGACTTCAGCAGCCCCATTTCGGTGGACTGAAGGGTTTAGGCAGCCTACACAGAATCACATTTATCTCAATAGATTCTCGGCAGACTGATGGTTGCTTTGGTGGCTCGAGCCGAGAGTGCCTAAAATCACCTCGGTGGGGTTTCGGCAGACCCTAGGGTTTGTCGAATGAACCCAGAAGCTTTGGCAGCCAGTTCGGTTTGCCCTTTGTGCCCAAGCATCCAATCTTTGTGGTTTTTGAACCACAAAACCACACTTAATATTCAAGAGCAAAAGTACACATGCTTATAATAAAAATGCTACATAACTTACTACTTAAACACGTGATAATCATCTTAACAACGCATTCATATAAAATAACCCTAATTTATCAGTTTACACAACATGAGGATAGAGATACATAAGCAAAACTTTACTCCCCAATCAAGCATACATTTGAAATTCACAAAACCCCCCTATCCAATGCTTACGCAAGTGGTATTCATACCGTAGACCAATCAAAAATATTTTTACAAGATGAACTTACCGTACGTTGAAGATGGTGATCTGCTGAACACTTCTTCTTCAAGGTTGGAAGGCTGGATCTTCCTCTAGCGCCCTCTTCCAAGGCTTCAATCTATGCAACAATGGAGAACTCTTGTACGGCTCATCTCTCTCAAAATTTCAAAAACAAAAAAAATGACAAACAATAGATTATGGTTAGCCTAATGAGTTGCTTAGCCCCTTAGTTTAGATCTCAACCCTTGGATCTCTTGTCTTATGATGAGACATGATCCAAGTCATTGGATTAAAAGACATAAGATATGATAAGGTGTAGGTGCATAATAGCCATTCTATGCATCCTAGCATATCAGAAATAAATTAATACCTTTTCCATGTAACCCCTATTTAATTACTTTAATTACTGAATAACCTCTAGAAATATCAAACTGACCCTTATAGATTTTAAATTATAAAACTCTTTAAATTTTTATAGGTTCTTGCAATAGCAACATTATTATGTTGACAATTTCTGATTTATTATGGGATGTCCTGTCCTGGTTTACAGATGAGGCACAACAGACTTTGGAAACTTGGTGTCAACATGAGTGGCAAAGCAACTTGTCCACATATACTCTGCTTTATCCACTTCATATACTAAAAACTTCTGCCACATGGGAAAAAAAAAGCAACTCCTAAATCTGTTGCTTTTCTTGTACAAAACTCAAAAAATTATTAAAAAATCCAATGGATGCTTTTACATAAAACAAAAACTTATCAATAAATTTAATAAATGCTATAGCACAAATAATAAGCATGTAGTAAGGACGATGATTTAAGTATTAGTCACATGGCTTGGAGAGCATTTCGTCTGGAGTGAAAATGCTGGAAGATCGGCTAGAGTGTGTACGTATGCACGCCACATATCCAACTGTCTCACATCGTCACTAAAAGACAAAATCATATGAATATGTGGCGTGCATACGTGCACGCTCTAGTCGATCTTCCAACATTTTTGCTCCAGAAGAAATGCTCTCCATGGCTTGTCTAGAGTGTGGGACATTTCATTGATCCACATGGCACATGAACCCATATCTCACTGGGTAACTAAACTTGGTAAATGAGACCAGTTACCTTTTGAGTTATATAGACTAAAGGATTTCACGTGCAACAGGAGACGAGATCTGCTGTGGGGTAGAGACAGCCCCATGGGGTGAAAATACCATTTCACCCCTGCGGCCCCACCATGAAGGGTGAAATGGTATTTTCACCCCATGGGCTGTCTCTACCCCACATCAACTCCACAGGGGACAAATCCGCTCCTGTGCAACAGTAATACTGCTGTGCAACAGTAATACTGCACGTTGATATATTGTTTAAAATTAAAAGAGGTGAAAATTCTAATTATTTTTTATTAGAATAAACTAAAAGCTTGCATTATTCTTTAATTTATTAAAATATTTTTATCATATTGACTGTTGATTTTTGAAATTTTTAAAAAAAATTAGCACGTATCCAAAGAGCGCTTTCCCTTGATAGTATACATAGGGGTTTCTTTTGAGTTATCTAGATAGGGCCACTTTCTAGAAAGGTTACTAAACTTGGTGAATGAGGCGAGTTTCCACTTTGATTGCGATTTTGATCATGTTGACTTTTGCAGATATAAGGACATTCGAGGTCCTCCTCCGCACATATGAAGTTCGAGAAGGGAGGATGAAATGTGGTGTGAGTGATGAAGGTGGTTCGCTTGGATCTCTTCCTTGTAAAAGGAGACAGCTTTCAAGTGAAGAAAGCAATGGAAAGGAAATTTCCGGCATTCCCACAGTCATGGCTAGGCCATCTAGTGACGCAAGAGGCCACACCGGCTATCTGACATTTGCAAGGCTCAGATGCCTCTATTAAAAGCAAGACGGAGGGATCATTTCTCCTCTTTTAGGCTTCATTCATTGAAGTTGAAGTGAAATTGTCTTAACGATTTTTATAAATTTTGAACAAGATGAAAGGTTTTTGTAACGACTTAAAACCATTAAGAAAATTTCTTCCTTATTTTTGTTGTGTTAATTTGACTATTTTGATTTTTGTTGTGTTTATTTGACTATTTTGATTATTAATTGTGCATAAGATAGTGTGGTTATTTAAGAGTAGGGTGTTTTCATAATTAATTATATCTAATTAGTGGCCCTTTGGTTATTAACCCTTCTCTTTGGGGTAGCTTTGTAAAAAGCTTTTTCCCAACCGTTTTGAACGCACAAGCTGTGGGTGGAACTAGTCGTGGGGAACAACCTTGAACGTGCCCCCTTGCTGGAGCTATTGAAGGACAGAGAGGCAATCCCTATTCTTTTTTCCCCACATTCGTTCTTCTCATTCAAACTTGAACTGAGATTATTGTATAGAGAGAAACCATACGAGAGTCTAGAAGGAGGCTAGAAATCTGAAACTATAATTCCTTTTCAGATTGAGGAAGAAGGAGAGGAGGAGCACCATTCTTAGTTTCATTTGAATCGTTTCATGTAAGTAGTTTATCCGGTTGCATTTGTATGATGATATATGATAATTGTTTTCACCATTCGAGAATGAGCATATTTCTGGTTTTGGCATGATTTCATGACTTTAAATCTATGAGGATTATTCCTCATATGTTAGGATGATCATGTACGGACCATGGCTAAATATACATGCTTTATTTTGTCGAATTACATGAGTTTGATTTCTGTATCTCGGTTGTATCCAGTTTCATAGAAGTTGTTGAATGTTATGATATTTGAATCAGATTCATGATTTGCATTTAAGATGATTTCATAGGATCAATGTGAAATGTTTGGATAGGATTATACCAAGATAACCTATAGAAAGACTGTTAAACCCTGGTTATAAGAACCCAATAAAACAGAGCAGCAACAGTGACTTCTATGTCACTGTTTGTAGACAGTCGATCGAGCGCATCTGTAGTACGATCGAGCGCAGGTATGCGATCAATCGCAGTGCATTACGATCGAGCGCAAATGCACAGAGACAACAACCTAGTGTTAGATTGCAATGAGGGTTTGGATGTCTTTTAGGTTTAGGCCTATAGTGCTTATTGATGGGATCAAGTGAGGTTTAGGGTCGAGTACCTGCAATGATCTACTTGTTGCCCTTAGCATGAGCAACCTAGTAGACACACTCCTCAGTTGATCTACACTTAGGTAAGAACAGATATTGTGACCTTTAGTATGATTACGTTTTGACATCATAGGAATGTGTAGGATGATCTCAACGGATTATTCACGTGTATGGGCGCGTGAATAGCTTCTGAGGGGATCTATCATCCATGTTCTATAGGAGAGTGCATCCATCTGTGTTAATGTGAATGGTTAAGTGTATCCGGTTGGTGGGAAAGACATGGTTGCCTAATCCCGTGAGTTGAAAGTCCTACAGAATAAGTTATGAATCATAGTTGGTTCATAAGGTCGACTGAACCTTGGGTATTGTACACTCAAAATCAGTATATGGTGGGCTTCGAACCATGGGTTAGCGCCCGGATCGGAGACGGGACGGCTGGATGTTCCTGGGACATGATCCCGAAATCGTGGAGAAGCTGCAATAAGGGGCACTTAACAAACCGTATAAACATAGGCATAACCACATCGCATTGCATTATCTTGATTGAGCATACATTAGGCCATATGTTTGACCATCCTTGCACCATACTCTTCTCTATCTCTTCTCTTCCCATTCTTCACCTCAATCCTCTCTCTCTCACTCAATCATACACTCAACCCTTTTCCCTTCCCCAAACACCAATTAGTCTGATTCAACCCCATATCTTCACTAACCTCTTTGATTTCGGCCATTACTCAAGCCAAATTCCTTTGAGGAGGTTTGATTCAGCTTTCAGGGATACTTCTTTTGTTGGCGGAGGTGGTGACAGGAAAGGCTCCAAGAAGTCGCGTCCATGGAGTAGGCATGGAACATTTGGTGTTTGATACACAGGCACAATAGCAGCAAATAGGATGATGAAGACAGATACTATAGAGGAATTTGGTTAAGCGAAACTTATCTGAGTCATGGCCTGAGCTGCAGAGGGAGTTCAATGGAGAAGCAATAGAGGCTATGCCATGGTGATAATTTCTCTTCTAATTGCTGTCCTGAGGCATTATCTGATTTTGAGATCTTCTCTGGTTTATCTCTTAAGCTCCAAAAAAGCGAAGTCTTTTTCTCTGTTGTCCTTGCAGCTTCTAAGTTAAGTATTATGAATACCTGGGGCATTCAGGAGCGCATGCTGCCTGTGCCTTATCTTGGCATTCCCCTGATTTCTTCACGACTCACTTTGAATCATTGCTCATCTCTTATT
>JAUPMG010000004.1:766525-777829 GCA_031762675.1 Pachysandra terminalis | reverse complement strand
GATTGTAGGCTCATCTGAAGCCAAACTTTGATTTATTTATTTGGACTTTCGCACTCTGATTTGGTTTATGAAAGCATGTTTAGGCTTTTACTATTAGTTTGTTGTTGATAGCTGTGTTCCATGGTTGGGAACCCAAAGGTCGCACCTCATGATCCGTGCCACCCACATCGGAATTCGGACACCGTGATCCGGGATGTGACAATTCATCAATTACCACTTGGCCCTTTTTCTATACTTACATTAACACATTTTTACCTCCAATTATAATTTAAGTTCAGTTATAATTATTTAACTCTATTAAATAATTACACATTAATTATCATTATAAATTTCTGAATCCGGATCACTACATCTACAACCTTCAATCCATAACTTCTACGGTGAGAAAGGTGAGGAGCATTTACCGGAAGCATTCCCAAGCTCTTGTAGGTGGCCACGAAATGTAAATTTCATGACCAAACTGCAGCCACGAAATGCAAACTTCATGAAATTAAGGAAAACCACTACTTATTAAGACGCACTTTCCTATTTCTACGTTGTTCTCACCACCTCACGCTTTTATAAGAAACCACCACCAAAGCTTATTTTCTTAACCAATGCTTTCTCCTTCCTAGTGTTTGACTATTGAACCACCCAAAGGTCACCGGAGAATGTTGCCACGAAGAATATTCTTAGCTATCGGAATACTCATCTTTGCTTCCGCCGTTATCTGTGTCTCCGGCACCGATGGGTCTACCCACCCCAACTACCGAGAGGCTCTATCCAAGTGCATCCTCTTCTACCAAGGCCAAAGGTCCGGCAGGCTTCCGGGTAATCAAGTCCTAACTTGGCGATCCAACTCTGGGCTCTCCGACGGGTCCATGGAACATGTAAGTCTATATAAACATCTTTTCATCGTGATATACCATAATATGGAACTGATTTTTCTGACTATGAGCCACTAGTTGTATTATACTTTAGAATTCCATGATCTAAGTTTGTAGACCGGATATGATGTTTTGGAAGTTGGGATCCAATTGGCAACGGTTTGACCGGTTTGGACTGGATATTTAAAAAAGTCCGACTAGTTTTGATGAACCAACTCCTTTGCCAAGAATCATAATTTCTTATTATGAACCAATGGTTCGACTTTAGAAAAAAAAAAAACCAACTTTTAGAACCAAACAAGAATGGTTTTTGAAAATAAAGATTATTTAGGATCCATTTGTATCGCAGGAATTCAAAGTGGGAATTGGAATTGGTAAGTGTCAATCTCAATTCTTGCGTTTGGATGACCAATTCTCATGGGAATTAAAATTCACGTAGGAAAAAAAAGACACACAATTCCCATGATTCATGAGAATTATAATTCACACCCAGGGATGTTTATGGTAATTCCCACGTAAACTAATTTACACCCGAAGGTCGATCCAGACCGGTCCCGCCGGTCTAGCGATCGATCCCGCCGGTCCAACACCCGATCCTGCCAGTCCGGTAATCTGGCAACCGGTCCGGCATCCGATCCTACCAATCTGATTCATTTTTTAAATTTGGAATTGTGTTGTTTTTTGTACCGGATCCGGACCGGCTGGTACCGTTAGTCGGAACCATAACCATTGATCGGGACCAGTCCCGGTACATTAAACCTTGCTGCCATCCCTATTTGTAAGAGATCCATCACTTGAGTTAAATAAAAACTAGTAAAGAAAAAAATATACACTAGCTATACTAAATTAATAAATTAGGCTATGAATAACTTGTTAACAAAACAACAAAATTTCAATACATATTAATTTGAAATCATAAGATTTACAATTCATATGCATTCTAATTCTCATGTATATTTAAATTCCTGTGATTCAAACAGATCCTTAAGAGAAAAAGAAAAGCACTAAAATATTAGTCTAATTAATGTACCAATATATTTTCATGCTCCAATAAAATTGAAGATATTGTGCATGCGTTTATACATTACGTATAATCAGATACCAATATATATATTTTCATGATTATTTACAATTTGATCCAATCAAATTGAGGTATTGTCCTTGAATTTATCCATTTATTTATCATCCCATGAGCAGTAACAATCTCTCTCTCTCTCTCTCTCTCTCTCTCTCTCTCTCTCCTATAAGGATTACAATCGGTTATGTTATAACTCTCTGTTACATCTTAAACCTGAAAGTCTCAAAAGAATCCCTAACTTTAAGGTGTAACTCTCACTCTTTAAATTGATCAATATAAGAAAATGGATATCTAAACTGGTTTGTACTTTTCTATGCCAAGCATAAACTGAGCATTTGAATTTAGCTTCCTAGCATTTCCCTTTCCCATGGTAGAATGTCCTCATAAACCTTACCTCATGTTGTTTTTCGCAGGTGGATTTGAGTGGTGGCTACTATGATGCAGGTGACAATCTCAAATTTGGCCTGCCAATGGCATTCACTACTACAATGCTTTCATGGAGTGTTATAGAGTTCGGAGAGCGAATGCAAAACGAGCTTGGTAATGCACGCGAAGCAATCCGTTGGGGCACAGACTATCTCCTCAAGGCCTCCAGTGCTCTCCCAAATGCTCTCTACGTTCAGGTATGCATATGAGCATACCTTATGCCAACGAATGGAGATCTTCTATTATGAAGATTCCTGTTATGCTCCTTTTATGTGCACAAGAGCATAACACGTGTCTCGGAGGGCCCATCACAGTAACTAGTGACCTGCCAAACCAGTTTGTATGGTAGATCACCAATTTGTATGGTGGGCCTCTCGGGACACGTTTTATGCTCTTGTGCACATAAAAGGAGCATAACAGGGATCTCCATAACAGAAGATCCCAGTCTTATGCCAACTAGCTATGGTCACAAATGCAAATAATATTCTTTCATCCCAATTTTTCTAAAACCATACTTATAATTATTTTGTCATCAAAATATTTTTGACCAACTTCATCCAAATTCTTTTTTGGGTGCTTTTCCGGCTGCTTAATTAAGTTCTTATTTTCACTTTTAGCTTATTAATACATTTTCATAAGTTAAAAGGTATGTTAATTTGGTAATGTCAAATGGGTTCTTACACATAATACCAAGGGAGGCTACCATAAGGAGAAGATGGTGAGAGTAACTTTTCCTTGTCACTTATGTTTTAAGATGTTCTCTAACCATTAGTATAACTTTTATGATAACTATTTTAGCAATAAACTCTTATATTCCTCTCATTGATGAATTCTGACCAATGTGTAGGTAACTTTTATAATCATTTTACCCTCGAAACTATAATAAAATAACTTTTGTAACGATCATTTTACTCCTAAACTTTTATAGTATAATTTTATAATGATACATTTATAGTATGTTACAAATTCTCTGCTCACGTTTTTGTAAGAAAACCCTTCGTAAAGTTAATTCTTATTTGCATTTATTTTCTTAATAAACACTTAAACACTTGTTTATCAAATGCCCTTTTTTCTTTAAAAAATAACTTATTATAGTTGTAGATAAGTTCTTTGATAGAATCACTTATCTACAAGTACCTACTTAATTATAGGCACAAGCAATCCCGAAAGCAGCCTTAATCTTTCTCTAACATTTTCAGATCCTTCAACCTGTTTGCACAAGTATTAATAATAAAAAAATAAATAAATTTCACCTTGTAATTGATTAAATAAGCTCATTAGTTTGTAGGGGAAACTTATTTTCAGTTGAATTTTTTCTTCAACCTAGTTGCACTACAGTGCACGACCAATCGTTTTAAAAACAATTGAAAAAGTACAATCAATTTTATTAAGTTTCAAAAAGCCTTACTGACTTTAAGATATTTACTAAAAGTACAACTAAAAATGAGTTTTTCCAATTAACTTTTGTATTTACTTACAGGTTGGTGACCCTAATGCTGACCACAAATGCTGGGAGCGTGCAGAGGATATAGACACTCCGCGGCCCGTCTACAAAGTTACACCAACACAACCAGGATCAGAAATAGCTGGAGAGACAGCTGCTGCACTAGCTGCTGCCTCCATTGTCTTCAAAAAAGTTGACTACAAATATTCTAAGACACTATTAGCAACTGCAGAGAAGGCATTTTCATTCGGTGACAAATACAGAGGGAAATATAGTGACTCCCTCTCTTCTGTTGTTTGTCCTTTCTATTGCTCATATAATGGCTACCTTGTAAGTTTGACTAAAATGATCGACTTTTTCCTCTTTTCACTTATCATGCAATTAATAGTAGTGTTAAACACCAATTAATCTAAAAACTCAAGCTGTTAGATAATGGCACAATAATGTATATCAAATGTTTCAACATCCCCGCATAGGAACAACACATCCGTGGGATCACACAGGGCACCGAAGCAAACACACACCACCTCACCAGAACAATACATCCGTGAGAGAATAAACACAGAAATTTACCAGCCCCGAGATTCGAACACTCGACCTCCCGCTTTGATACCATGTAAAACACCGTTTTCTCTAAAAGCTCAAGCTTTTAGAATATTTGGTTTTTTAACATGGTATCAGAGCGGGAGGTTGATTGTTCAAATTTCAAGGCTATGCATTTCTGTTTTTATTCTCCCACGGATGTGTTGTTCCTGTGCAGGTGTGTTGTGGTGTGTGTTTGCCTTGGTGCCCTGTGTTCTGTCACGGATGTGTTGTTCCCGTACGGAGCCCGCACATGCAGAGGGTATTGAACCATTTGATATACATTGTTATGCCTTTCTCTAACAGCTTGAGCTTTTAGAGTAACTGATGTTTAACATTAAGTTCATTGCATTTATTCATTATCACAACTTAGCAATATGAAAATCTCCCAACATTTTTCCTTGTTTCTATGGAAAATTGCTACATTTTTATTCAACTTGGGAAAAATATTATATGAGAATGAACAGTTAACAGGAACCAAAGAAAATGATTTCAAATTGATCAATGTCCAGGATGAACTACAATGGGCAGCAGCATGGCTATACAAGGCTACTGGAAAGTCTTCTTACCTCGATCTTGCCAAGTCTTATGGTGTTCCAGAGGATTGCGATACTTTTAGTTGGGATAACAAGTTGGCTGGAACTAGAGTGCTTCTATCTCGGGTATTCTTTCTATTCAACTTTCCTGTAATTTTTTACGATCCTTATACAATATCTAGATCACCTTGAATTTGCATTTATAAGAAGATATTCAAAATGCATGATATGAATAATTAGCAGATGAACTGAAATAAAAAGTTGGTAATGAAATGCAGTATGCAATTAAAAGTAACAACGCACCTGCCTCCGGATTTCGTCAGCAAGCAGAGAAGTTTATATGTAGCATGCTACCAAATTCACCATCTATTACAACAACATACACACCAGGTGGACTCATGTACAAGATGACTGGAAGTAACTTGCAATATGTGACTAGTGAAACATTTTTATTGACGACTTATGCTAAGTACTTAAAGGGTTCTAGTGCAAAGTTTAGTTGCGGTAGTATGACTGTCACAGCAAGCCTTCTAAGACAAGTAGCGAAAAAGCAGGTACTTATTATTTTTTCATTTTTTTCTTTTAATTTTTTGGTGAATGAAAAAGTATTGTTTTAATAGTGTACATAAATTGCCAGCATAAAAGGGTAGGGTGAAAGCAGTGCTTTAAAACTCGCTAGTAACCCGGAAAACTTGGCCTAGTTACTCGGATAGGCTGTTTCACTGGTTAACTTGCCCTAAAAACTTGGGGCAGTTAACCAGCTGTTCACCACAAAACTCGGTTGAATAACTCTTAAAATTTGTCTGGGTTTTCTGTTGACTCAGTCGATTAAATAGGTATTGGATAAAATATCTTTTCAACTAATCTCTAATTCCATACTTAATCCTTATCTATAAAAGCAGATTTTTTAAAAGAAAATGTAATTTTGGACTCTTTACATTTTGTTTAAAGCTTTCAAGAGTTGGGACTTCAAATCTCGAGAAAACATAACTTGGGACTCTTAATGTTCTGTTCAAATCTCATCTAAAATATTAATGTGCTCGACTTTTTTGTACTTTTCTATGATTTCTTTTCATATTTTTTTAATTTTATTATATTTTATATATTTTTAAAATATAAAATATTTTTGTATTAACCAGTTGGTAACTCGGACTGAATTATTGAATTATTCGGATAGGTGGATTCTCTGAGTTACTAGCCCTATCTGAGTTTTCAAACACTGCTATTTTGTCTTGTATACTCCAAGTTCATAAATTGAACATTCATCATCTGGTTAGTTGATAACAAATGGCAACATCTCTTGTTTCCTTCAGGTGGATTACATTCTGGGTGTAAATCCAAAAGGTATGTCATACATGGTCGGATTTGGGGAGAAATTCCCTCAACATATACATCACAGAGGCTCCTCCTTGCCAAATATCAAGAACAAACCTGACAGTATTGGATGTGACAATGGTTTCCAATTCTTCCACACTGCGGATCCAAACCCAAACATTCTAAATGGGGCTGTAGTTGGAGGACCTGACCAATCTGATAACTATGCAGATGACAGGAATAACTACGCGCAGTCAGAACCAGCTACGTACATCAACGCACCATTGGTAGGATCCTTGGCATACTTGGTTGCAAGCTTTAAATCCTAACTACTAGGAGGCTACCAATGACAATCTTAAGCAGGGAAGTCAACTTAAAAACGGAAGTTTTGAATGAAATGAACCATAGATTTAATGAGGAAAGAAGAACGCATGACTAATGGAAAGGATAGTTTCTTCTATTTGTATGGCCAATGTCATTATTCTCTATGAAGCCTGTGTGGGCCTACTTCAATCTTAAATGATATTTAATTTATTTATTTATTAAGCTAAATGTAGCTTACGCTTTCTAAGTAACATATTTCAGGACCGAATTGATATCTATTTGTATGGCTGATGTCATTATTCTCTATAGAACCTGTGTGAGCCTACCTTATAATTTCTCCTAGCAGAAGGAAAAAAATGAACTTATAATTTCTCTCTCCTTGGGAAGTCTATTTTCAAAAATAAAGAAGATTAGCTTTCTTGGGACCATGATGAAAACGTATTATTATTTAATGAGATGGTTATAGCTTCAAATGAGTAATTGCATTTTCCAGTAGATATGTGCCTTTCGGTTGTGTCAGCACATGTGTGTATGTGCACTCACACAAGACAATATACATGAGGCATAGACTTGCGCACCAGACATGTGTGTTATTACAGATAACCACATCCACCTATCCGCGTAGTCTTTTAGATAAGGATAAACTCTGTTGTAATCTCTTTGAGTTTATTCTTTAGTATTAGCTTAGACGTTTAGATATGGATTGTTTATCTCTTTGTTAAGTTTTTCACAATTAAGAGACACTTCTGTTGCAACCAACTCATAGATTCAAAATTCAAAAATCTCAATATGACAAGCATCGTATCCCAGTGAACGGCAAGCAAGAAACATTTCATAAACGTTCTCACCTTTATGGAATCAGAGCCTACTTGACGAAAGTCCTATTCTGATGGATTCTACATCTAGCATCAATATCACAAATGCTGAATTCCTAACCACCAACACCACATCACCTTGAGCACATGTTCTCAACTATGGTTGCAGTAACAAACCTTGAAGAAAGGATCAATGACTATAGCCGACTACCTACAAAAGGCTAAAAGCATTACAGGTAGTCTTGCAGCTGCGATACAACCGGTATCAGACGAATACCTTGTTCTTCACATCCTTGGTGGGTTGGGCACCGAGTATGATTGTTTGTGACTTCGATCACAACTCGTGCTGATCCTATCAATATTGAGGTGTTACACGACATACTGTTCAACCAAGAGATTCGAATGACTCATAACAACTCCATCTCTTTTGAGCAACTTGTATTCGTGGCTAATACTGCCACTCGTGGTGCACATCAGTACCAACACAGTGGCTCCTCTCAATGTTTCTCCTCAAATCAAAATCCTAGAGGATGAGGCCATGGTTGTGGTAGAGGCTTCCAAACCTCAATATTCGACCATCGTATAATGGTAGGCCCTCTTCTAATATTGCTCCACAGGCCTCTTCGGTCAACCAACCAGTTACTTGCCAGATATGTGACAGACTTGGTCATTGTGCCTCTTACTGTTACAGTCGCTACGATCATGACACTCAAAATGATGATCCATCTGTTCTTGCTGCTATACTTGATTAGTCAAGTCCTCTCTCCTATACAAATCCAACTTCTGATTCGGGAGCAACGAATCACATTACGTCTGATCTAAACAATTTTTCCACTCACTCTTACTATCATGGACATGATCAAGTACGAGTCGGAAACGGTTCGAGTTTAGCAATCACTCACATCGGCTCTTCTATGCTTCATAAAAAATTTATTATGAATGATATTCTACATGTGCCGTCTATTAAAAAGAACCTCTTATTAGTTCATCAGTTTACCTCTGATAATGACGTTATTTTTGAGTTTACTAACTCAAATTGCATGTTTAAGGATCGTCAATCGGGGAAGGTACTTCTGCAAGGATAAGTTAAGAATGGTTTATACCATCTTCCATCATCTAGCTCTATTGGCGATAAGCAAGCATTAGTTGGTGAAAAGACTTCATTCAGTACTTGGCATCAGCGTCTCTTTCATGCCACTAATCTGAGATATGGGATCTCAAGGATTCCAAGGAACTGACCTTCGGACCCACCACGTAGATACGGATAAACAGCCATAATATCAACCCTTAATTGGTTGAATCAGAGTCTCAACAAATGTAAATACTAGCGGAAGTCGAAAAAATTTGAAACCATAGCCCAACTAAGCATATTGAGCTATCAACCCACAAATAAGGTGAATAAAATCCCGATTACATATCTTGCCTAATGGGTTCAATCCAACAAAAACTAAAATAAAGTAATGTAATAAGTCTCATAGCAAAGCATCTCGAAAGTAAATGCGTCTTGACACCAAGTCACCTCTCCAGCCGGTCCAGATTAGACAAGTGGACCTGTAGAGATAAGGAGCAGCGGAAGCCTAGTAGAAAAATCCTACGAGACTACAATATCTACTTTTTTGAATGCAAATCATTACGGTAAATTTCATGCATTTCACCCAACATATACTATCACAGTCATATGTATATTAAACATGTCATCATAATATATCTCGCATACTAGCATGAATATTACAATCATCATATGAATTCACCATTCACATGGAAACCATACCATATCAAGTCATAATAGTTAATAGTTCACAATCCCCATAGTCCCACTATGTTAAGGCTACCCACATGATCCCATCATGTTCAAGCAGATTCCACATGGTCTAACCATGTTCCAAACAAACAGATGCACATGTATGCACATGGTCCCACCATGTGACACAACAACAAGATCACTGCAGTCACATAGTCTAGCTATGTTCCACAACAAAACACTACATGGTCCCACCATGCTATGACCAATCAATTACATAACAAACACCACATGGTCCCACCATGCTACGGCCAAGTAACCATGTAAACAAACACATAACACATACCACATGGTCCCACCATGCTACGGCCAAGTACCCACATAATCCCATATCACATATTATGCATATAACCATTCCTTTAGGGCTTGCACCCAAGCATGAAGTCTCCCGTACCATTCCTTTATGGACTTGAACCCATGGTGGAAGTACACCCTTAACCACATAATCTACAAATATCATATAGTCGTACACATAGTCTAGATATGTTCACAACAGTATTCACATAATTATTCTTTTAGGGACTTGCACCCACAGAGGAAGGTACCAGTACAAACCTTTCCCTTTAGGGACTTTCACCCACGGTGGAAACACACCTGTATCAGTAACCCTTTCCTTTTGGGACTTTCACCCATGGTGGAATACACCCGTACAAGACTCTTCTTTCATGGACTTTCACCCACGGTGGAATGCACCCTTACCATGCATTACCTTTAGGGACTTTCACCCACTGTGCAAGCTCACCCATCCACATTCTTACCTTTAGGGACTTTCACCCATGGTGGAAGCTCGCTTATCTACATTCTTAATTTAAAGTAAATCAAACATGAACACAATCACAATCATGGATACTCATGGTACCCTTATTAAGCATATAAGTCAATCATCAAGGTCAACACAAGTCTTACAGAAGTCAACCCAAGTCAAAACTAAGTCCACATTGGATGCTATTTGCACCATTCAACCAAACAGATCATATATGATCATTTCTAATCATACTAATCCTATCTTGAGGTTCTATGAACATATCCAACACCTATGGGTCAATATCACCTCATATTCCATTCGAATCAGTTCGAGAATCCTGAATTTTTTACCTTCTCCTATTCTTTTTTTGATTTTACCAATTCTAGACTTTTCGCACACAAACTAACTATATAGGAATGTGCACAACTCAATGGGGATCCTCCCCATAAATTTTAAATCCAATTGGGCCTTGGTAGCAAACACATAAAACCTAAAGGGAAAGGTTTGTACTGGAGTGCATTAAGCAATTTTGACACCTCGTCTTGTTTTAATTCATAACTATTTTTATACTCATCGGATTGACCTCAAACTTCAATCATTGTTTCCTAACTAACAAAGGAATCCAAGAAAAATATAAAATAAATAAACCACGCTCGGTAGCTACCGAGGTTCCTTCCAAAGTTTGGTAGATGTCCTACCGAGGCTCGGTAGCAACTCCAAAGAACTAATTTTTCTGGGGAATTTTGGTAGCTACTCGGTAGCTGCTGAGACTCCTATCGAAATGCAAATTTAGCCATTTTTTTGGTTTTCTTCTAGGGCTTCATGACTCTACTCAAACCTAGTGATTTTTATGGTTTTAATAACATTTTTTAGTCTCTAAAGCCTACTCATATGATCCAAACATCAAACACATAAAACCTACTTTATTTCCATAGATCTATACAAGTAAATAACAAATAATCAATTATAGATCTAAAAACATAAATAGCATCCATAAGAACACATAATAATACAGGAAAACATAGCAACACATGTTAAGCACATGAATCACATAAACAACATAGCATGCATCCTTTCTAGTTCTCTAGATCTTAGATCTACATGCTTTCACATCAAACATGCATCTCATCTATATCTATAGCATTGAAATCATTCATAAAATTAGTTACCGTAGAAACACAAGAATCCCTACCTCGTTTCCTATGCTATTTCTGCAACTATCCGACATCATGAATTACCCATCAAAATTCTCTTAGTAGCCTTTTTAGAGATTGACAAAGTGATTAACACCTAAGAATAAAGTTCTACCTGACACATTACACAAAGATGTTTTATGTTCCTTTCTATGAATTGCTATGATGAAGTGTGATGTA
>JAUPMG010000004.1:746144-766425 GCA_031762675.1 Pachysandra terminalis | reverse complement strand
AAGAGAAGAATATTGTAATATTCACCGATTTAAGCAAATAACAAATGCGAGAAGAAACTCGTTAGAGAGAGAGAGAGGAACCTTCTCACGATCAACGGTATCGAAGAAGACAAGGAAGAGGAGGACCCTTTGCCTGAGGAAATGGTAGATGGCGACGGCAACGGTAACGGCGACGGTGACAACGACGACGAACAAGACAGCAAAAACACGACGCAGAGAAGGCGGGAGGGGACAGAGAAAGGGAAAGAGTTTTATCACAGGGATAGATAAAAGACCTTTCTAAGCAGTTTTATTTAAAGCGCTGATAAAGCTCCCTAGCATGGCAGTCCTATGTAGGCCGCCGTCTATATACCAACACTTTCTCGGCAGTTCCCAATGGACCGCCGCGAAAAGGGTTAATTTACCCGGGAATTTATCCCGCGCAAAGGGGTATGTCTCGGCGGTTTTTCAAAAAGTGCCGAGAAAAAGTTATTTTCGCACAATTCTATTCACGCGAAAGGGGTTTCTCGGCGGTTGAATAAAAACCGCCGAGATATCACTATTAGACGGCGGTCTAATATAGACCACCGAGCATATTATATTGCTTGGCGGTTCTTCCAGACCGCCGAGAAATACCAACATTTATACGACAGTTTAATGAACCGCCGAGAAATACCAACATTTATACGACAGTTTAATAAGAACCGCCGTCTGGTAGTTACACTTTACTTGGCGGTCCACTTAAAACCGTCAACAAATGATTAATTTTCGCAAGAAAATTCCTACGCCAACAGGTTTTATCTCAGCGATTCTAATAAACCACCGAGCAAAGGTTAATATCGCAGGATTTCTTTGCACGAATGGGGATTGTTCGACGGTCTAATGAAAACAGCTGAGATAAAAACCCTTCGATTGCAATTTTTATTAAACCACCGGTAAAACTCCCATTTTTTGTAGTGCAATTTGCGGAATTCGTCTACCAAAGCTGCTGCTGCTGCTCCTGGTCAACTAGCTGTCTGGATTCTTGATTAAAAATTCTAAGAAGTGGCTTGGATGAGAGTATGATATAAGGGATCTCATTCCATCTCTCCATTGATATACACTGTCAATCAAAAAAGTTTTATGAATTTTCAAGAGTCCACTATCAGTTTTCTAATCAAAGGGATTGCTACGATTATTTTGATTTGAGTATTTTGCACAACTTTCAAATTGCTCTAATCTTGGTACTTTACTATGTTTTTGTTTCCATAATAGAAATCATATCCCATTTAAACAGTGGCTATAGCTTTAAATAAGTTTCGTCCTGCCTTTTACTTTTCCAATTTTACCTTTACTAAAAATCATATAATTTTTCAACATAGCCTTTTACATGTGAGAACGCATATAATATTTATTCACTACTAATTCTACGTGTCAACCCTAGGGGCTCACACTAACAAACCGGTAGATGCGGCCCCATATAGAGCAACTCAACTCGGCAAGTCAGCTGACAATTCGAAATGAGTTACAGCATGTTTAATTACATCTTTACCATTTTGAAATATTCCACATGGCAAAAGGGTACAGGTTAGAATCTAAGCAGTTTGGTGTCTTCTGATTCTTTTTCTCAGGGTCTGCCGATAAACTCGACACATCAAAAATAGCTCGACCAAGTTTCCAGATTTATCGATAAACTCAACAAACTCTCAGTTTAGTTTGCTGGAGATGTTCAATAAACCTGGTTTGACCAGGTTGTCAAATCTCGATTTTAACGACTTTTTAGAGGTGATGACATAGCACTGGGTGACGTGGATCCACCACATCATCCCTAACTGATGACATAACACCTTTGACAAAAATGGCCATCAACATAATTCATACCACTCATGTTATTATTAACAAGCACTAGTTTTCAACAAATCATGTTATTATTAACAAGCACTAGTTTTCAACAAAAGGAGAGGTTTGATTTCTATATTAAAGATACAAATCATCCATAATATGATCAACGTCATACAATGGTAAAACCAAAAAGTTTTCAATCTGTTGAAAAGAGATGTTCACTGTACAGCAAAGCTAATTTAATGAGAACGTCATATTGAAAACCAGAAGAAAATTTGATGAGTAGCCCAGATGGTCCTTAAAGAAGTTATCATGACTTGGGCAGCTGTTTCAGCAATTTGATAAGCTCATAAGTTCTCATATCCTGACCAGAATTGAGGCAAAGGTCCAGTGGAGTTAAACCATCCTGAGAGACATATAAGGGTTACTTGTGTATTTTTGAATACTAGATGGCTTTCTATGTTACAAACATAAAATAATTAAATTAAATTAAATTAAAAAAATAAAAAACTTATGTGCAATATAGAAAAACTCATCAGCAGATTGCCGTATTCAAAATGTAATAACAACTGAGATCAACCCAATATGATGTAGGACAGGATGATACTAATGTGAGTGGTTAGAGAGAGAGAGAGAGAGATATGGGTAGAGATAAAAGGGTGGAAAATTATTGAAGAAGAAAGTTATTGAACCAAACTGGTATAGTTTTTGGTTGTCCCAACAAAACAGAAACTCATCAATCAAATGCTTTTCCAAATCAGTGAGAAAGATATATACTCCAAGGCAAGAACGAAGAGAACCAACAGAATATAACTTTTCTTCACAACATGACACAGATTTGCTGAAGGATAATAATTAGAAGGATCATAGGCATTTAAGCCAAAACCATATAATTGAACATCTGTATTGGATAGAGATGGCAATGGGGTGGGCTAAACGGGTAACCTGCCCCATCCCTAATGGTTAGGGTATGGTAACCCGTTTGTTTAGTTCGGGTTGGGTTGGGTTCGACTATCCGACCTTAACCCGCCCCGTTTCCATTTACCTATAAATTAATGATATGTATTATATATAAAAAGACAAATTTTATAAGTACACATCCCTAAAAAGTATAGATTTGTCTTGACAAAACATTCATTTTTAAGCTATCTTACATTCGAGTCAAACCCGGCCCACCGATACCATCCCAATAGGATTAGGAGCGGGTTTGGTATTAGGGGGATTCCTTTAGGGGCTGGTGGGAGCGGATCCTCTGTTAGATAGCTAACAGGGACCGCCCCTATGATGTGAGACAGCCCCGAGGGCGAAATGGTATTTTCGTATCTCGGGGCCCACATTCGAGGAGTGAAAATACCATTTCACCCCTCGGGACTGTCTCACATCACAGGGCTGAGCCTGTTAGCTATCTAACAGACAATCCGACCCCGGGGCTGGTTGGGGTTTGTCAAAACTCCCCCTGTTTTCATCCCTAGTATTGGAGAGAGAATTCCGTCATTACCTGGTTTTGTAATGTTTTATCAGCTCCTTTAATTAGCAAAAGCCTCACCAGATCAGTTCTTCGGGTTTGAACAGCAAGATGTAATGGTGTCCATCCATCCTGTGAAGGACCAAAAAATATGTATTCTCAGAAAAAATTATTGCAGTAAAAAATAAAAATTAAAAACAAAAAAAGAAAGTTCAAGAAATGTTAACCAAATAAATGGAACTCTCGACCTTACATTGTCTGGAAGGTTTATGTCCACATTATATAATAAAAGAATCTTGATTGCCTGACTTGATGTCATTCGGACGGCATAATGCATCAAGGTAGCTCCCTCCTGCTTGTGAGCAAAAAATTGAGGAGAAATAAAAAAGCATTTAATTATCTAACTGCATACAAAAATGTGTTCGTTTCATCTGATTTGACACACAAAACAATATCATGAAAGACATCTAACTACAACAATTAGAGATCAACTTGCTACCAAGAGTAGAATAGAGCGCATAGAAAAATGCACAAAAACCAGTTATAAAGTTTCCACCTCTTTTGCACAGATAACATATATATTCCGTGACTTGCTGATCAAATGATCAAGATGTTTTACACGCAAACAGTTTTCGGTATGGGTAAAACAGCATATAATAGCAACATCAAGGAATACTAAAATGTTCAGGTAACAAATACTTCCTCTACTATGATGAACATATGTACGCATGCATGCATGCATGTATGTATGTATGTATGTATGCATGCATGCATGTATGAAGCCCCATAACAAACAACAGCTAACTACTACAAATAATCAAAACAACAGCCAACTACTTCAAATAATCAAATATTTTCACAGGAAATTTTTTTTTTTTTTGATCGGTAATATTTTCACAGGAAATTTGCAAGACAAAAATGATCTATACTTTGTAAATTCCTACTTACTTTATCACGAACAAAAGGATTTGCCGACTCTCTCAAAAGATAGCTAGTTATGGCCTGCTTTTTGCAAATTATTGCTTTGTGAAGTGCAGTCAAATGATCCTGAGACAAAAACAAGAAACCAGAACAGCAATCAAGATTAAGGGGAAAAAGAATAGGAGGACAATATCCAACATGTTAGGCTTCATATAGAAATTTTGCCCTGTGAGAAATTTATGTCCAAAATCATAAAAGAACAGGATAAACCAATATTTCATCAGATCAATAGGTTTTGATTTGTATACCTTATCAGCAGCATTGAAATCAATATTGTGTTTCAACAATGCATCCATGAGGTAAACCTCTCCTGATGCAGCAAGTGTGTGCAGAGGCAACCATTTACCCTGAAAATGACTTATTAGTCAGATATAATAAATGCATGGAAGTACTTTTAATGCTTTCTTCATCAGAAGTACAAGAAGCTGATGAGAAGCACTGGAACAAAAACTCAAATATCTAATAGGTAGAAATTAAAACCATGGTTTCATGGACCAGCTGGTAACAACTGGTACAAACAGGTACTTAAGAAGTTCGGCCAATAAGTAAATGTTGCAGATGAGCTCGAGGACACCACTTTTTTGGCTTCCCGAGCTCGAATATCACACCCCGAATATCCAATTAAAAAAAAAAAATCTAAACCCCCAACTAATTTTGACACGCTATTCGATTATTTGATGGTTTTAGCACTTTCATCGCTCCATTGCTCCGGAACTGATTGAAGAAGCAAACCCTGATATTTTGGGGATTTCGCATTTAAGGTACAATCTCCCATTTCTTTTCATTTCAAACCTTATAATCATGCATAGTAAGTTGTAAATTAGTTGATTGAACTACTGTTGTTGACAAATATTCTGACATGTTTTTTACGATTCAAGGATGTACAGTTTTGTGATTTTATGTATTTTGGAAAAACTTTGTAAAAATGAGTTTCGTTTAAATGATCTAGACCATCAAACACATAAAAGTCGTGTAATTCATGGGGGTTTGGGGCTGGGGAGAATTTTTAAATTCAGATTTCTCTTTTTGCTAATTTAATATTAGAAGAACAAATATTGTAGTACAAAAATACAAGAATGGTCATAAATTGTACTTGTATGTTTCAGTAAGGACAAGATGTTGTTTTTTTCTACTAAACTAATTTATATCAAAGAAAATTATTTTATTATCAAATTTCGTTTAAATGCATAAATTTTTTTTCAAAGTACTCTTAATGTGTCTGTAATATCAAGATGCATGGATTATGATCAAATCCATGCATCATAAATTTTTAGTGATATTTTTATTTTTGGATTTATTTTTAAATTATTATAAAATTAAGAAAATATAATTTTATAATCTATCATAAGTCATATTTATAGGTTTAAAATAAATGCAAGATTTAAAGCTGCATGGATTATGATAAATTTACATGCATCATTAGTTTGTCTTCTTTTTACAATAGTTATTTTATTGTTAAAAATACTTGGTCAAAAAAAATTTCGAAGTGTTCTTAATATAATGTACAATGTCAAGATGCATGGACTGATGAAATCCATGCAGAATTAATTTTTGGGATTTTTAGTAATTATTTTTATCATTAAATTCATAGCATATACATAAATATGAAGTTAATTCATGAGTTTTGTACAAATGAATGATTTAACAATGCCTTTATTTTTCTTTGTTCTCAAGTTCGACAATCCCATGACAGCCAAATAATGGATAGCAACAGTGCTCCAATTGGAGGGAATACCAAGCATATCTTGTGCAATTACTGACAGAGGTGCATGGGTGGCAATACCAGATTAAAAAGGCACTTAGCACATGAGAAGGGTGAAGTGATCAAATGCCATAGCCCCTATGGTACCTGAAGTATGCCTGACATGCAGCAGCACCTACAGAGTGGTGACTAGTAAAGGAAAGAGGTGAGAAGAATAAAGGAAGAGGTTATAGCATCACTAAATGAAAAAGTAATGTTTAGATGATGGATTCATTACAATGATGAGGGTAAAAGTGATAAATGATGATGTTGATCCTCTAGCGAGAGAGCAGATTGATTTTGTTGCAGGGATAGCTAAGGCACTTTGCATCACTATGACCAGTGACAACACTCAAGTTCAACACAGTCGTCTCAGTATGATACGGGTTCTCTTATGATGCTCGTAAGAGGAGTGACTACCAATTACATCAAGCATTCAGTAGCAAAAAAAGTCGAACTTTGAGAGGGAGGCCAAGCTGCCAAGAAAGCAGCACCATTAGCAGCACGTACCATATTTCCTTCCTTTCAAAAACTTGAAACAGAAGAGGTAGGAAAATGTTTCGAGTAGTAACTGATTGCAAAAAGTTGGAAGGATCGCACAAAGTAATGTAGCGAAGGCTCCAAATTTCTCAAGCATGATAGAACTATACCACAGGCAAGAGGCAAGGCCAGGTGTTAGAGGCTTCACACTCAGATGAGTAGCAAGTACTTGAAAGAGGGAGTGGAAGATCTTCGAGTTTATAAAGATGAATAAAAGTGGAAGACCTGGGATGTCACAATCATGTACAAAGAATAGTCATTTAGCACCAAGAAAAACAGTATCAACTACATGGTTCTTCTATGATCGTCAAATGATCTTTCTTAAGTCAATTGATGTAATTAATGTTAATAAGATAAAAGAATTGATCTTCAAGCTCATGGATGAGGTCGTTGAGGAAGTGGAGGAAGAATTTTGTGAGTACAAGCAAAAGCATTTCTTTTGTGATTGTCATTTGTTTTTCTAAACTTAAACTATTTTTATTTAATTAATTACTTATATTCATTCTACAACAGGTTGTTAGATGATAATGAGGCCTCCTTCAGAGCTACTGGACATATGTTGATGCAGAGAAGAAACCACTTGTAGTGATCTTCATGTGCGGAGCAATCTTGACTTGATGCTTGAGAATATAGCGAAGATAAGATGAAAAAAAAAAAAAAAGATCAAAGAGACACTTTAGAGGACTAAGAAGATTACTACATTCCTATATAATAGTGCTAGGCTATTAAACTTGATGAAAGCAAAGTATACCAATGATAGAGATGTCCTCAGGTCCGGATTATGAGATTTTCCATCATATAATAGACCAAGATGAAAATATGTTCTCTCAAATGATTGATATGGGGGACTCATTCTCGGATTTGTAATACCAAAGACAAGACCCCCAAGCCAAAAAAGTGATTGGCATTTTACTTGGTTATAAGTTCTGGCCCATGAAAACTACGTGCTTAAAATGATGGAACGTTAACTAAAGTCCTCAAGCTTGTGAATCGAGATTAGAAGCCCACAACGCACATTATCTATAAGAGAGATGAGAATGCCAAACTCCCCATTCAGGCGAGTGTGGAGAACTGTAAGAGATATTGGTACATTATTCATGACAGGTGGAAGAAGCAGCTACATCAATACTTACATGTTGTAGGTACAAAAAACTTATCAAAAATAATACAATAATTGATTGTCAATTTTATAGACATGAATATTGATGTAACACTTCCTTTGGCAGATCATTTCCTTAACCATTCATTCCAATACACTTGTGACATGTTGGCACACCCCAAGATACAAAAGAGGTTGAAAGTATTAGGAAGTTGGAACTAGACACAGATTGCCAAACGAGAGCAAAGAATGAGTTATACTTCAATTCAAATTAAATTTTAGAGTATTAGGTTTGTTAGACTTAATACGTTGGAGGAGAGAGGTAACATGACCTTCTCTCTCTCCCTCTCCCCCTCACTTTGTTTCTCCTTTCTTCTTCTTCTGTTCTTCTCTTTCATTCATCCAAACCCCAACATCAACATGGTACCAAAGTATAGGGCTTGATCTAGTTCATCTTTCTCTCTTAGAGATCAGTATGGTAGTCTTCACAGGATTCAAGCAAGCACTGTTTACGGGTGCTGTTCACAAGGTAAAAATGAAGAGGTAATAAATTAGTTAGGAAATCACCGCCCTCTCATCATTCTCTTATTCAGATCTGAAATTTTTTTGGGGTGCTTCTGCGTTGTGGAAAAAGCCCAAGATTGGGTTATCTGTGTAGAGCAGCACCTATAATAGTTTTCTGCACATCAAAGTATGTGGATGAGTTTTAATATATATAATATATCATTCCATGAGATATTTATAGTATTCTGTATGTTATTTTAGTTCATGTGATATATTATAACTTTCCTTTACACTTATTGAAGTTTTTATTCACTTTCCATGCACCAGCGTGCATAACGGTTGGCTTTTAAATTAATATATATTGTATGTGTATGTGTATCATATCAAAAACATGTTAATTTATCATATTTTGACCTTACCTTTGCATAAAATAGGTATTATTTTATGTATCCACCGTTTTCCTTGCGTATTCACCGTATCCATAATTTTTACAGCATATCCGTTTCGATTCTCGATACGTATCCATTTTCGGGCCGACCGATACGCTACCTCGATACGACATTTTAAACCATGCTTCAATATCCACCTATGGGGATGTTGGTGAATATTGATCCAAAGGAGTATGAGAGATATGTAAGGCTCACCCAGATTGGTATCATCATACCATGAGTTGGCAGCAGTATTACCCTTATGTTAAGTCCATGTATTATGGTTAGAGACCTGGGGGTGCAGTGGCAGAGGAGATGATTCCGAGCCAGCTAGGCACTTTATGTGGATGTGATGGTTCATTTATGCTTGTACTTGGAGTCTTGGACCTAATAATGGATTGTGATATGTTTTATAGATTAATTAAACTTTTTTTTTCACTTCCATTCAGAATGGCTTTGTTCTATGTTGATTGTATTTAGCCATATTACATAGGCAATTTACTTCCATTTTGTCATATTTTGAATTCTTTTGCCATTATTTCTTATTTAAAATTCTATATAGCTTAATAATATAATTGAATCATTTAAACATGCATACTTTATTTTTTCCCTACATGGTGTGTGCATCCATCCTTGCCTACATGTGTTAACGTATACGTATGCATGCTTTTTCATATTTTAGATTTTTTTAGGTGTATTGTCATTTAAACCCTCAAAAAGTTTGAAATTAAAATTCGTGTTTTTCCCCAATGTTTCCCCAGTGTTTCTTTTATTGAGCAAAATATTCTGCCATGTCGGCGAAATTTCATAAGGCCCCCCAATGAAACAGACATTTTAAAATCTTACCTGTACCTTCTAAACTGGATGTTTCCATTGCTCAAAAGAAATAGTCTATATAGGAGACTATTTCTAATCCTGGTTAGAGGACAGCTATGGAAAAAGAAATGGCTACTCCTCATCTTAATGGCACTAGGGCACTGGCAACTCTTCCTCCTCAAAAGTCAACAGTAGAGTGTCTTTGGGTTTATGCAATTAAATTTATTCCTGATTGTGGAAAGGTTGAAGGCTTGTTTAGTTCCGAATAGTTATACTCAAACATATGATGTTGATTATGCAGAAACTTACTCTCTAGTTACAAAGATTGGCTCTGCCCATATTATTATCACTTTGGCTGCCAACACTAATTGACCTCTTTTTCAACTGGATGTCAAGAATGCCTTTATATACAGTGATTTGGAAGAGAGGGTATATGTAGAGCAACCACCAGGGTTTGTTGCTAGGAGGAACCTGAAAAAATATGTAAGTTAAAAGAAAGCACTGTGTAGTCTTACTCTTAAGTAGTGTCCAAGGGCATGATTTGGCAAGTTCAGTGATGGTGTCCTTTAGTTTGGAATAAAGCATTCCCAGACTGATTATTGAGTTTTATATCATGATACTTCTATTATTCGTATAATTCTAGTAGTGTTTGTGTACGACATTGTGAACATAGGCAGTGATTTCATATATGGAAGAATTAAAAGATTTTCTGTAACAAAAGTTTTATGTAAAAGACCTGGGAATAGATCGGCATCTGGGATTAGTGTTTCTCAAAGAAAGTATGTGTTGGACTTGCATAACAAGACAAAATTATTGGAGTCAAAACCTGTTTGAACCCCAATAGATCCGAACACTAATCTAGTTGTGGACAATGGGGATTTGTTTAATAACCCAAAGAGATATCTAAATCATGCTAGGATGCTGAACTACTGGAATATTACCAGACCTCATATCTCCTTTGTTATTAGCAATGTGAGTCAGTTTATGGAGTCTCCTTGAGTTCCTTATTGAGAGGCAACGATTACAATCTTGAGATACTTGAAGGTGGCTGTCGAGGACTCCTATATAGATCTCACGGACACCTACAGATTATAGGTTTATTGATGCAGATTGCACTAGTTCTCCTTCAGGTCAGCGTTCTAATACTGGGTATGGCACATATGTGGATGGTAACTTGGTCTCTGGGAAAAATAAAATACAAGGAGCGGTAGCTAGATCAAGTGCATGGACAGAATATAAAGCTATGACACAAAACATCTTGTGAATTGAGATAGATTAATCATCTAATGCAGGAGTTAGGTTTTACAGTTCCTTTGCCTATGAAGATGTATTGTGACAACCAGGAAGCAATTTATATTGCTTCTAACCCTGTTTCAATGAAACCCAAACATATTAAAGTTGATTGTCACTTTGTGAGAGATAAAGTATTGAATGTTGATATCTATATTACTAATTTGGTGATTGGAGACCAGCTAGCACATCTGTTCACTAAATCATTGACGAGGGAACGTGTTGATTTCATTTGTAATAAGCTAAGACTATATGACATATATTCTCCATCTTGAGGGGGAAACATAGAACATAAGTTAGTAAGGATACTCTTGTAAATTCTCCTTATTTTAAATAATAACATGACCTCTCTCTCTCTCTCTCTCTCTCTCTCTCTCTCTCTCTCTCTCTCTCTCTTTCTCTCTATTTTTCCTTTCTTCTTCTCTTCTTCTTTTCTTTCATTCATTCAAAACCTAACATTAATAAGTTTAATTCAATTCGAGGTTATAATCCTCATATGAATAGATTCAAGACTTTGAGGATATGATCAGGACACTTAGAGAGGCTCCAGTGATAGGCAATAGGATAGGGACATTCCATGTAAGACTTGTTATTTGAAATTCAATTGTCTTATTTTAATGATCAAATTTCATTTCTTTGGTCGGAAGGTACACGATTAAGCAACTGTGGCTCCCAAGCACCACACTTGAAGGCAAGTGCAATTAAGGTGTCAATTGACATATGTTCCATGTTCAACCGCATGAGAAACTGGAGTGCCCTTTCAATGGTCCACAAGAAACCACGCAACCACATAAAGATGAAGTTGCACGACCTTGACTTTGTTCACCATAATTTGTGGACTTAATACCAAAATAATATGGAATGGAATATAGATGATCAGTATTATAATTTGTTAAACCCGAACAACATTTTTTAGGATGAAGTCTTGTATGAGTGAACGAGAGAAAAAGACGAGGCCTCACTTGACTCCATGGGCATGGATTGGTTACGGCCAGGTAAGAAGGATGAAGGACCCAATGCACGTTCTCGTATAGTTGATGTGGGTAGTGACTTGGAGGATGAACCTTGATAGATATGAGTGGATGACGATGATGAAGATTTTATCAAACCTAGAGGTTTCGCTTCGGGCGCAGGTGCTTCAGCATCTAGTGCAGGTTTCTTCCGATGGTACTAGTGAGTGCCAACCACTGACAATGAACAACGATTACATTGCCACGCGGAAAGTCAACATGGCACATGGCCTAACCAACCAGCACAAAATCATTATTTTTATGAATAACGAAATATCATAAAAGAGGGAGAAAAAGTACAGGAGAGTAAAGCAGCCTTTATAAGGGATAGATAGAATCCAAAGAAAACGGCAAAAAGTACATCACAACACTCCCAAATATCAAGCTAAGCCCAAAATACAACATCACGTTTTATATAATGTGTCCTTTAAAAGTATCCCCCTAAAAACAGATACGTTGTCGACACCTCACTTGGCCAAGCTATCGGCTAGTTGTTTGCAAATCTATGCAGAACAAGATGTTCAACCTGATAACCATTAGCCAAATGAACTAGAACTAAGCTCCACGACCACTCAAGGGTCTGGGTTAGCCAAGCTATGAGAATAGAAGAGTCTCCCTCAACCTGCAGGTATGAAAGATAAAGGGATCTCACCTCTCAAATCCCGAATACAAGTACGAAAACCTCTAATCCGACTACATCCCCTCCCTTATGGGGCTAGAGAAAGTGTGTATGACCCTGCCCAAAGAATCTCTAAAGGTGTCACCAATCCCTAAAGGTTCTGGATTGCCCAAATAACATCCGTTAAACTTAAGCTTGATTTAACCCTCCCTATACGGGATCCAAGCACAGAACAGCCTGTACAACCAAGGGGAAGGCAATGCAATCATAGACCAACCCCTGGAAATTCATCATCGACAAGTCTCTAAACTCTAATAACACCCTAAGCCAAGAAACAACCCATCCCCATCAGAGTCAGTGATCACCTAACCCGTGGCTCCAACATCTTGAAAAATCTGCCGATTCCTCACCATACAAATAGACCAAAGGATAGCAAAAAACAAATATCCATACATCAGCCTATCCTTACTCCCTAATACAGGAAATCTCCATTGATCAAGCATCAGCCTGATGCTCTCCGACATAACCCATGGTCCAAGTGTCTTACCTCACTCCATTGCACATACTGTCCTAAATTCTTTCTTAAACTCTTTCTCCAACCAAGCCACCTTGATCTCATCCACCTTGGGACCCTCCATCTTGTTTAAACCAAGCTTGAGATTCTGTTCAAATCAATGTAAGTTGGCATAAAACAAAGTTAAAGCCCTTTCTAACTCCTCTCTATCTTCCATGATCACCCCATCTACAAATACCTTATGAATGTCATTCCTCATCCTTTTATTAACCAATATATGAAAACATTTGGTACTTCCATTCCCTCCTTGATCCATGAGGTCCTAGATTTCTGTCTCCAACTAATAGCTCTTTTCTCACTGTATCCTGAAATTGATTTTTCAACCTTGTTCTATTCTCAGACTCACTCTTATCTCCTCCAACTTATCCAACTCTAACATGAACTCCTGAAAGATGTATGAGTGAGCTATATATTTTCGAACAGAAAAGGAATGTGCCCGAAAGCCATGGGCTCAGTAGAGACAAAATTGGGACATGATCTGAAATTGTCCTACTCGAAGCATCCTACTATGTTTGTGGGAAATGAAAGTACCAATCAGATGAAGCTTGCACCCTGTCCAGTCTACAATACACTGGATCCTCTTGCATAATAGACCAAGTAAACATAGCCCCAAGCAAAGAATAATCCACCAATTTCAGATCACTGGTGACTCTACAACTCCCTCGTACTCTTAAGAAATTCTGCAATTAGACCTCTGTTTTCATTAAAGAAACTAATCACATTAAAGTCTCCATGGTAAATGCCATACCCTCCTCATCTCCCTCAGTTCCTCCTGAAAGTCTCCTCTAGTTCTGGCGACCCTCCCTGGTCGCAACATTTTTTTTTCAAAGGTAAATCCAATTTGTATTAATATCTGGTAAAATATTCAAGTTATCTTACAATCCACACACTTGTGGACCACAGCAGAGGATATATTGGTGGTACCAAGCACACAAACTTGCAGAACAACCGGTTCAACAATACCGAATGGAGAGGCCCAAACCAACCAGGACCTGCGCAGCAGCATTGAAAAAACTCGGCCTAGGGAACTTCAAATCTGTAAAGCAAACCAGAAACTTGACCAAAACAGGAAGGAAGGTACCCAGCATAAACCATACCAGAGGAGGCATTGGCTAGTACCAAGCACACCAACCTGCAGAACAACCAGTTCAAGAATACCCAATCCAGAGCCCGAAACCAACCAAGGCCTGTGCAGCAGAATTGAAAAAAACCCATCCAAATGGACAGGAATTGAATCAAACCATAGAACTGGTAGAGTAGCCAACAGCAGCAAAGGGTAGAGTGCACCAGCAACCTGCTCCACAGCATCTGGACAGCTAGAACAATGAGCATTGCAGTCCCCAATTTGAGCTGACAGATCTGACATCCGAGTCATCCTTGCAATGAAGGTCTTCACTTGTTAAAACCATGGTTTTAAATTTCGCCGGCATGCACATCCGAGTCATCCTTGCAATGAAGGTCTTCACTTGTTAAAACCATGGTTTTAAATTTCGCCGGCATGCCACAGCATGCCACCGAAATGTCGTCATTTCCCCCCTTAGCGAAATGGCGATATTTCCCCATTTCGGCGAAATCTGGCAAAATTTCGCCAGACACCCCTTGGCGAAATTGAAATTTAAAACCTTGGTTAAAACTGAACAAATGTCATCAGAAATATTATTTATGATGTTCTCAAGAGTACTAGACTTTTGTTTGAAGAATTCTGAGGTTCCTCTCCTTCCATATGTGATAAATTGAGCTAGCAAACATAAGTCTTTTAAGCTTAGCTTGCAGAGAGCACCAATCTAACTCCTGAATCCAGGGGAGGGGGTGCATATTCAGCATGCATTTTAATAGAAGAGTATTCCATACCGGCCCTGAGAATGAACATCCAAAGAATAGATGATGGTGGGTTTCCACATGGTTGCAGCAAAATACACATTGAAGGTTTGTATGAGTCCCTATTATGTTCAATCTGTCTTTTGTGGATAAATGTTCATGTATTGCAACCCAAGTAATGAAGACCTACCTTGGGAGGTTTTCTCTGAACCAAATAAGTTCAGACCAGGAAACAGAGTTCTTCACCTCTCTGAAGGATTGCCATGAGCTTTTGATGCTGAAGAGAACCCTTGGATCAGGCAGCCATCTGAATTTTTCTTTGGAGTCTTGATGGTTAATTCTGTTGTTTATAGAGTGCTGATCAATCAGTATACTAGGTAGACTCCACATGCCATTTTGCAGCAGGCTGTCCACTGTCATAATAGGGAAATACAACTTTGGTGGATCTGTCTGTAGGAAAAGAGATCTTTTAATGGGCTCAGAGGATGCCAATTGTCCCACCAGACATACGTATCTCTCCCATTAGCAATTTGATGATGAACAAGGGGTCTTACTTTTGATCTCAAACTAAGAAGTTTCCTCCACACGCATGTACAATCATGTACCTTTTCCCTTTTAACCTATAGGCATGAATCCAAGCCACCCACAGTGAAGCTTTGTCAGTCTATAGCAGCCAAATGAATTTAGAGATAGCAACCTGATTCCATAATTGGCTCCAGCGAATGTTGTGAATATTTTTACCAAATTCACCCCCAGCCCAAAGGAATCTAGCACACAGTTGTTTCAAGCATCTAAGGACATTTTTTGGAAGTATAAAACAAGATAGCCAGAATCCTTGAATAGAGAATAGTACTGATTTGAGAAATTCAAGTCTCCAAGCATATGAAAGGCAGATGCCTCTCCAACAACTCAATATTCCTTTTACTTTTTCTAGCAATGCATCACAACCTTAGTCTTGAGTCTGGTAGTTATGAGAGGCAGACCCAAGTATCTCAGAGGTAGAGCTCCTTCTTTGAAACCTAAAGTTATGATTAGTTCAGACTTTCTCTCCTCATCAATCCCAGCAAGAAATAACAAGCATTTATCCATGTTAATAGATAAGCAAGAAAGATTTCTGAACTTCACAATGGAGGATAGTAATAAATTTATAGATAGTAGGTCAGCAGAGGAGAACATGAATAGGTCATCAGCAAAACAAATATGAGACAACTTGAGTTTGTTGCACTTGGGGTGAAAAGTGAACTGGTTTGAAGCAAAGTCTTGATCAATGATCCTGTGTAGGGCCCCCGAGATGAGCACAAAAAGGTAGGGGGGCAATGGATCCCCTTGCCTAACGCCTTTTTTACCCAAGAAAAACCCCTTAGTGCCCCCATTAAGCACAATAGAGTAAGAAGGGGATGATACACAACTCATGATCCACTCAGAGGAAAGTTCAAAGCTTTAAGAATAGGGGGTATGATTTTCCATCTAACAGTCATAAGCTCTGCTCACATCCAATTTCATAGCACATCTAGGCTTCCCACTGGATTTGTGATAGCCATGCGTCAGCTCATGTGCAAGTCGAATGTTGTCAGAATTCTCCTACATGGGATGAAGGCAGATTGGTAGTTTCCCACCAGATCATGAAGGACCTTCTTTAGTCTATTTGCAATCAATTTAGAGATGCATTTATAGGTAAGATTGCAGCAAGTAATAGGTCTGAAGTCAGTCACCTTGGAGGGGTTAGGAACCTTAGGCACCAATATGATGAGGATGTGACTAATCTGCTTCAAAATCCTACCCAAGTTAAAAAAATCCTCAATTGCTGGCCAGATATCATATTTTATAACCTCCCAGGCGTTTTTAAAAAATAGAACTGTAAAAGCCTCTGGGCCAGGGGCCTTGTCATCACTCATGCCCCAAAAACAGTCATAGATTTCTTTCCTATCAGGCTTTAAAACGAGGATTTGCTGCTGACTTGAAACCTGGTTTGGCAAGAGATTTCCCCAATCCAAATTTGGGAGAGGGTCACTGTTCTGAGTACCAAATAGGGAGGTGAAGTTATCCTAAATGATTGCATGAGTAAATCTTTGTGATGGAAACTCTAATGTGTGTATATATACATACATTTTATATGTAGTGATTATTGCAAGGTAGGTAAGGACCTTGACTATAATGAATTAATGGGAATGTGATGTAGATGACTATGTTGTTGCTATAGAAAAAATGAAAGGTGAAAGGATGTGTAAGCTTATGACCAAACATAAGACATAATGGTGGAAGTTAACTAATGACCTTAACTGCATTGAATTGCTAAAGTTGTGATGTGGGTAATTGCACATGGAATATTATGTATGTGTGTTTAGAATTCGACATATTGAATGGCATGTGATACATTTACTTAAATGCAAGTTATGGCATATCATTACATGTTATGTGAGATTTATATATTTATGCATTGCATGTAACTCATGTGTTGAGGACATGCATATAATGGGACATTCATGCATTTTGGGCCCGAAGGGTAACCCAGTGACACGACTATACTTTCGATTCCTTGTGATGAGAACCAAAGAGATAATGTGAGGATACTTGGGCTCAATGAAGAGTGCCAAGCAGTGAAGAAATATTGGAGTCCGGAAACGACTAGTTGTATGTCAAAATTGTCTTGAGAGAGGGCTTTGCAACCCTTTTGTCCCGGAATACTACTTATATATAACCTTGACTTGTGTATATATATGAGTGAGGAACTGGACACATGTATATATAACCTTGGATTGCGTATATATATATATATATTCATTTGTGGTGTGAGTAATCTGTTGGTTAATTGTGAACTAGTATGTTCCACGAGGGCTGAAAGACGCTCTGGTTGAGATTCCTTAGATCAAAAATGACAGTGGGACAAGAGAATCTCATGGGTTTAAAGGCTCTAAAACTCTGCTTTACACACAGAATCTATTGTTGGCCTTAGCCAGAATTGGTACATGTGATCGATAAGATGCATTGGTCGCCTTAGTAAGGATCTAACGTGGATATCCAGGGGTCATAGTTGCAACAGCATGCATTGCATTTCATGTGTATTGTATCTACCATTGCTTGGGATGATAGTTTTTTTTATCATGACATTGCATACAACGAATGAACCAAAGCATTATTCATGGCATAGCATGAATCCATGGAGTGAATGAAAGAGTGAACTGCATCATGTGTTACCTAATGTGATATGAGTGTTAAGATCCGAAAGGTATAATTGTTAATTTATAAAGCATGTAAGTAACAAGGAGTAATGTATTTATTTAAAGGTTAAGAATTAAGATTATCTTATCCTCAAGTTATTATGATATATCTCATTTTATAGATTGGTTTGTGTTTCTGGGAAAATACCCGGGTATTGCGGGTTTACTCACGAGCTTTCTAGCTCACCTCATAGATGATTATCAAGGATCTTGGGATTGTATGAATATCTAAAATATAGACTATGAATTATTATTCTCTTGTTATTCACGGGTTTTCCACCTCCTGTGGAGGGGGTGAAAGTTGCATTACCGATTTCTAGTGGTAAAACTTTGAATAGATGTACCCCCTAGGAGTGGGATGTGACAAAGTGGTATCACCTCAACAAACCGGGAGAAGAAGAGATAGAAGACTTAGAGGACAGTCAGAACAAGAAGAGTTGCCATAGCAGATTCTACATGGAGCATCCACATCTACAGCACCACCCAGACTTCCTACCATGCACGGAGCATCTCCATCCACTGCAACCTCCAGTTTTCCAGCTATGCATTATGTGAGAATGAACAGAAGCATGGTGTCCAGGTTGGCATCACTAGAGAGGACTACACAAGAGATTAGGTCAGAAGTACTAGCAAGCCGAAGAGAAGTGCAAGAGATCAAGTCTGAAGTCTTAGCAAGCCGCAGAGAAGCTCGAAAGCACTACTCACTTTGGGAGAGGACCACGCAAAAGATCATCCAGTATCTACATGACATCACTATAGCTTGCCGTAGGACTGATGACGTGGCTTCAGTGCCAGTGCCAGCATCCTCAGCACCATCTTCGGTACCACCACCAGCATCAGCACCCGGAGCAAAGCAGAGCAGCAGCAGCAGCAGCAGCAAGATCAGGAGGAACAGGAAGAGAGCAAGACAGTAGCATTACGACCAGAGAAGTAGAAGAAAGAAATAGATTTTTATGGGACTAATTAGATTGGTTTTAATGAACTCGTAGTTTTGTGGTATTTTGGAACCATGTATTTTGGCAATGGGCAGAGACCCTTGAGTTGTGTTTTAAAACTTTACATGTGATGTTTGGTTGATGTTTTAGATATACTGTGATGAATGTTTGATTTTCAAATGGCGAATACCATGGTGGAATGGTATGTGTTAGTTTGAGACTATGCTGTGATTGGCTGAAAACGTTTTGTGTCAAGTGAAACCATTTTATATTGGTTGAATGCTGTCATTTATTAAATGCCTTGTGATGGTTGGTTAGTATAGGTGTGATATAATTATTCCTAACCTAACATATTTTTTTTACCTTAATGAATTTCGAGGACGAAATTCTTTTAAGTAGGGTAGATTGTAAGGAACTGAAAATTTTTGAATTAAAGGGGTAATGTGGTACTTAAAGGGTTAAGGATAAATTATTAATTTTACCTGATTAGAAATTTATGTTGTGTGAGAAGCCTGAAAAATATATTTGGAGAATTGAAGAAACCTTAAAGACTAATTGGAATTGGTAAGCGGAGTTAAACCCAAGGGGTCAACTTAACCAAGTAAAATAGACTTGAGTGAGACAATTGGAGAGTTACCAAACAGGTCGGAAACTTAAGAGGGAAAGAGTATAAATAATCCTCATAACCTAAGAAACCCTAAACGATGGCTGGAGAACTAAAAGAGGCAAACCCTGAGGCTAGAAGAACAACTAGAGATGCTGAAGCAAGTAGATCAACAACTCAATCAGACTTTAGGTGAGTGAACTTACAATCCCTAGGTATTTGGGCAAAAACCCAAATATCAGTTCTATCATAATCCACGAACTTATGAATGTGTATATATTGATTTGAGACAGAATTACAAGTGTATATGTATAAAAATAACTAATGTTGGACTTGAATTAAAGGTAAGAGAGGGAAAATCCCATCATAGTTAGATTGTTATGGACGAATAAGATAGAATACGAAATTGCCATGAAATTGATAAAATTGTATTAGAATTGGAATTTAAACTAAGAAATGGTTAGAGAATTAAAATGAGATAAGCAGTGAGAATGAAACTATGAAATCGTGACACTGTCGGGGGACAGCCGGTATACCGGTGAGTCCACCGACAGAACCTGTTTTGATGAGTTGAAACCCAACCTTGATTAGGGGTAGACCATGTCCACCGACCAGGTAATTGAACTTTTACCCGAGATTGTATATGTACTTGATAGGTGGATCACTAGGGGCTTTGTGCCAATTTGAGTGAGCCATCTTTAGTTTGTGTTGTAGCACCAAAACAAACTCATCTCAATTAGAGAGAGTACTTATATATTAACAAGTATTAGGGCAAACAGTACACAGGACAATAAATAAGATAAAGAGAAATGGGCTTATGGGCCGTGAGGCCCACTCGC
>JAUPMG010000004.1:719938-730644 GCA_031762675.1 Pachysandra terminalis | reverse complement strand
CAAAAAAACCACATCCTCAGCATCAACATATCCAGGAATCCTCCAATTGCACAGATCAAACAAGTTTCAGCAATGATTGGTTACATTCAATCAGGACAATTGAACTTCCAAAAGAATCTCAAATGCTACCTAATTTCCATAAAGTAACTTTTAAAAAACAGTAATAAAAAAAAACTGCTTCAATTAACAGAAATTTCAGCTGCACTTACTATGTCGATCAGTCTAGAAACAGAAACTCACAAAATTTTGATAATCAATAGACAGTATAATAGATCAGACGGTGGAACAGAAAATTAGCTTCATCTAATATCAAACACAAAGATCACAACGAAACCGCTACCGCCACTCAAAAAAAAACATCCACTCAAAAAAAAATCCACTCGAATATCAGAGAAGTAATTAACAAAATCAAGAACAGATCGGGCAAAATTAAGACTGAAATTCTAACCTGGAATGTTTTCTTCAACGGATTGTCGACTGCAGCAACAAAAAGATAGAGAGAGAGAGAGAGAGAGAGAGAGAAGCAGAAGAAGAAGAAAAAGAAGTAGTGTTAGGATTTCTAATTCGAAAATAAATCGACAGTACAAGTAGAGATCAGAACTAATTTACCTTCTTCGATTAATAATTGGAACTGCTTGACTGCATCTTGAGAAGAGAGAGAGAGAAAGAGAGAGAGAGAGAGAGAGAGAAAACCGCAAGTAGCACCTTTCCGACAACCTAGCTGCGGCTTGATTTCCTCCTTGGCACGATCGGTGAGAGTGAGAGAGTAGATGTGTTTTGTTTGGACTCATATAGAAAGAGAAAAGCTTAGGCGGGAAAGTAATTTCATAACATTTTAAATTTGTTTGCTTGTGGTTGACGGTCAAACACGTTAACAGCAACGGCCGTTTGTTAGCAGTTGATGCTGTTCAAAAAAAAAAACTCAATTATACAGCTTTGGGCTAAGCTGTGCCACGCGTCGCCAGGAGGTCAACCTCATAGGACAATAGCTTAGGCTCTTAGTCCACAGCTGATTTTCTCCTTTGATGAATAGCCTTGAACATGGAATCAAAACATTTAGCCACCTGGCAAATTTCCATCTACACGTGTCAACCCCTTTCAGACGCCTACACTGACTAATTCCCATTTCTTCTAACTTCCAGCCCTTCTTCCCCAACTCCACCCATTTCACAATAGCAGCAAAATCACCTGTAAAAACCAAGAACAATTAATGTATCGTTCCAAACGTTCTCTCCAAAATTACAGAACCATTTTCCGATCCAGATGGATCCACACGACCAATCTCGAAGATGCTGGTCCCATGGCGGCTCTTCTCAAGAGTCGATCCGTGATTCGATTTCGGGGATCCGATACCGTTAAATTTCTTCAAGGTCTGTTGACGAACGACGTCCGGCGGTTCGCCGGTGAACCGAAAGGGGAAAAGGAGTCTACTACTTTGGTCATACCCAATGTGGCCGCCGTATATTCGCCGCCGATGTACGCCGCAATGCTCACTCCTCAAGGGAGGTTTCTTTACGACCTGTTCCTCTATCGGCCTTCTCGGCCTGGTGAGAAGCTTGATAGGACCGGGTCCGGACCCGGACCGGATCCAGATGAGTCGTTGGAGTTGTTCGCAGATGTTGATGCCACTGTATTGGATGAGCTCTTAGAGTGCTTCAAGAAGTAAGGTTTTATTTATTTTTATTTTATTTAAGTAAATTCCTTTTTAAAAATTTATCTATCTATATATATATAAATGTCTTGTGGATGCAATATCTTTGAAACCCTGAATTGGATTGTTTCTTCCACTTGTGTAATTTATATATAAATTTGGATTTTTTTTGCCTTTTCTTTGATAAACATATTTGAATTTGGGCTACTTATGATCATGCACTTAAGGCTGATGTTGAAATGTTTTTTTTTTTTTAATTGTTATTTTTTCTGCTCTTTCATTCATTGCGTATATTTGTTGTATGGGATTTAGCGAAGATTTGATGCCGATGCCGATGCCGACCTAACGCAACATTCTTTTACCTAGGCTTGGGACCAGTAATTCCCAAAAGTTTAGATCAAGTTAAAGAGTGAGGGTTTGAATCTTAGTAATGGTTAAAGATATGGTGAAGGTGGAGAGCTTTATTTCAGGGGAAAGATGTGGATATTGGGGAGTCAAGAGATTCACTATTATTTTCCCACCCGAAATGAATATAAGAAAGGCTTTAAGACCAGATGGTATTCCAATTTTAGTATGGAAGTGTGTGGAAGAGATCTGTATATTGTGGTTGGTCAAATAATTTGATAGAATTTTGAGGACTTCAAAAGGCCAAATGCTTGAAAGAAAAGCACAGTAATACCTATATATACAAGAATAAAAAAGATATTTAGAATCTTACCAATTTTCATTGTGTATTTGAGCTTCGGATTCATCGTCCACGTTATTGTTTGGTCACAATTGGAGATAAAAAAAAACATGGAAGAAAAGAAAGAGAACAGTGAGTAGAGAGTGAGACAGTATATTTTTATGTGGTTTGGCCGACTGACTTACATCCAAGAGTGCCCTTTTTTGGGAGGGGGAGGGGGCGGGGGTGGTCCACTATTGAATGTGTAGAGATTATATTAGTCTTCCTTAAGCTCCCTAAGTATAAAATACACTTCTTCAAAACCCTAATCTTTAGATACAAGAAAGAAGATAGTGATTAGGGTTTGGATGTTTGATCCAATTGGGTTTCCTCCACCTCTCCTAATAGGGTCCTTGTAAATAGGTGTACAATAAAAAATATTGTCTTGTAGTGTTAATGCACTAGAATTAGATATGCTATCATAATAACAGTTGAGATTAAGGCACGCAGTTGCATATAAATCTACCATAAAGAGACTATATTGTCCATCGTGTGGATCTCTTTGCTTGGTCCATATATGGGACACATGGACCCCTTACTTCGGTTGGGTTGGCATTCACCTAGATGATCTATGCTACATATTTCTGATCAAAACCTACCTATTATATTAGCCCCCTTGTCTGATGCGCCAGCAAGAGCAAAGTTAATGGTGTTGTCTCAATCAAACTCGTCATGTCATGAAGCTTCAAACTTGTCAGCTAGGACAAAATCTATGTAAAGCCCTCACTTGCGTTACTTTAATTATACTAAATATGAAAAAAGCTTTGGCTCCTTATGAACTTGTAGCCATGTTGTGTGATGACAGGCTTCTCTTTGTTGAACTTCAACTAGCTGACCACAAGTCCATAGCCAAATTAATTCAGATTTGATTGCACAATTGCAAAACCGAAATCGACCTCAAATTTTTGATAATGGGGTTGGTTAATGGTTAAAACAGGTTTCAAAACACATTATTATTAGGGGGTAACATAAGCACATCAATCTTTGTGTGTTCTGATTATCTTTCATGTACTGTTTTTTTTTTTTTATAAATATTTTTATGGTTTATGCACTTTTTGTTGAAGATTGTTATCTTCTTTCTTTTTTCCCATCCTGTATTTCTAAGGCGTTATTTCAAAGTTGACAATCTTCGGAATTTTTTGGCCAAATCTGTGAATCAAAATGACATTTCTTCTGCTGATTCCGATAAAAAATTTCCAGTAGGCATTGCTTTTAATTAGGTATTTCGATCAAAAGTTTCCAGCAGGAATCCCTAGGTGTATATGCTTTAATTCGTCTTGGGCCTTTACTATATTTGTCGAGATAATGAGGTGTATATGCTTTGTATTAGGTATTATTCTTCCTGTCTGCTATTCAGCTTTAGCTATGAATAACACTTGCAATATACTACAATCAATTGTATAAGAATTCTGGATTATAGTAACGGGGACCCATTGCAGAAAAGGTTTTTGGTATACATTGATTGCTCTCTTCAACTTCTGTATCCTTTAATTACTTGTTAGTTTCCTATGTGTCATGTCAGACCACATGAAACGGTTCTCTTGGATATGAGTCGATTTACAACTTGATTCATTGCATTATCCTGTATCTGGTCCTGTTTTATCAAAAATCTCCGAAAAGACAGGCTTTCTCACTTCAGTCCTTTTATTTATTTTGATTCAGATTTGATTACACAATTGCAAAACAGAAATCGACCTCAAATTTTTAATAATGGGGTTGGTTAATAGTTAAAACAGGTTTCAAAACACATTAATATTAGGGGGTAACATAAGCACATCAATCTTTGTGTTCTAATTATCTTTCATGTCCTGCTTTTTTTTTTTTAAATTATATATATATATATATATTATGGTTTAGATGACAGATGGTTTGGTTATATAGTTAATTCATGGTTTGATTATATAGCCGGTTAAAATAACATATTGCAATCCGTTTTCACTGAGTTCAAACACAACGAATGATATAGTCCAAGTTTCTTCTATTTGTTTTATTTATCTTTACTCTTTGGATGCATGCCTTCAATTTGTTGTCATATTTCATCGTCATATTTATCGAAATACCTTTAACCTAAGGTGATTTCAGTGGCATAGTTAGTAACTGCTTTTTTTAAATTATGCCACACTGAGCCTTCTTCTAGTAGTTTCTAAGTCCCCCCTTACCACCACCACCAGACGCACAAACACATCATTATCTAGCTTTCTATACACATGTATCTTATGTATGGATTAAGTTATCTACTGTACCTATTTGCTTCTCTTATCAAAATTATCAATAGCTGCTTTTACCATTTTCCGTGGCCCAACTGAATGGAAAATACATTTTTCGATGCTGCAGATATCGGTTGAGGTCTAAGGTTGAGATTGAGAGTGTGGCTAAGGAATTCTTTTGTTGGCAACGTTTTGGTGGAAACCTTTCTTGTAAGTCCTCTGCTGAAGAACTTGATGTTTCAGCAGTTGGATGGGGTGGTGACATTGATCAAGCTGCCATGTCATCTTCAAGCGGAAATAATCTTGGTTGGCAATGGCTCAAGGATCCCCGTTTGGAATGTCTAGGATATAGGGGAATCTTTCCATCCAATACGACACGTAAGTTTTAGTGCTCCTTTTGTGGTTCTAAATTCAGAATATCTCATAGTGTTAAGTATCGGCTGATCTCAAGTCAGATCGGCTTAGGACGAGTCACGATCCCAAGCTGATCCCGAAGCTAAAGTTCTCCGACTCAGTCCAAAACCGAGTCAGATCGTCCGATCCAGACAATCTGACTCGGTTTCGGATGAGTCAGATCGGACGATCCAATATGGATTGTCCGACACCCATGAAAAAATTTATGATTTTTAAAAAATAAAATAAAATTGGGCCATGTTTAGATCGACTGATCCCGAGTTGGATCGATGATCCCCGATCTGATACCAAGTTTAAACACTATGGAATATCTGACCACCAACAAGTAGGTCAAGTAGGTTCCCCCACGGATCACTGTATAAATCCCATAATTTATTTTGCGTTTAAATACATATTCTTTGTCCCTTACAGCACCACTGGTTGAGGCTGACAAAGAAACCGATGAACAAAATTACCTCCTATGGAGATTAGAGAAAGGAGTTGCAGAGGGCTCAACTGAGATTCCAAAAGGTGCATCCTTCTCAATGTGTTTTGCCACATTGTACTACTTATCTCAGTACTTGCCTTAATTTCCTTCTTATGTACTGAACTCCATAGTTCTTCTTCTATCCAGGTGAGGCTAATCCACTTGAATACAATCTCGTGGGACTGAATGCAATCAACTTTGATAAGGGGTGCTATGTGGGTCAAGAGTCTGTTGCTCGTACACACCACCGTGGTGTCATTCGCAAGCGCTTGCTTCCTCTGAAATTTGTAGATCATAGCAAAAAAGGTACCTTTTTTTCTTCTTTTCTTTTTTTGGATGACGTGGAACCCGACCCCATTTAGTGGGGACAGGGTAAATCCCGGATTCCGGACTCCACCCACAAGGACCATATATCAGGTAGCACCAGGACGGGACTATGGCTTGCACAGAAACCTCTAATCTAATTTTGGCTTGTGTTGAAGTGATATCCGTATCTTGGTTTTTTGTTCAGAAGTAGAGCAGAAGGTTAGTCCAGAGTCAGAAGTGGTTAGCAATGCATCAGGCAAGAAAGCTGGAACTGTGACAACTGCAATTGGATGCCATGGATCGGGTCTTTTGAGGCTGGAGGAAGCCTTCAAAGGGTCAGATGTACTGAGTATAAAAGGACAGGATCATGTTAAGATTCAGACCATTCGACCGGAATGGTGGCCTAGTGAATGGTTTCAAGAGCATCATGAACAACAACAAACTATAGTTGCATGGAGGAGTTGTAATTTAAAAAATAATGGTCAAAGTGTCCCTAGTAGTATTAAATAAAATGCCCTATTTAGCATTCTCTGTTTACCTTTTATTTTCGATGTGTTTGGAAATGAGTGGGCATTTCATATTACGTCATCTGTCTTCCCGTCTTTTGGGATTTATTTATTTATTTATTTTGGTGGTGTGGAATCCCGACTTCACGTAATGGGGATAGGTAAACCTGTATACATGACTCCACCCACAAGGACCATATATCAGGTAAATCCAGGAACTCGAATTTGGGACTTTCAATTCCTGAGTTGGAGAGCTTGCTAACAGAGCTAACCCATCTTTGAACTCGAATCTGGGACTTTCAATTCCTAAGCTGGAGAGCTGGTTAGCTGAGCTAACTCGTCTTTTGGGATGTTGGTGGGACATCCCCTCGTTGGAGGGATGGGTGATGACCCATCTTTTGGGATGTTGGTGCGACATCCCCTCGTTGGAGGGATGGGGTGGGGAGGGTCTGGGGTTTGAACTAGTGTCTCTCACATGGGATAGGTCGAGTGACCCTTTCGAGCTTTGAACTAGTGTCTCTCACATGGGTCACATGGGATAGGTCGAGTGACCCTTTCGAGCTTTGAACTAGTGTCTCTCACATGGGTCACATGGGACAGGTCGAGTGACCCTTTCGAGCTTTGAACTAGTGTCTCTCACATGGGACAGGTCGAGTGACCCTTCAATCCATACTAGCAAAAGGATCCTTTTACTTTGTCGTTTTATATCTCGTTGGAGGGATGGGGTGGGGAGGGTCGGGTTTGTACTAGTGTCTCTCACATGGGACAGGTTGCGTGACCCTTCAATTCATACAAGCAAAAGGTTCCTTTTACTTTGTGGTTTTATATCTCGGAATTGAGTAGATTTTACATAAAATTTCTCCTCCCCAAATCCAACGTGAGGTGAGCATAATTTTAGCTTATGGAATTTTAGATCTCTCACTCTCTCTACATCCTTTAGAGATCTGGTTACTTCTAGAGTTTTCATATTTCAGCCTTTGGTTGTGTGAGTGTGGGTATCTGTATTGTTTTAGTAATCACACATAGTATCGACGTAAGGTGATTTTGTGATGGAGATCTTTGATTATAAATACGAGTTAGCATAAGAGAGATACATGATTTGGTTCGTTTTCATTGTTATTAGAGCCAAGAACTTTCTTAAGAATCAACTTAGTTGTTTTTCAAGAAAAAGTACATATAATAAATGATTGCCAACCAGGATTATTTGAGACTCATTGCTTTAAGGCGTTTATTATTGTCTATCAACACCAAAACAACAATGGAACAAAGAATTGTTTAAAATCGGATTAAAATTAGATTTCAAGAAAACCTATTTTCTGTGCCTTCAATTAGCTAAATCAGGCTGCTTGTCATGGCCTTGGTAATTTTCAAGCCAATCGTGCGGCACTTGTACTCAAATCGATCCCTTTGTAGCACAAGTTAGCCTATCTCTTGAACTCTTAGGAAGCCTTAGAGAAAAAGAGAGTATGAGAGGGCGAGAGAGATGCTTTGTATTCACAAGAGCTTGAATGTTTACAATGTCTAAGGTGATTTACAAATGAGGGGCTCTCCCCTTTATATAGGCCATTGGGTTATAATGGATGGTCTAGATTGAAACAAGTGTGAGAAATCTAATGGTTGAGAAGGTTCTAGATCTTTATCTAAAACCTTCCACAATGTTCTTCTTTTCAATCCCTTCTATGGAATCATTTTAGAAAACTTCTAAAATCTCCTAAATAGTTAAGAGAATGTTAGAGTACTAATAGGCAATGCGTAACATGCTGCTTGATTAACCAAAGCAACCGATCGATTGACCGAAGATTAGTTGAAAATATTCCTTGGTTAAGGCTTTGGTTAATCGAAGGATCAACGAAACCCTCCTCGATTAACCAAAGAAATTTCTATGTTAACCGAGAATACCTGAAAACAGAACAATCAAACCATAAAAAAAAAAATAATAATAAATAAAAAGATTTAAATAGTAAACCATCCAAACAAAAAATAGCAACTTAGAAGTAAGAATCCATAAATACAGAAAAGGAGAAGACAGCAAACGATGCTACGATTTACACAAGTAAGATCGACAGACACCAATCACATGATCTCTGGGAATCAAGATCGGAAACCAATAAAATAAAAGATATTACATTCAAACCTAAACAAGAAACAACTTCGATCGGGTTCACATCAGAACAGATCAACCTCTGATATGCCTAACCTTATACCATCCTTTCTTGCAGGAATCTCCAACTATCTTCACACTCTTCTGGAAAAAGGATTTCAATTCCTTCGCTAGCTCCTTCACTCGCTTCTCGAAATCTGCCATTGCTACCAAACAACACAGATAGACAGAGAAAATCAGGCTTAGGTTAAGCTTCTTTATAATAAAGCTTTCTACAACGAAGAACACGGATCTTCTTCTTTCCGTCCAGGAATCTCGAATCGTGACGTCCTTGCAAGTTATAGCTGGACTTGGAGTTAAAGGATTATAACGGAAACTTACCTTTTAAGACACGTGGCTATAATGAGTAAATCTTTCTTTATTTATCTGATTTATTTATTTTTCGTTGTTATCGTGATTACTTGATTGAAGGAGATGAACATGAATAATGAAACATAGTTATCGTTACACCTTTAATTATATCTACTGGTTGGTTCATGTAGGGATGTACAAATGGGCCAAACCGAGCGTGCTGGTCTGGTACGATCCGATTTGGTCCTTGCCCAGGCACGTTACGATAAGCTTATAGTGTCGTGCCAAGTTCTGGATTCATAGCCTATTAGGGGTGTAAACGAGCCGAGCCTTGTCGAGCTTTTCTCAGTTCTGCTTGGGCTCGTGAAATCTGGACAAGGCTAGGCCTAAGCTCGGTAAAAAATTTTGAGCTCAGGTTCGGTTTAGGCTCGCTATTTTTTCAAGGCTCAGGTTCGGCTCTCAAAAACTCGGCTCATGAAAAGCTCGGCTCAGCTCGTGAAAAGCTCGGCTCGACTAGTGAGAGCTCAGCTCGTTAAAAACATAAAAAAAAAACAATTCAACTATAATTCTTTTTTTTTTGTAAATTCAGCACTAATTTAATTAAATTAATTAAAAAATTTTAATTACTTTGACTTAAGCACGCCACTAACTTATTTTATATTCAATTAAATTATATTTATATTTATAATTAATATTTATATATATGATATACAAATTTATATATGATATATAAGACTGAGTCGAGCCTACCGAGTTCGTTAAAATAACGAGCTTATTTTTAGACTCTCGCGAGCCTAAATATTGAGCCCATCGAAACCGAACCCGAATAGCCTATGATATGACAGCCCTATAGCCTATGATATGACAGGCACAATTGGTTATTGGTCGGATTGTAAGAAAAAGCACGGGTCTTGAGCTCGAATTATTGGGTCGTGCTGATCCAATCAACACTAGTTTTTATGGGCATGGTTTAAAGTCTCGAGATCGGAGACCGGACTAGTTCCAACTAATACGAGTCCGGACCGACATTAATGTCAGGTCTGAATCCGGTATTGATTTAAATTTTAAATTAAAAAAAAAAATTAATCTAGACTATCCAATTTATAAATTAAAAAAAAAAAAGAAAAAATTGTTGAATCGATTGTACTGATCCGATCTAAAACCTCACGATATAATTGTTGTATCATAGCTTAAGATCTAATCAGCGTTGGCCAATCTTGATATGTATTGACCAGTCCAAACTTGATTAGACTGATCCTTGAAACCTTGTTTATGGGTAGGCCAATTAATGGACCGGATCATGATCCGAATCCGATCCGATAATACCGGATTCGGTAGAGGATTTTAGTGATCCGATCCGATAAAGATTGGATTCGGTCCGATTATAATTTATAATGAAAATAAACATTTGTGGGGGTGAGACTTGAACCTTGCACCTTCAGTTAAAAATCTTAATACCTTGCCACCCCCACCAATTTTCAATTGCATATTTAGATTATATATATATATCGGATCGGATTCGGATATTCCAATTTCACTATAATATCGAATTCGAATCACCTATTTCACGGTCCTCCGAATTTTGGATCGGATTCGGATTTTGTTATCGGATCAAACTCGGATCAGTTGCGATTCAGTCCAAATCTAACCCGTTGACAAGCCTACTTATGGGCTTACTATGAACCTATATAGATCCTAATTATAATATTTATTATGTACCCAGACCATTCAGCACATCACATTTCAATGCAAGTACGTATATATGCATGACACCTGAAGTCCACATACAAAACATGTGTTACTTTGACTTGTGTCGTGTCAGGGTATATAACAAATACCCTATTCGGATATAAAATTATTTTTTTAGAACGTTCAAACAGTTCTACCTCTGTTATTAAAACTCTTTTTGAAGGGACAAAAATCCTTTTAAATGATAATATATTTTAAAAATAAAAATAATTAAAATAGAAAGTATCATAT
>JAUPMG010000004.1:655162-719838 GCA_031762675.1 Pachysandra terminalis | reverse complement strand
AAAAAAAAAAAAAAATTTTGTGTTTATATATTTATACTAATATATATATATATATATATATATATATATATATATATACTTACTTCCCTTACACATTTGTCACAGTTAACCCACTTAACTTTTAAGTAAAAATAAATATTGGATATTAAATATACTCTTTTTAACTTAAAAACGTAAAAAAAAAAAAATATCATAAACGTTTTTTAACGTGAGGTATCCGTATACTCTTTTAACTTAAAAAAGTAAAAAAAATAAATATCGTAAAGGTTTTTTAACGTGAGGTATATGCACAAGTCTATATTTAAGTTTTGGTGAGTTGAAAAATAGAATGTAAAGGCAGATCTTACTTTTTAAAACTGTAGCTAAAGAGAAAAATTCTCCAAATACCCCTTGTTGCTTTTAAATGTCTTTTACTGATGCATTTAAGGGGTCTTTTGATTTTACATTTATGCCCCATCATTTAAGGGGACCTTTTGAATTTACATTTATGCCCCCACTATCCACTAACCTTTTCTTCAATCGAATTCATATGTTTTGTATATGTTGAAAAAAACCCCTTTCATCCTCAAACCTTTTCTGGTCTATCACGTCTTCTCCGATATATCTGTTGAAAATCCCTTTCATTCTCTACACTATTCCGATCGATCATATCTCTGTTTTGTAAATGTTGAAAACTCCTTTCATCATCTAAAATTTTTCGATCAATCACATCTCTGTTTTATATCTGTTGAAAACCCATTTCATTCTCCAACCTTTTTGCGATCTAAAATTTTTCGGTCAATCACATCCCTGTTTTATATCTGTTGAAAACCCATTTCATTCTCTAACCTTTTTGCGGTCGATCATGTCCATGTTTTGTATATATTGAAAACCCTTTTCATCCTCTAACCTTTTCTTGAATTAAGTTTGAATGATTAGCGTATACATACATGTAAATGTTTATTGTCCTTGTTAATAGGTTCACATTTACGCACCTTTGGACCATATATCAAATTCTGTTATAACAGAAATTTGTATAGAAATTGTTATAAAAAAATCACAACTTGTCTTATTCTATAGTAACTTGTCGTATTCTACAATAATTTATCACTAATAATACCAAATAATTGTAGATACCTGATAATCCATAACTGGTATTGTCTTATCCATAACCTATAACTTAGGAACCAATCTACTTAGACAAGGAAAACAGTAACAGTACAACAAAATGTATTAAATTATTACAAATTGCTTTACTATAGTACAATTTGTTATTAATAATACAAAATTACTGTAGATTCTAACTGTCACATCCCAAACCTAGAGATCTCATTGGAGCCTCAAAAAATTTGAAATATAACTCTCACCTCATTCCACATGGGAGTGGTAGTCAATACATTGCCAAACACATTGAATCCATTAAGACAATTATAAAATTATATAATTAAAATAACTTAAAAAATATCCAATCACATAAACAGCGGAAATAAACTATTCTTAGTCTTACGCTTCAATCAAAATCCTACCAACTACTCAAATCTGATCCTAACTAATGGTAAAATCAAATAAAAACATAAAAGCTAATAAATTCTACTACAAAATCTACTGAAATCATCAATTAATGTTCTCATTATAACTAATATCCTCATTGAACTCTTGTCCTCCGTCGTGATCATTATAGTCCACTTGTTCTCCATCTATAGATCATGAAATATGGTTACTTGAAAGCGTAAGCTACATTTAGCCTGTAAGTAAACAAATCAAAACAATATTTAGGAATGAATTAGGGATAAATCCAATATCCATTGGTATTCTCGTAGACAAAAACATAATGTTAGTTTATGCAGAAAAATATATGAAGTGATGTGCAATGCAATATAATATGTTGGTTCAATTATTAATGAATGCAATGCATGCTCATGCAACAATATATATAATCACCACATGTGATTCAAAAACAATCATATGAAATGCAATATGCATGTTGTATGGCATTCAAATAGTGTATGTCCCACACTCAATCAAATCCCAGTCAATCCAAGATGTCATCATGAACCATCCCATGTTCACACGGCCAAGGAAAGGAGGTTATTCTAGTGAGCACAATCCCCATGCTTTATTTTCGATCATGGAGATGAATCCCAAGGCATCACGCACTAGTGAAATTCTCTTGTGAACCATACATTACCTGAGCTACTAACATAACTTCACTTAGGCATCTGTCCAATTGAAATTTCCAGATTTCAATACCTCTTAGTTATGTCCATAATTTCCAGAATATAGAAATATGGGGTAAAGTCAATGCATTAGACACAATTAAGGGCTAGATGCTCCATAGGCATATGTTGTGCAAAGTGTATGATGCAATTATCTAAGCATTCAATTGTTTATATGAACATGTGCAATATAATTGTCACGCCCCAGATCCCGTAACCCAGATCCCTATGCGGGATGGCACGGATCTCGAGGTGCGACCTTCGGGATCCATTTTCTGGACTGCGGATTGACACATCACAAATAAGATAATGATGAAATAAACAACTTTATTCATCGCACAGAGTGGCGGAAGCAAGTATAACAACTCTATAAAAAATTAATAAATGGCTTCAGAAGAGCCTTATTACATCTCATTCAAAACATGGTTCGTACAGAAATAGAAATAAACAGAAAAGCTGATAAATGGTTCATTCAAATAAAGGGTCCTCGACCTTCGAACTGCTAGATCAACCTGCAACATGAAAGTTACGTGAGCTTTGAATGCCCTCAAATAAAGGGTCCTCGACCTTCGAACTGCTAGATCAACCTGCAACATGAAAGTTACGTGAGCTTTGAATGCCCAGCAAGCACAATCCCATCAACTCAACATAATACATCATAATCGATTCAAGGCAGATACATGATAATTTTTAATATGCAATATGTTTATGAAGTATGTCAAACGGATGCTCTAAAAGTGCTCAAACAATCAATACAATGATATGTCAATGAGATGTCTAGTGTTACTATTTCATGCTAAGTGTCCCTCATTGCAGCTTCCATATTGCACACGACTTCGGAATCGACGTTCCAGGAACAACCGGCAGCCCCCTCTCCGTTTCGGGCGCTAGCCCATGGTACGAAGGCCACCATGTACTGATTTCATGAGTGTACAATACTCAAGGTCCAACCAACCCTATGGAATCATCTGTGACCCCATAACGTATTCTGTAGAACTTGCAACCTACGGGACTAGTCAACCATGTCTCTTCCACCTTCCGGGCACACTTAACACTCTACATTAACATAGTATGAATGCATTATTAACTCATAAGACTCAAATGAAAGTCTCCCTTGGAAACTATCCACGCGCCGATACACGCGGATAATCCATTGGAACCCATCATTCACATCCTAACATTCCAACACAGTCTCAGATTTATACAACCAACACTTGAATCTATAAATGATAAGACTTCTCGAAAACTATCTAAGCGCCCATACACTCAGATAATCCGTTAGAACCCATCATTCATAATCTAAGCTAAGGACCACTAAATGGTGTGTGTTCAGTAAGTCGGCTCAAGTAAAGGGAACCAAGGTTTATCACATCATTGGAATACCTGCCCAAGACCTTCCTTGATCCCTATACGCACCTCGTGAAAGCCCGAACTAAATTGATCATCCAAATCCTCATAATGTCCAAAATTTCAATCCATCGGTACACCGATGAGGGTACCGATGGGTACCAGCAAACTCATATGTTCATCCCTCGGTAGGCCTGTCGGTGTACAAACGCCTACCGAGATGATACAGTAGTCTCCTGTCGGTGGCGTGGTCGATGTACCAACGCCCACCAACGCACTCAGACTTATTTCCATCGGTAGGCCCGTCGGTGTACCAACGCCTACCGATCAACTCAGTTATATTACCATCGGTAGACCCGTCGGTATACCGACGCCTACCGATCAACTCATATAGTTTCAATTTGACTATCAACATTGGTAGGGGGAACGGTGTACCGACCCCTACCGAAGTGTCACAGGTGCCCCTTGTCGGTGGCGTTGTCGGTGTACCGACGCCTACTGAGGGTCACCGATATCTCCATCGGTGGCGTCGTTGGTGTACCAACACCTACAGATCGAACACAGACAGTTAGTCTGTAAATCTTCATGGATTGTTTTCCATAGTAATTTTTTAGTCTAAACTCCACCCTTATCATTCCTGACCTCTTAGAATGAAAAACCAATTCATTATTTATTGGAAAAACAACAGTTATATACAAGCATTGACATCCAAACTCACATGGTATACATGCATTAATTCTCAGAACTTCAATGCTAATCATGGCATATATGGAATCGACAGGATAAGTAACTTACTTTGGTTTCAGGGTAAAAATTGATAGGGAACAAGTAGGTATCGAGTAATTCTTTCCTTCTTTTCCTTAGTTCCTTCTTCTCCTTACTTCTGCAAGAAGGGCTAAGTTTAGGCTCTTTCTCTCTTCCTCACTTACTCTGTTTTTCTTCTCAGTTTCTCTCTTAGTCCACAACACAAAGCTTGTGTTCTACGGTAGGGTGGAAGTTAGAGATATAGGGGTTCACTCCCTCTATTCTCTCCCACTACAATCCCACTAAGAGACACGTTGAAGTTGACCCCTTCATCGCACGGTGATGCAATTTGAATGTCGTCTTCAACTTTATTATACTCTCTTAACCCCAAGGTTTAATTAAATAACACAATGACCACCTATTAATACTTTGATATTTCATTTAATCCCTTATGTTCAATTAATTAAAGAATCATATAGTTCATGTAAAATAAATAATCTAATTAAATAAAGAGGAAAAATTCTTTAGCTAGTTTAGGTCATTGCAATAATCTGTAAAATATGATCATAATATGCTTTAAGATGATAAAAATTAAAATAAAAAATACACATGTTGGGAAAGTATAGCAAAGTATCCTCAATAGGTAATTTATGTCAAATATAGATCAAAATCAATTTCTAACACCACAAACAATCTCAATTAGGTATTTTAGACAGCTGATAAAATTTCATGATAATCAAACAATGTTGCAAATTAGCGGTCGACCCCCGACCTAGCCGACAATCAGCCGATAGGCTTTGGTTGACCTCGCGATCGACCGAAGCTTTTCAACTGCCTAACTAGTAACCAAAAACAAATTCCACAGAGGGTTGGTCGCCTAACCCGAGACCACCCCAAAACCAAAACAGGTGTTAGTTGGGTGCATGGTCGACCGCCAGTCGACGACGCAACCCAGAACAATCTCAGTCGAGTGCTCGGTCAACTGAAGCATGGGAAAACCCAGAAAAGTCTACGAAAAATCATATTTAGCCTTTCAAAGTCAATTTTTAAATAATACATTTATCATATCCTTAAATTTCTAGAAAAACCTGTAATTTAGAACACAAAACAACTTACTTGATTCGCCTTGGTCCTTATGTGATCATCAAACCCAGAAAATAGAACTTATGAGCATACTTTGATTTAAGAAAGAGTAGAAAAAGTAGAATTTCGAGAGGTAGTGTCACGAACAAATCTGGAAATCTCAATGGAGTCCCCAAGTCTAGATTGTAACTCTCACCCCATATCCAGATGGGAATGGATAATACATAGCCAAAATCATTGAATAAAGAAGGATATTATATAAGTTAGAGTTATAGAAAAATAGTATTATTAAGATAATATCCATCACAAACATCTTCAAACAGAAAATAGCGGAAAGTAAAATAATACTAATCTCATGCTTCAAATCAATCCCTATTAACTACTGAAAATCAAAGTATTGAATTACAACAAATAAACATACTACAAGATCTATTAAAATCATCGAATCACTAATGAAAGCTAATATCTTCAAAACATCCTTGTCCTCCATCTTGGTCCTCATGGTCCTTGTGTCCATCATCTATAGGTCCTGAAATATGCTATGCTCGAAAGCGTAAGCTACACTAGCTTTGTAAGTAAACAAGGCTAACAATATTTAAGATTGAAGTTGGGACAATGCCACTCTTCAATGGTAATCCATATAAACAATAAACAAGTGAATCATATACTATGTGATCAATATGCAATGAATATGTAAGATGTGATCAATATATAGAAATATATAATGAGTGATTGACATGCAATAAACATGTGATGAGTATGCTAATAATCAAGTGATATGAATAACGATGCAATATGTTGGTTCAATTATTAATGCATGCTGTGCACCTAGTAAATATAATCACCACGTGTGATTGAAGACAATCAATCTAATGTGCAATATGTATGATGTTTACTGTATAACATTCAGTTATTGTAGGTTTCACATATGATCTCAATCGTATTACCCAATGATGTCACTCAGAAATCATCCCTCAATACGTGACTGAAAATAGTAGATTATTCCATGTGCACAATCATAGTTTCTAGGGGTTTCGACCTAGAGGGCACAATCCCCTCACCTTATTGCCAATCATAGGGACAACTCCCAAGGCATTACTTAGAACTTCCTTTGAGAACTATACATTAACCTTCATACTAATAGAGCTACAGTCATATAATTCAGATATTGGACTTCACTGTCCTCACCTACATCTTTCCACAAGTCTCTTAGGATCATCACATAGAACATATCCCTCACCATGGAAGTAAATAATTTAAGTGGTCTATTGGGATGGCAAAATCCCTCAACACATGCAAATAGCTCACCCAGAACCTCCTCACCATTGTTATGATATTCAGATCATAATCACTCTTCTTATAGTCATAAACTCCAGCAATATGAAGTTATGAAGGTCAAGTCAATGCATTAAACCAATATAAGGTCATTATGCAATAGTATAGGCATATGCTGTGCAAGTGTGTTAGTGCTCATTAACTAAGTATACAAATCATGTGTACAAAGTGTAATATGTCTAAATAACATGATAGCAATAAATATGCAAGTAATGTGAAAGCATGGCAAAACATCACATGTTCATCAAAAATAGCAAATAGGTCCATAAAGAAGTAACTATATGAAATAATTAAAATTTAGCAAAACTAGTATCAAAATCAGACTAATTAGGTCAAAATAAGCATGTATGTGAAATTTCATAACAATCAGAGCACTTTGGAATTTGTTGGTTCGCCTAGGGTCTCCTATGAGTCTGCCGAGGGTTTCTGGGCTTGGCTTGGCGTACCTTCGGTGTGTCAAGCTGGGTCTAAGTGAAAAATCTATGGACTTAAAGTTTTGACTGTGGCGCTCGGTGTGCTGTTCGGCATGCCGAGAGGTCGTCGAGTGGCTTTTGACGTTTCTTCAGTAATTTGACCATAACTTTGTGTACACTTATCGGAATCGCCTTGAATTTATTTTACTGTGCTCCTAACGAGTAGGGGAATCCAAAAATATAAATTTAGAGTGTACTTGGGGTTCTATGTGCTCTCAGTGATCCGAGAGGTCGCCGAGTGTTTTCTGGGCAGTTCGGTGCACTGAGGAGGCCGCCGAACGTCACATTTTGGTCTGTTTGGCCTGCTTTTGTCTCCTCTACAACTTAGATCATAAAACTTGACGAAGTAACCCCCATAACTTTGAATTCTGTACAAAACTCAATAAATAAACTTCATGAAACATAAATCAAATCAAACTTACCATGTCCAAACTTTAAAACTTAGAAAACTAGTTTAGAAAACCATGCTCATACTTCATACATAAAGAAAGTAACCTTGTACACTTATTTAAATCAAAAATAGAGTTAGACCTGAATACATACCTTGATTTGAAGGTTGATGTAGAGAATTACAACCTCTTTCTCTTCTTCTTTTCCAAGTGATGAATCAACCTCCCAATGCCTTGTGTTTATATTTGCACTTAGGAACTCTATAATTAGAAACTATAGAACTCTAAATCTCTACCCTTGGATTATTTAGTTTGAATCTCAACCCTTAGATTAGTTTTTCAGCCATTATGGGTTTCTTTCTATTATTGATTTCTTCCTATTTCTTGTTTAGAATCCTAGCTTTAGTTTAAATAGTTGCTATATTAGTTTATAGAGAATACCTACTAATTGTTAGTTTTAAATCTTAGCCATCAATTGGAGATTGAATGCTCCTACAAGATCTTTAGCCATACATTTATCTTTCAGAATCCTAGCTTTATTACTATTATAGTTTGTAGAGAATACTTCCTAATTTTATATCTTTGACTTAGTCTCCTATTCTTAGCTAGTTACTATTTACTGCTTTATTTGAATTCCTTCTAATAGAGAGTGCTTCTATTTCTCTATATTAAATCTTAGCCATTGATTGGAGATTGGAAGCTCCTATAAGATCCAAGCCACATGACTTAACTTTAGAAGTTATGATTGTGTGTGATTACACTTAATTTAATTATAATTAGGTGTAAGATTATCTCTAGGGAGATTTGTCCCAATTCTAGCCTAGGTCTTGCCACGTGTCATGTATAGGCTTATGTTACCTTTTGATTATGCTTTAATGGTATTCACATAAATATTGAGCTTCATTATTAACTTTACTTTATAACTTATTTACAAATTTACAATTTGTTTAATTACTTCCATATCCCATTGATTTGATGTATCTTACCTCAAGATTTTCATACATGCCACTCATTCGAATTCCATCATAAATTAATTAAGTCATACATATGTCCAATTAGCCCTAAAACATGTTTAATCATTCAAAGTGATATCTTAAATCATAAATATGCTATAATTAAAATATAATTAGTGTAATCTACCTAACATCATTTAGCATATACAAACCATCCAATCATTAATTACTTAGGTTATAAGATAGTCTAACACTAACAAACCTAACTAGGATTAAGATCACTACACTAGTTAGTTAAATAAGGTGAGGCGTATAATTAATAAATAAAATAATAGTAGAAGCTAATTAATTAGTTATTACTCAAGATTCAAGATATTATAATTATGTTTAATATTGATTTATTATAATTAGCATCTATCATTCACCATCATTACTAATACTAGTATTTTAAATAACTAATCCAAGTGTCTCATATAATTAATACCTTATATGGTTTACCAGATCCAACTAGTCCTTTAATTATTACTTGAGAAGTGCTTACTAATAAATATGTTTAGCGTACTTATGAAAGGGAACCTCAAGGATCTTCCTGTACAGTGATTCAATATTTCCTTTCTACATCATTTACTCAAAATCATCTCATGTGTATCCTTCACTGAACAAACTCAATTATTAGTTGGTTACATCTTTATATTTAGAAACTATATAGGTACTCATATAGTGGAGATTTATATACACACTTATGTACTTACAAGTATAAGCTATATCACAGTAATCATCTATTTATTATATAATTAACTATACTTAGTGATATTCTAGGTTGAGGTCACTACTGAGGTAGATTTCTACATTGAGCTTGTACCTGACACTTCTCCTATTTCTTTGTCGACCTATGGATTGGCACCAATGGAATTGTGATAGCTCAAGGAGCAATTGGATGGTTTATTGAAGTTGGGATTCATCATACCTAGTGTATCACCGTGGGGAGCACCTGTGATATTTGTGAAGAATAAGGATGGTTCTTTTTGGCTGTGCATTTATTATAGGCAGCTTAATCGAGTGACTATCAAGAATAAGTACCCACTGCCTACGATCGATGATCTGTTTGATCAGTTGAGAGGAGCTCAGTTCTTTTTTAAGATATATTTGAGATGTGGGTATCATCAGTTGCAGATTAGAGATGGTGATATTAAGAAAACTGTGTTTCGTATTCGATATGGTCATTATGAGTTCATTAGGATGCCATTTGGATTGACGAATGCACCTGCAACGCTTTTGGATATGATTCATAGAGTGTTCAAACTTCACTTGGACCAGTTTGTCATTATTTTTGTTGACGATATTGTGATTTATTCTAAGTCGAGGGAGGTGCATGAGGAGCATCTGAAGATTGCTTTGTAAACACTTCAGGACCATCAGTTATACGTGCAGGTTTCGCATTAATAATGTCTCATCGTATTTATAGATTTGCAAAATACGCACCAACCTGTCGACCAGTGGTCTTGTTCGATCGACTGATGGCCTCCCAACGGCTATAATTTTTCATAGCATGCACCTACCGGTGCGTCGGGAGGAACCAACCATTCAACCCGGTCGACTGGACAACACGGTCGGTCGACCGAACCACCACAGGTCAGCCAAAATCGAAATCAAGGTTTGACCGACCGAGAGGGCAACCCAGTTGATCAGGATCGACTGGATGCCCCAGCTGGTCGACTGGACCACTATGGTCGGTCAACCGGACAGGTGTAGGTCGCCCAGAACAGAAGGCCTCTGTTCAACGACCGACACAGGGGGTCAGTTGACCGGACACCCCAACCGCTCAACCGGACCAATCTGGTTGATCGATCAGGCCCTGGGAAACACCTAATTTAATCCTTTTTCTAAGGTCTATTTCCTCAAGGTCCAACCACAGATGGTATTGACCAACTGTGGGCAGTCCTTGGTTGTCCATACATAGGTCTAGATGGCCAAGAACCACTGAGTGCCCCTCACGTGGTAAAGGGCACCTAAGCTCCCATGAAACATAGTCGATATCCAATAAGCTTGGGTATCTAGGGGATGTCTAGTGTGTGTATACTTACCTTGGTTAGGAGGCCATCCGATAGCTTCTTTTGATGTAGCTTGGCCTTCCTTTGGTCTACAACAACTTGATCTTCAATAATGCACAGTTCCAGACACTCAAGGACTATGTCACAACATTGACAAATAATGGATGCCTAGGATATGCCTATGACATTAACATCTTTTTAATATAATAACTATCTGAAATTGGGTATAAGAACACAACCGATCAAGAAGCCCAGCCTTTAACCCATTTAATGACCAGTAATAAACAAATTGGACCATAACCAAACCGTTTGTAAAAGCCCCAACACGAACCGTCTAAGTGTTGGTGGGTTCGGTTGATTGGGGCCAAGTCACAAATTGCCAATACAATAGGAATATGGTGTGTTGTACCATTCGAAAAATCAAAGCAAAATCTTATTTACATCTTTGATCATGAACCATTACTAAATACTCAGATAAAATTGTGAGTTGATCGACGTTTTCCCTAATATCAAACCCAGCAAAAAGCATAGTGGGTCTCAATGTCATTGCAAATGATGGACCCAATGTCATTGCAAATGATGATATGATTCCTTCTTCATCTAGATTTTTGTCCCTTTTGTTCCTTTGAATCGATTTTACAGGTTCATATTAATGGCTGGCTCGTAGCATTTGCAGGTCATCCACAAATCAAAATTTTATCTTCTGCAAACCAAAAAAGTAAATGGTTTGTAAACTATTGATTTCAAAAAACAAATAAAAAGCTCAAAGTTCAATAATTTTTCAAAAAGGAGAAACGACGACGACGAAGAAAAAGAAGAAGAAGACGAGGAAGAGGATGGTCAGGGTCTTTGAACATATCACCGATTTTTAAAAATGATCATTAATTGTTGGAGATAGTCGCCAGTCGTCAGAGATAGTCGGGGAAAATGTTTGGTGCTTCCCTCCAAAGACTTTGGAAGCAACCAGACTCTTTAGAATTTAAGAAGTATGAAAGCAAATTATTGCTCAATGTAAAAAACAATAATTTATTACTTCTCACCCTAAAGAAATAAATTATTTTTTTACTTTCTCTAAAAAATACTTACTTCAAGGTGCAACTAAACGTGCTTTTCACTTTCAAAAATAAAATATTGCTTCCAAAAGCACGAAAACACTCTAGAAAAGTAATACCAAAACGGAGCCCAAGTGCCACCTGTGTGTGGATTGTGGCTGGGTGCTTTCTATCGTGCTGCGAGACCTTTGTTTTTAGCTTTTATTCCCTAAACACCCCTACTCCATCATAGTAATTTCATGGAATCTCCATTACCGATGTCTACGACGAACCAGAAGTCCAAAAAGACTCTACTTTTGATATTTATTTTACGAGTTTCATCTATTTTAGCAACTTTCGAGAATTTTCCATTATAAAAAAAAAAAAAACTTTTGAGAATTTTCAGGCTTGTTAGAGGAGAATGTTCTTTTTCTTCCCGTTCCAGAGCTGCATGTCGAGCAGGAGCTGACAATCCTTATTTTCTTGAGATGGTTTTTTTAATAATGCTTCAAATGTGGTCTTCTTCTGCTCTCTAAGAATGTTTTTGGTTGCAATCTTTCTGCATGTGCTTCTGAGATGGGTTTCTATGAAGCATTTTGTTTTCAAGGGGCTTTGAGCTTATCGGGGGTAAGAACTGTATTTTGAACGATCAAAGCTTGAAGAAGTTTCTTGGAAGTATTTTAGCTTGTTAGAGAGGGGGGAAGTCATAAATGAAGAAGAATAATAATAAGAGAAAGAAAGAGGAGATTGCAGAGGATTACTGTTTTATCTGCAAAGATGGAGGGCTTCTTCTGGTCTGTGATTACAAGTGAGTGTATATATTACAAGAATCCTTCAATTGCATTTTTCTTGATTTACCCTTTGTAATGCGGAGGAATCACATCTCCAGTCTTATCGTTTCTTTGTTTTAATCCCTTAATCATGGGTTTCTCATCTATTCGTCTATTTCAATGGGTATAAGAGTCTCTGGCTTTCACCATCCTTGCTGTTAATGTTAGTTCTTTTTTTAATTGGCAAATTTCATTTCCTCCCATAAACTCTATAAAACTATTCTAAGCTCTTCCCTCTAGGATATCTATTTACATCTATAGGGTGGGTTTGTAATGCGGAGGAATCACATCTCTATAATACTGAAGCTATTTTACAAAGTCTCTCTTTAATACTAGGACTGATCGTAGGGTGGGTTTGGGCGGGCTGGACACCGAGTACAATGTCATTAAGGTTGTTGAAGCCCACACATCCTAAACCTTAGGCTTATAAAATTCAGACCAAACCTGCCCTATGAAAACATTCTGCTAGTGAAGGAGACGAATCCTCTTAAAATTCCGGGGTTGATTGCTGTGAAGATGGGGCTTGACGTTTTCTCCTTCGGATTGTGGCCGGAAGTGGCCAATCTTGCCTGCAACTGCTTGCCGTGGAGAGGGAAGTTGAGGAAGACTCAGTCTGGGTTGGGTACATGCGGCGGTTGCTTTGGTTTGGAAAGTGCTTTTAATTCGGGTAAAGGTCGTGGGATGCATGTCAATCGTCAGGTTATCCAGGAGTCAATATTTATATCATTAGCAGATCAGGTGGGGTGGAGGAATGGTCAGGGTTTGTGAAACTTTAATTCAAATATAGTTGGGCCTTTCTCGAGAACAAATGAGAGAGTTGGTAGATCCAGTTCTCTTCAACAATCTCTGTTTTTTTTTTAGAAACTAGGGATTCCCACTGAGCAGCTGTTGGTATCATCTTTTTAGCCAGATGATTAAGGCAACTTCATCCTGTGATGCTACCTGGTTTTGTGAACCAGGGCATTCTGATTCTCTGAAGCAGTCTTTGATCCTTGATCAATAGTAAATTCCCTTGAGCAATAGGTGCTTTGATACCAAGTTGGAAGTTGGTGGTTGCAGAGAGAAGAAGAAAATAGTACAAAAAAGCCGAGGGTTATTGTTCACGAGTTTCTATGCACTACCCTTTTTCTTTCTTTTTATTCACAACGAAATTGGAATTGATATGGGCAATGGCATAAATACTATTGCACCACTTCAAATGCACTTGAAAGTTGAAAGATTATTGAATGTCCTTGAAGGGATCATAAAACCCCTGATAACACATTGAATATGCGCATCATTAATGTGGGAAGGCTTAATATATTTGTCAGTCCTTTGGTAGTATTACAAGCTGTTCAATAGGTGCAAAAGGTACGTGGCATTTCATATTACATGTCAAGTTTTCTGTATCGTGTTTTAACATTAGGATTGAATGTGAAGATAATTTACTCATGAAACATCGCTTGATAAATACTTAAGAGATAGGGGAATAAATATTATTGACCCTTTTGGATACTCTACCAATGCCTACATAGCTACACATGGCAATCTGCTGTTGGGTGCTGTCTCAAAGACAACCAAGTGTCATCTATTGGGTGACCTGTAGGTGTCAACTCCATCTTTATGATGCTTTGAGGCATCATTAAAATTGCTGCCTTCGAGTGCGATCATCAGGGCGGCCCCTAGGCATTATCTGTTTGGTGTCCTCCAGATGCTCTTTGGCGATATCGTTTGGACAGCCTTTTTATTCTTATGTGTACTTTAGATGCTCTCATATTGTTGAAGGGGGTGTTGAGGGAACTTGTTAAAGGTTTGGAGGCCAAGGGTAAAGAGTGTCAAGATGGTGGTTTTTTTTTTGATCATTAACGAAGAAAATATATTAAAAGAGGGGGGAGACTATACAAGCAAAAGGAAGTCAGATTCCCCAAGCAAGGGAACTACCGAACCTCCAAAAATCAAAGCAGCTACAATAAACAAAGAAAACAAGAAAACTACAAGCACAACACTACCAATCCCCACCCAAAGATTACCTCACAGAGACGGTCCCCCAACATCTGATGATATCCATAGTAGATGCATCCTGAAAGTCTGGCAGCACACCAATCCAAGCAGCAATAGACCCCAAAATGATATCAGTAAAAGAGCAAAAACTCCTCCACGAGTTCTCAAAGATTCTTCTGTTACGTTCTCCCCAAACCTCCCAAAGGATGAAAAAGTAGAGAGTTCTGTACATAATCTTCCCTTTCTTACCAAGACAAGGAAAACACCATTGGTCAAACAGATCTCTCACATGCCGAGGTGGAATCCCTTTCCACTCCAATACGTCGAGTAAAGAATCTCCAAATATTCAAAGCATACTTGCTAGAAAGAAATACATGATCCACCGATTCACCGTTATTCAAGTACATTACACAAACTTGTGGTGATAAGGCCAAATATTTTCTACGCTTTTGAAGATTATCCGCAGTATTGATCCGATTCAGAAAAGTTGTCCACACAAACACACGACTTTTGGGAGGAACTTTGAAGCCCCAAAGACGAGCGCTAGAAAAAGGAGGGGATCATTCCGAGGCTTTAGCTACCTGCAGAAGGTGGAGAAAAGATTTACATGTGAAAAAGCCACTGGGATTCGGACACCAAACTCGAGAATCTGGAGATGACTCAACAATAATGTGGTGTTACGAAGAAATTCAAAAAGGCTAGATAATTCCTCCACATCGGCTGCCCTAGGAATACGTCGGAGAGGAATATTCCAAGAATGACCCGACAACGACCAACTCAGAACTTCAACAATTTTTCGATTTCTGAAACAAGGAGATACGGAAGATTTGAGGGAATCGAGAAGCCAAAGAAGACTCCCCACACCATAAATTAGACCAAAAATTGATAGATACACCAGATCCCAAAGAGAACCTGACAGAGCTAAAGAAAACTGGAAATAAAGAGGTAATACCTTTCCAAGCATTAGCCGATCTGATGCGAGCCTTGGGGTTGGCATCCCACCCATTGGCATGAACACCATACTCGCTCGCAATGATGGTACGCCACAAAGCCTTCCTCTCAATACCGAATCTCCACAACCATTTTTCCAAACGACCCTGATTACGTAACTGAACATTACCCAAATTGAGCACTCCCTTATCCTTCCCCTTGCACACATCAACATTTAACCAAGTGATCCTTTCTTTCTTTTTTTTTTTCACCACCATCCCAAAGACAATCTGTCTGAAGTTTCTCCATCCTGCTGATGATTTTCTTAGGGGCTTGAAACATGGACATATAATAGGTAGGCAAATTAGCGAGAGAAGCCTGAATCAAAGTGATACGACCCCCAAAAGAAAGATAATTCCGCTTCCAGGAAGCCAATCTCTTTTCCATTTTATCTAAAACCGGGCTCCAAAACTGAACACTCTTGTGGTTACCATCCAACGGCAAATCCAAATACTTCATCGGCCATGAGCTCACCTCACAACCCATAATACTCACGCATTCTTGAAAAAAGAGACTCCACATTAAAACCAGACAAACTACTCTTCTCTAGATTAACTTTAAGGCCATAACACATTTCAAAGCATCTGAGAATACATTTGGTCCAAAAAATAAAATCATTAGAATCCTCCAAGAAGATAATCGTGTCGTTAGCAAATTGTAAATGAGACACAGGAACCCTATCCTTACCAACTTTAAATCACTGGACTTTGCCTTAAATCCTCTGCTTTCCTAAAAAAATGACTCAAGACATCACCCACTAAGGAGAGCAAAAGAGGGGATAACGGATCCCCCTGCCTAAGATCTCGAGACGATGAAAACAATCCCATAATCCCCCCATTGAGACATAAAGAGAACTGAACATTCCTGATGCACCCCCCAATCCATCTACACTACTGCTCTGGAAAGCCATTCCACCTAAGAACTGGCTTAAGGAAATCCCATTCAACTCGATCATACGCTTTTCCAAATCCACTTTGAGAATCAGATCGGACTCCCCTACCCTCTTCTTCTCTTCAATACATTCATTGGCAATTAGGATACTATCCAAAATCTGTCTCCCCTGAATAAAAGCACTTTGATTATCGTACACCACAGACCCAATGACCCCCTTAAGCCTATTAGCAAGGACTTTAGCAATAATCCTGTAGACGCTGGTCGTGAGACTGATGGGCCTAATATCCACCAATTACTCCAAAAGCTCAAGCTGTTAGAGAACGACACAACAATGTATATCAAATGGTTCAACACCCCCTGCACGTGCGGGGTCCACAAGGGAACTGCACATCCGTGGGATAACACAAGGCACCGAGGCAAACACACACCACCACACACACCCGCACGGGAGCAACACATCTGTGGGAGAATAAACATAGAAATATACCACCCCCGGGGTTTGAATCCTCGACCTCTCGCTCTGATACCATGTTAAACACCAATTACTCCAAAAGCTCAAGCTGTTAGAGAACGGCACACCAATGTATATCAAATGGTTCAACAGTTCTAATCGCCCCGTTGACTTTAGGAATTAAGGCACTTGCTTTTCTCTACTGACTAGGTGAGCAGGGAGGTCAAAGGATGGTGGGAGATATGCTGATCCATCACCTGGTATTTGTGACTGATGTGGATGTCCAAAGATTTTTTAAAAAATCTCCCATCTCCCTAGTTTTTGGAAACTCTACTCAATACGACCCACAATATCCAATTCTCTTCATTTACTCCACTTGAGGATTGGATTTGAGGGAATTCTTACTACAATATTCCTTTGCTCCCCTGTTCCTTTCATAACCAAGACTTCACCTATCTCTGGCAATGGGATTCCGAGTGACTGTGTTGGTGATTTAGGCTTTTTTCTAGGACTACCCTATTAGTCATTTGCCACATCATCCCAACTCTTGCAAGGCTCTCAAACGGTCTAACCCATTTATTTGAAAATAGAAAACTTGATGCCTCAAATTTTAAGATTAAATCTTTTTCTTTAAATTTCTGAGAACTTTTTTTTTTTGATCCATAACGAAATTTTATATAAAAAGGAGAGAATGTACAGAAAACACATAAAAGGTAGCCAGTTCCCCAAGACAGAGAACCAACTACACAGACAAAAGAGTCAAAGAGACCCAAAAAACAGAAAAAAAACAGAACAAGGAAATACAAAGCAAAGCACTACATAGCAATAATAGTCTCCTAGCATCTGACAAAGTCCGAAGAGGACACATTCTGAAACTCTGATAAGACCCCACACCAAGCTGTCGTAATACCCACAATTACATCAATGAGACTATTAGAGCACCTCCAAGACTCCTCAAAAATTCTATTATTATGCTCACCCTAAATATTTCTGAGAGCTTTTGCATGCATCGAGAACAAACAAATTGCATATGGAAAGATATTCCAGGGATTGTCATTTGAGATTTAAAATCGTTATACTTGGTACTGATAAGCGATTGGAGACTAAGCTCCAGTGTACAAGTTAAACAACATGAAAGATGATGAGTTCTAACAACTTGAGATGACTCACCAATGTTGCTTACATTGAGAACTTGAAAATGTACCCTGAGCAGAATATTTTGGACTGTTACTAGTTTCAAGCATATATATTGAGCTATGTTCCTGGGTGTATAACTTTCTCCTTGCAATTCGCCTTGCTGTTTTTTCTCATTAGTCATTACATTTATGAGGTTTTATATATTTCTTATATCCATCTGTCATTCTTGTTGCTTCAGGCATTGCCTCAAAGCTTATCATCCTCAATGCGTGGGAAAGCAATCAGGGGATTGTACTATTATAGACACTGGAGATCGGTGGAATTGTAGTAAGTCACTAACGATGTTATCTGTGTCATTACTTTATCTGCAAAGAATTGTGCCACAATTATGAAATATGGACCTTTCAGGTAGACCATGATTCACTTGCTGTTAACCAATGAAGATTGTGGAGCCCATATTTGATAGTTCTCATTTAGCATATATTGTATACCAAAATTGTGAATTTGATTGGATGATCCTAGTTGCCTTTCCATCACATGTTTAAACATTGGATGATCCTACTTGTCTATTTTTAAGTATGAAATTAATTTGCTTAAAAAAATGAAGTAATTCACTTGTCTGAATATGCTCGTACAATTATATGAAATAATACTTTTGTTACTGACACACAAAGTCCTTAGCAAAAGCCAATAGATTGGATGGCTAGTATCATTCAATCAGGTAAAATTTTGGCATATGATATATTCTGTGGTAGCCAATTAATGGTTGGTGCCACCAGATGGATTTTTGCTATACATAGTTAGATATATATATATATATATATATTTATAATTTTATATCTATATATGGTATTTTACCTTATGAGTACATGAAAGGTTTAGTTATATTTTAAGTCCTGTTTGAAAATAAAGATATGGGATTTTGAAACTATTCAGTTTACATGTGAATCTTTGTTAGAACTTCTGTTAATATTATCAGGATTTTCTTATCACACTTGTTTTATTTTGGAGAATTTATATCTACACATTTGCATAAATAATAGGTTTTGATATGGTAGGTTGGCATTCTTGCTTTATCTGTCATAAAAGCTCAAAGTTTCACTGCTTTTGCTGTACAAATGCTGTATGCCGATGGTGCATAAATGCTGCTGAATTTGTGCATGTTAGAGGGAAGAAGGGCTTCTGTAATCACTGCCTAAAGCTTGCCTTACTCATAGAAGAAAATGTGGATGTCGATTCTGATGGGGTATGAATGCTTTCTGACAAGTTGCATATAAGATCTTCAAATTTCTTACATTGTTAATAATTCCTGAAATGAATTGATTTGCAGAATGCAAGCTTGTTCTTGGGATTCTGTATCTTGTTTGGTTTAAAAATATAATTGAAATTGCTAATTTCTTTGATAAAATGCTTTGCAGACTTGTTCTTGGATTTGTTATTTTGAATGGCTTGAATAGGAAGTACATTGCACTTTCCTAATTTCGGCAAAATAAAAGGGTGCCTTTTCCTTTTGTTTGACAAGTAAATTATTCTAGTAATTGAATAAGGGGGACAGACCCAGGGTTTAAAGTATCAGTATCAGTCAGCTCCAATACCATTGTGGACTGGTCAATCTGGATCAGTAGCGTTCTGGATTGGTGAGACATTGGGTGAATTAAGGGCTCTTTCAAGTATTGACTGATATATACTGTTGTATGTCTTGGATCAGTTCAGTCTGTACCAATAGGGATCAGCTGATCCATAATGGATTCAAACGATACTTTAAACCATGGCAGGCCTACTGTACATGATTTGTACACAAAGAAGCTAGCCAAAGAAAATCTGCTTGTCTAAAAAGAGCTTACATACAAAATAAAGAAGCCTAGTCCCCTTTGTTTTATATATATCTATAATTAACGATACTTCATTAATAATCAAGCAGGTAAAGAGTTACAGTACATAATACAAAAGCTGTTTGAGGTAGACAGCAAGAAGACAAAAAGATATCACTATACAAAACAAGAAAACCAGAAAATAATAAAACCATCCAAATCCAAGAAGGATGAGAAAACAACAGTCACCCCTCACTAAACATATCTTCTGCCCTAGCCATCACACTCCTCGTAGCATCTCCTCCGTGGGTATCCCCGCAAAGATAGAATCCCTCCTAACTCCCCTTTTTGCCAAGTTGTCTGCCACTGCATTCCCGTTTCGCAAAATATGTGACTATGATGCGACCACAACCCCAGCTAAATATCTCATCTTCCTCACATAATGCCAGAATCTCCACGGAACCTGCCTACCATCAACCCTCCAGGAAATAAGTATAGCAGAATTCCCTTCAATCTGTAAAGCATTGATGCCCAATCTCCTTGCCTCTCTCAAGCCCGTCAATAATGCCAGAATTTCTTCCCTCGTTGAATCCCCCTCCCCAATCAGCCCCGAATACGCTTGAATGATCTGACCATCAGCATCTCTAAAAACTCCCCCCAGAAGGACCCGGGTTGCCCAAAGACGAGCCATCAAAATTAAGCTTGATGGTGCTTCTTGGAGGATTACTCCAAATGACTCTCTTCTTCCTCACCCAAGGGATGATCCTGCAATAGTAGCCTAATCTCTAATAATCGTATCAAACTGTATCTCCCTAAACTCTGGTCTTACTACTACCCAAGATGCCACCATGATCATCACTGAGTTTATGACAGACCTTACTCCTCGTCTCCGATCCTCAAATATTCTCCTATTCCTTTCTTTCCAAATCGTCTATAAAATCACAGGAAAGACAGCCCCCTGCATCATCTTACCTCTCTTACCTAAACCAGCCTCTCTCCATTGGTCGAAAAACAATTCAACCTTTCCGGATATCACCTAGTCCAAGCCCAAAATCCTCAAGAAGTTCCAGACGTCTCTGGAAAAATTACAGTGTAAAAAAATATGATCAATCGACTCCCCTTGCACCCTGCACAATATGCACATGTTTGGAGAGAGAACCATACCGACTCTCCTTTTTTGAAGCATATCATTGGTGTTGATTTTATACAACATGGAGGTCCAGACAAACGCTCTAACTCTAGGGGTCACACATGGAAGGGTTAAAAGGGAGGGACACCTGCTGATCAACACCATTTAAAGCTTGGAAACAGGATTTTGTGGTGAAGCTTCCGCTAGGATGGAGAGACCAGACTCTAAGGTCATACAAACTGGGATCAATAAAGACTGGTTCAAGGAGCAAACATAGGTCACCCATGTCCCCAATTTCCGCTGTTCTCAAATCCCTCCTAAAAGCAAGATTCTAGACCAAACCCTATGCCGACCAATCAAGGATTTCAGAAACTAAGGCATTTCATGTGTCTCTAATAGTCGCATGCAATCCTTGTCTGAAGAGGACCAATGGAATAACATCCCAGCCATTTCTCTTCTTCCAAAATCTAAATGGCCAAACTAATAGCAAGGGGGTAAGGTTTAAATATCAAAGAAGTAAATTATAAACACTAAGAGGTAATTTGGTAAAAAAATTATATATAAGAAATCAAAGTTTTTTTTGAGATGAAAGTATGTGTCTCGAGTTTTCAATGGCATTCGGTCAGGTTTTCTGTAAGGGTGTGTTTTGTTGTCTTCCTTTTTTCGTTTTGGGTCTCAAGATGTAGAGATGAGTTCTCGTTGTGGAACAAAAATCCTATGAATTCAATCTGTGGTCGGACCCAAAACCTAATCTCAGATTAATTGAAAGATCTCATAGTTTCTTGTCTGAAATATTTGTCGGAGAAGAAGAAATCCGTTGGCTGGTTAGGGGAGTAGGAGACTTATTAAACAAGAACTCAGGGACTGGTTTGTTCGTATTTGAAGATCAGGAGAGAGGGTTATAATGCTTGCTTAAAAGACAATTTCAGGGGGAATTTCCTTTCTCTATCTTTACAGATAGTTGGTGGTCACCGGTGAATAGTCATATTCCTTGAAGGAGAATAGGGGTTGGATTGAGGAGCTTGTATGAAGTTTTGTTCTGGAGATTGAGTCTTCGGCCTTGCAGTGGGTCTTCTTCGCTCATTTCTTTGATGGAATCTGGTGGAACTCATTCCCTGTCTTCGTCTGTCCCATATTTTGCTGGTGGATATAACATGTTTAAAAGGCCGGAAAACATTAGTTGGGATTGTGTGGGTGAAGGAAGCAACAGATGGGTGAAGTGCTTTAGCAGTAACAGTCTTGAGAAATACTGGTTTCTCAGATTGTTCCTGTTGGAGAGGTAGTAGGTGAAGTTCCTAGTAAATCAGAGTCGTTAGAATGAGAAAAACCTAGCTGGGGTATTTTTATTTTTTTTTGGAGGGTAAGTGAGTATGACAATCTGAAAGTCTAAAGGTTTGCAGATCTAGCAAGTTATTCTAAATTTTTGACAATGTGAATCTAAGTGTAACTAGTGTGTAAAGTATCAGGGTAAGGGTTAGACTTGTTTAAGTTTTGTTTAATTCTACATTACTAGTATGCCAAAACAGAACTTTTGGTGTCTGTGTATCTAGACTATAGTAAACAGATCTTAAAGGCTGTATAAAAAACTGATATCTAAATAATCAAGAATATGAAGTAATGACTACACAGATCAGCAAGTTATCAATTATTCAGAATATGAATCTTGACAAGATAATGTCTAAAGATAAAAAAATAAATCAAACAAACAAACTTTTAAAAAGCATCAAGCAGCAATATAATCCTTAATAGAGTCGTACCATGACGTTCTTCTTCGGAAAGCCGGCGGAGTGAGCCAGATTCGTGCGCCGGTGAGATCGCGGCAGCGGAATTATTCTGCTCGCGAGATCGTTCAGATTCAAAGGAAAGTGTTCGAGTTCGAGGGTTTCTTTAACGGCAGGTTTGTGTCTCTTCGCATCACGAAGAGGAGTAGAGGGAAATCATGTTCCATTGTCTTCAGCAGTGAGGAAGTTTCGTGGTTCTGGAAGATGGTGGGCAGGTCGGAAGGAGTGGGTAATAGGGTTGCTACATTGGGTTCCCATAGATTGGGTTATAAAGTGCGAGTTGCAGAACTCTTCAGAAACTCAGACGGTTCCTTCTTAAAGATGTCTTCATTCTCAAGCAAGGGGAGTGCGAAAATGATCATTTTCCCCAAATCTCATGGCCTGACTGGCTGGGGATACCTCTCCAATGTGGGAGGGAGAGTAGTAGGGCAGACAGGGTAGACCAACGCTACATCAGAGTCGTTGCAAGCTGGCCATGGTGGGTTGGTGGTGAAAGAGGTGAACGAGTTCATCAGTTCGAACTGCACGGAAGGTGAGGTTGTTGAGGTAGGCAGGAGTCCTACCATTAATTGCTCCCAATGTATGTCAGAGATGCAAGGTCGGCGAACAGTTGGCTCATCGTATTCCGTGCTCGGTATCCCTAGTTATGGGAGAGTGCGTTTTCAAAACTTTCATCGATTTGGTTCCGCCGTGGTTATATGATGAGATTCGGGTGTTGGAGGGTCGGGTGGGTGCTGTGACCAGACTGTTAAGGATTCGGTTGTGGTTTCGGCGACGGGACGTGTGAGGATGTAAACTGTAGGGGGGTCAGCTGTCAGCCGGTGCATGGGTTCATTGGTCAATGTGTTAGTCTCGCATCAGAAGAGGTTTTGAATTCAAATGCCTCGTCTGATGCGCATTTAATTGATGTCTTGCAAGTGGAGGAGCGTTCTAGCTTGGAGCTCATGTGTTGGGCCAGAGGTCGTGTCTAATTGGGAGAGAGCTTGTCGGGCCGAAGTCTTCCCCAACCCTAGCTCGGGTTCTTTTAGGCCTCTTGTTGGGCCTAGCCTCGGTGATGTTGTATCAGTTGGTGGGCCGGCTTTATTCAAGGGGGTTGGGCAATCTCAGGCTAGCAGCACTTCAGCTCAGCCCACTCCCAATCCGATCCTGTGCTCATCGGGCTCTTCTCTTGGGGCCTCGGGCCCCGACCTTCCTAACTCAGTGATCAGCGAGCCTTTTCATGTGTTAGTGGGAAGGTGGGCTCAGGTCGAGTTTGAGCCAGGCTCACTGAGCTCAAAGTTAATTTAGCAGCTTTGGAGAGAGAAATCGCAAATATTCATTTCCAATAGAGATCGGATCTGGTTGGCTGTTCTGTCAGCCTCTTGTTCTGCAACGGCAATCCTGACGATGAGGGAGTGGGTTTGCTGCCGAGGTTGGAGGGTGGTTTGGCATTTGGGGGGTCTTCTCCGGTCACAAGGGCATCTCGACATGACTCTCACCTCAAGGATTGTGGTGCGCATCTGTCAGGTAAGCCGTCAAGGGGTCGTGGCAGGGGGTGGCTCTTACATAGGTTGCTTGGCAAAGGAGGTTGAGGTACTCTCTGATTTCTGGCTTGGTGGGTTCGGCAAGGTACAGATGGGCGGCGGTGCTGTCTCTCTTTTCTCGTCGTCGCTTGAATCAAAGGTTGAGGTGATTTCAGTGGCTATGTGGCCTCCTTCGATTGTCGTTGGTTCTCAAGCGAGGGGTGTGTTCAGATCAGTTTTGCTGTGCAGTCCCATTTCGTCGTTCCCTTCCTTCTCGATGAGCATCTTTTCTGGTTCGTATCCCCTCCCCCCTAAGATGGAGCTTTCTCCTCTCTCTCTTCCATGTCAGGTATGGATGCTTTAACAGATAGGTTTAATTTCTGATGCCTGTCTTGATCTACATATGTGTTATGATAGGCTGTTTGCATGTGTTTCTTGCCTTGATGCTTCTGCTTTAGCTTATGTTCCAATGGTTTGTGGGGTGGCAAGTGATGTTCTTGGAGTTGAGACTGCTTTTAGGGGGGATGGGACAAACTGGCAGGTCTTGAATGCCAAGTTAGCATTAGAGGAGGTGGTCATGGACGAGTGGGTAGGTGTAGAGGACATCGCTAGGTTGTTCAGATTATCCGTCTCTGATAGGGATGACAATCCCATTCCCTTGGCCCAGAGGTGAGGCGGTTTGGTAGAAAATGGCTTGGTAAGCCTATTGGGTGCTCTTTGAGAGGTAGGCATAAATCGTCGTGTATACAATATCATAGGAGAAAGGGGAGGGGGCGGTCTGCTACTAGTAATTGATTAATGAAGATTTTGAACTGGAACATCAGGGGCCTTGGTGAAGCCCATAAAAGGCCGGCAGTGTGCGAGTTGTGCTCTTGCGTGAGTAAGACGCAGGCTATTAAGTAAGACCAGCCATTGCATTTGCAGATTTCTTCATGTTCTTCTTAAATTTTTTCAGATAGCCAATAAGATCCCAACAAGTTTCTCTGGTATGACGGTATTTGTGATAGTTGTTACAATAAAGCTTTTCGTTGTCATTCTTTCTCTACCTTTTTGAATTCCCCTTTGAAGAAGATAATTGGGCAGCATGTTCCCCATCTGTGGGAAGCATGGCTGACCGGCGGTTTTCCTCACTTTGCACAAGAGCGTATACTTCCGGAAGCGGCAAGAATTCACCGCTACCTAAGATTTGATTCTTATTAAGTTCATACTCTGGATTTTGTACAGCAAGAAATACAAACACTCTTTGCTGTGACACTAACTTTCTGTATGCAGATGCATCCTCATCACACTTCCAATCTATTGCTTGATAATAATCAAGCTCCTTCCACATTGATAGGAGAGTAGTAATAAGTGGAAAGGTTCCTCTCCCCCTGGCGAAAAGAATATGATTCAACCTGTAACCGATAGATCTTGGCATTATTCCTCTGCTGGTAATACGTAGCCCTCACTTTCTCCCCAAATCTCCTTGGCCGAGGCAACCATCTGAAATTTTTCCAAATCTGAAGTTGCATGGATGATAGTAACCATGACATCACCGTGTAGTTTTCTTGCTCCCACTTCTCATGTAAAGGACTTTTAGAGGCTGGTTCCTTCTCTCTGCCATTTAAATAACCCACTTTTTCTCTACCTCACAAACTATTTAACGGATCGTGCTCATTCAAGTTAATTCTTGCCATCAAGGGTGATGATAGAAATCTGAACACTTACATCAGTACCATTTCCTCCCATTGCAGCCTCAATTCTAGATACCCTAGAAGAAGAAGAATTATCTCCGGTGCTTACAATGGACATTCCAAATGCTTTGGATATTTAGAAAAACAAACAGAATAAAAAGGGAATACTCCCATTAACCCAGCAATACTGTTGTTTGCTGTGACGCCAGGCACGGAAAATCCCAACCAGACTTGATTGCTACTCCATAACAGAAAAAATCACCATAATCAGTCGTTACACAACTATACACATAGGCAACACTTGAGTACTTGTAGAAATCATCCATTCACACAGAACCAAATCTGTTTTTTTTTTTCTAGACCTATACACCTTATACAAATGAGATCTGGTCTCCTGTCATTATAAACTTCAAATCTTGGTCACACAACGAAGGAAAAGAATAAAAGCCAAGTAGATTAGTATGGAGCGATCAGATCTGAATTATTTTTAGATCGCCACTTACCAAAAGGAAAGAATTAAATTAGAAGACGAAGTGAAGGAAGATGTGATTCTTTGTTTTTGTTTAAAAGCTCAACTTATTACATGTTCTGATACCATGTTGTCACAGAGATTAGAAGTTGATAGGAGGGAAGAAGAGAAGAGACTTGATGGAGGAAAAAAAAGGTTAGGATCGGCTGGCCCTGTTATATCTTATTTATAATAAAATGACAACGTACATAAATATCCCTACACGTAATCACTTATTACATTTTATACCCTGCTGTTTACAGAAATCGTATCCCTTTTGAGGGCCTTGAATGGAACTCATTGGCCTTTTCAAATTAGTAGAGGAACCAGATGTTTTAGCAACAAGATGGAGAAGAAGATTCGATGGTAAGGGATATATGGGATCTGAGATGTGTTTCTTCGACAGTAGTGATGACGCAGGTAGAGACTGGAAAGAGAAGTCGTAGCAGTACATCATGATCGGTGTGTAATCAGAGGATTGGGTCCAATTCAAGCAGCTTGTTCCAGAGAATGGCAACAACGATAATCATCTTCAAAACGTAAATTCGTCTGAAGGACGAATATAATTAACTGCTTCCCATTTTTTTCAGTTAACTCTTATCTCTTCTCCAACCCCTTTTGTGGCTTTGTTATTTGTTGTGTGCAATATTGGGTGGTCGGAAGACCCATTGGTGATAGCGGTTGTGTGGTATGATGCATAAGATAATGGGCATGTACAGTGGAAGAGTGATGTAGTGGTGAATGAGATTGGATCAGCTTGTCATGGGTTTTGTAATGGGGAAGTATCGGGGACTGGTCATCCCAATGCAGATAAGGGAAGGGGTGATTCGTTGGGTGGTGATGTTGCTCTGACAACATGGGCCTTTATTAATAACAGTGTAATGGTAGTGAATGAGGTTGAGGAGGGAAATATTACTCCGTTAAATACTATAAATCCTAAAAGATTGGATACTCGTTGGATATTGCTGGAGGATAAATCTGATGGGATTGTTTGAAATATTAGAAGTGATTTGGAGGTGGAAATATTGGACTTGTCCAAGAGAGGGATGTCTGATTGGGTGCTTAGGAAGATTACGAGTTTTGGCAATTTTATGGGAGTATCTTGCAAAGGCTTTGAAGAAGAGGTGAAAGCATTGTTTGTAACGATCAAGAATCATCATAAGGAGATCAAACATTGTGGGAAAAAGGAAGAATAGAGAACTTCAAAAACTTACCTGGACTTTAAATGATTCAGGGATGTCGGTATAAAGGAGTTCAACAAGGAGAAAAGGCAGAGGGCCAGATGTTGTGTCATCATGAAGATGAAAATTTAATTTTGGAACATTAAGGGCCCTAATTCCAAAGGGTTTGAGCTGTGATAGAAGTGTGGAAACCAGTTACAGTGTCACAAACCCATACTGAACTCATCTAATCTTGAGGTGCGACTACTATAACCGATCAACTATGCTTACACAATTACCTTAAGATTTAATCCTCATTAAACAAACCATATGAAGGAATGGAGCGCATCTAAAAGAACATAGACACCCATAAGTGTTTAATACACATGCCCGGTCGAGAAATTTACAAAACATAACCTATCCAACTTTGATATTTTACCTCCAAAGTATAAAATACTCAATACTAAGTCCATTGGACCCCAAAGTTGTGACCACCAAGATCCTTAGTCACTATAAAATTGTAATAATAAGATTGAGCTAAACGGCTCAGCAAGTAACTAACATGATCAATAGGGTTCTCTTTGAACGTAACATGTAACTCGATATTTCATAACATTTCAAATATTGAAAACTTATAATGCGGTTCAATGAAATAATTTCATAAATAAATATAAAAATCAAAAGTTCTTAACAAAGGGAGAGATTAAAATAATTGGTGAAGATGCCCAGACTACCATATAGCTAAGCAGCACTGAATACAGAGTGCCAATCCCCAATGATACCCGAAGCAAAGCTCACAACTCATACTATCATGAGTGCTCACTGTTACCCCAATAATCAAAGGAAATTCAGCTAATTCACAGATATCCTCGTTGAGGCTAGGCCAAAAGGCTCACAACTGTCAGTAGAGGCCATATATCCTCATTGATCAGATGAGGCCAGATATACTACTTGGCCAAGAGTCCTATAATTTGCTTGTAGGTATGGTATTATTTTAGGAAAAATCCTTAAAAAATCATTCACACACACACACACACACACACATATATATATATCACATGAAATTCCTTTCAAATTCGCCATTGGTTTCACAATTCAGATCGTATCCCAATTATATTATATTCCGGAATTCATATATATATTAGATTCCCAAGTCAAATAATATATCGGATTCCAAATTCAAATCCTATTTCAAATTCCAAAGTCAAATCATATATTAGTTTAATAATTCTAACCGTATATCAGAAAACCAAATAGAAATTCCAATTCAATACCAAAATATTTAAAGGCGGCTCTAAAAGAATTCAAATATTTAGAAGTTCAGAAATTCAAATAAATAACAACATTTAAGAATTCAATATTTAGAAGTTCAAAGATTAATAGAAACGCTAATTTAGAGTTCAAATATTTAGAAGCTTATAAATCCAAATAGAAACCCTAATTAATAGTTCAAATATTTATAAGATTGAAAATCCAAATAGAAACCCTAATTCAAAACCCAATTAACATAGGTTAGATAATTTCAGATGTAGCCAATTCTAACACATTAAACGAACAACTTCTCAGCTTTTGTTCTCAGTTCTCTCAGGTCTATACTCGTCTTGTATTTTAATTTCTTTCAAGACTTGGGATTCATCAGGTTTAAGGCAAGTTTTTTTATGTATAGCCAAATGGCTTGAGGCTAGTGACCAGTGTCAAGAGGCTAGGCAAGGTTTTAAATTTCAATTTCGCTAGGGGGGCTTGGCGAAATTTCACCAATATTTCGGCAAAATTTGGATATATTGGCTAAAATTTGCCAGGTTGCACAATGGAAAATAGCAACATTTCGGCGGCATGTTGGTGAAATTTAAAATCTTGAGGCTAGGAACAAATGTCAATGTGCAAGTACGAGGTGTCAACAAGATAGGGACATGTCAACAAATTAGCACTGGGTGTCAATAAGCTAGCATGAGTGTCATGTAAGTAGGTGCTAGGTGTCATTTAAGTAAATGTCAAGTGCCATGCAATTAAGTGCTAGGTGTCATGTATAAGGTGCCAAGTGTCACGCAAATAGGTGCTAGGTGTCATGCATATAGGTGTTCAGTCTAATGCATAGGTGCTAGGTCTCATGCATGTAGGTGTTTAGTGTCATGCATGTGGTGGTAGGTGCCATACATGTAGGTACTAAGTGTCAGGTAAGTGGTGCTAGTAATTTTACTTTTTAATCCTTGCATGCGCTACTTATTACCATTCAACCAAAGAGGCAAAGACCTTTTTACTCTTTAGTTCTTGCATACATTAGTTATGCCATACAGCCTTAGTTATATACATTCAGTATGTACAAAACTTTTCTAAGTACATTTTGGGTCTTTACATGTAGTATGTTTTCAGGAGACAAAACTGGAAGTCATATCTGAGTCCATATTGTTAGAGGTGTGGGCTGAAAGGGAGGTGGTTTTTTTCTATATACCATGTTAGAGAATAGCGAATATCATGTAATATATAATTTTTTTTTAATTTAAGGAAAACCCCTAGGCCATAGGACTTGGAGCGCTCTACCGGAGGGAGGGGGTTGAGGTAGTGACCCTGGCCTGTATATTAAAATCGAAAAAAAAGAAGTACAAGGGGACACATATGAACCTTATCCCTTGTGCAAACTTTAGAAACAAACATTTTGTGGAACACAATGCATGAGACGAAGATCCTTTTATAAACTAAGGATCTCAATACACACTCATTTCTGAACACCTTTAAGACTAAACAAACCAGCCTTATCCAGTCGAATGGCCATACTACATTGAAGATGTAAATCAGCTTTAACATGATAAGCAATATTCTGATCTTGAATGCATGTGAAAGAAGCAAGAGAGTCTGCAGCTGAGTTAGCATCTCTAAACACATGATTTAGACTAAATGGCTGAATACTCCTAATCTTTTTAATCCATGAATGAAGAACCCATTGACAAGAAAACCTACCCTTCAAAATTTCCACCAAAGATTGAGAATCCGATTCTACTTCCACATTTACCATACCCAAGACGTTAGCAAAATTCAAACCATCAAGCAATGCACGGGCTTCAGCAACCATATTAGATACCTCACCAAATGGAGAAACCAAAAGTAAACTCACTATTGGAATTTCTAATAATACCTCCCCCACCTGCCAAACCAGTTGAACCTTTGAATGCTCCTTCCACATTGAGTTTTTAGAGTCTAACGTTAGGCTTCAACCAGCGAACATCAAACACAACCTTTGGTTTTGGCGTAATGATGGACACAAAGAGAGCTTCTAAAGCCAATTGATTCATAAAACTAGACTCCTTATGGATGCTAATCAAATCAGACATATTGGATATTTTAGAGATAATCAATCTAACAGAGTTTGCCTTCCTATCATGGAACATCATATTGCGTTCCAACCAGACTTTCCATAAGATAAAAGAAGGAAGCATTCCTCTCAAATACCCAATTTGAGTTCTGGTAGTAATTAAGGCATACCACAACTTAACCCAGTCAATCACATGCTGACCTTCAATGTGAGTTACATTAAATAAAGGAGAGAAGAACCTCCATACCTGATCCGAGAGTTCACTGGTAGAAAACAAATAATTTGCTGATTCCTCTTGAGATGCATTACAATACCAATACTTTGAAGCCAGCCGAACACCAATAGATTTAAAACCTCCACTGGTACAGCATTATTAAATATTCTCCAAAAGGAAACAACTCACCTTAGTCAGAATAACATTCAACCAAATCCACTTATGCCATGCCATTTGAGCACCTTGATTCAAATTGTGATGTCCTATGATTGGTATGAGAACCATGGAATTATTTTCAATAATTATTATATATGTAAGATTATATCATAGATTTTGACTGTAATGGCAAACATTAAAAGCAATTGGTTTTACTTTTGAAGCATGTTAAGTGCACCACAGACATGATATACATAGTGATTTGTATATAGACATACTGTATTCTATTCATTTGGTTTCTTGCTATTGCTTCTTCCGTTATTTCTGTTTTTCATAGGGAAAGATAGACTTCAAGGATCGAGAAACTTATGAGTTCCTATTCAAGGATTATTGGGAGATAATAAAGGAGAAAGAAGGCATAACATTGGAGAGTCTCCATTCTGCAGATGCTCAATTGAAGAAGGGTGAGAACTATAAGAGCGGCTCAGATTCTGATAATTTTGCTAGAGGCAAAGACGTAGATCAGCTTTTACTGTCTGATATTGATTATATGGATGATAGAGTTGAAGATGAGGCAATGCTATTTATGGGGGAATCCAAGAAGACAAGTGGTTTGGTGAAGAAGATGAGAGAAAAGGTCAAATCAAAGAACAAGGAGTTTATTGGGTGGGGATCAAAGTCTCTCATTGAATTTCTTGCATCAATTGGTAAAGATACAAGCGTAGAATTATCTCAATATGATGTTACTGCTATTGTCAATAAATATATCTATGAGCACAATCTTCTTCACTCTGAAAAAAAGAAGATGGTTCTGTGTGATGTGAGGCTCCGGTCTGTTCTTGGGAGGAAGTTGGTGAACCGAAATAAAATTTATGACCTGCTGGAACCCCACTTTGCAGAGAACCAGGAGGAATCTGAGGATGAATGTAGATACAGTTCAGAAGAGGGGGCAGTCTTGATGACCTGTAAAAGGCGTAGAACATTGAGCTCAAATAAAACAATGCACCCAAAGGAAATGGCTTCATCGACACCACAAAGCTGTTTTGCCTCTGTAATCACTAATAACATTAAGCTTGTTTATCTGAAAAGGAGTTTGGTTGAGGATCTCCTAAAGTGTCCTGATACCTTCGAAGAAAAAGTGATTGGAAGTTTTGTTAGGGTCAAATCTGATCCAAATGTCTTTTTTCAAAAACATTGTCACCAGCTTGTGCAAATTACAGGTAATTCCTGCAACGGATATGCATTTCATTTATAGATGTTAATCAATTATCTTCCTTTCTGTCTGGTTAAGCTATAGTTTGAGCTGCATAGGTTGTATTGTGGTCGAAACTTGAATGATCCTATACATGACCCTCACTTATGCACTGAAAAGTGATCCAAGTCATAAAAGCAGAAACTTACTTTCATGAAGTCTCCAAGAGTTAGAAGTTAAATTTTCTGAATTTGAAGGAATTAGGATTTCTAGAACTGTTAAGATAATGAATATACGGGTTAAATGTTCAAACAGAAGCTAAGGTTTTGCAAAGTGGTTCACTAATACCGAGGAAACAAACTTGCCGGTCTAACACAGTAGAATTATAAGAACTAAAGATTCTAATTGTCTCAAAGCCATTTTAGGATTAAATTGTGAGCTAGTATTAAACTAGAACTAGAAAAATACAGCAAATCAAGAGGGGAATCAAAGAGCTATTGAACATGCTCTGACATCAGCCAAACGCACACCAAAATGCTGCCGAGCAGGCAGAAACTTTACAACTCTGAGAACAGCCGTGAAAGTCTTCTATTTCTTTCAAAAAGGTGCTGCTCAAAGAATTACAACAGATATATATGATAATCCCCAAACAAATCTTATTTACATCCATTCTAACAAATTTGGATTACTAAAAGGCTAAAATAGATATGGCAAGAGAGAATTACGCTCAAAAATAACATATGACTTATAAGCGAATAAGACACGACATAAATAACCTAATTGGACCATATTTAAAGGAATATGAAAACTGAAAAGGACGCAAACGGAAATAAACTAAGGACACAAAAGGTGGATGTAAAAGCCTTAGCTTCGAGCCTTCTTGAATTCCGTTATGTCCTTTTTGTAAAGTAAATCGATGGCTACTAAGCATTTTTCAATTGATTAACCTTGCACCTTAATGGCCACAATTGGTTAAATTAATCATGATAAAAATGTTCATGATTCAGTCGTGTAATGTTTCTTGAACATGGTTGAAGCCTTCCATTTTGTTCAGGGGATATGGCCATTCTACTGCTTTGTTCAATCAAGCATGGATTTAATACATGTTCCTTAACAAGCGTGCAATTCAGGGCACAACTGTTTATTGGGCCTCTTATTTAACCGTAGAGCCTCTCTTATAAGGAAACTGATTTTCTTCACAAGTTCTATAGGGCCATGTCGGCTTCTCTAGAAACATCTTTTCTCCTCTTTGGGCCCTGTGGGTTTTTCTTGCAAAGAAGCCCTCTCGCATCTATTGTGGGGTTTCTTTCGTAAAGAATATCTCACATCTTTTATATTATTATTATTGTGTTATGGATCTAGCCGTTATTCCAAAAGCCCCAAGATTGATGGAAACTTATTTGATTAGCCCCTTAACATTTAGGATTGTAACAACCACCACGCTTCCGTAGCTGACGTCGACGACGGTCCACTCCATCGATACTGACCCAATGGTAGCCTTTTCTCTATTTGACAGCTCCATTCACCTAATCAGTATTTAATGGCGTAGCACCATGCCTATACATAATACCAAGACCTTTTAATCCAGCCTATTGTCACCTCCTTCGTGGCTTGAACCCGTGACATGGTGCCTGCTCTGATACCAATTGTTACGGACGTAACCGTTATTCCAAAAGCCTCAGGACTGATGGAAACTTATTTGGTTAAGCCCTTTACATTTAGGATTAGTAACAGATTATCATTATTATTATTGTTTTGCATAGAGTTTTGTTAGTGGATTCATCTGTAATATGTTTAGTAGCTAGTGGTATTTTGTGTTTTTCTATTTTATAGATGTCTAAATCATACATATAAGTACAATATGAGTCATGGGAGAGATACAGAGTATTGGCAATCTCTCCTCTTATTCTTTCTTTTCTCTTCTTCTTTATACTATTCTTGTACCTTATTCCCTAAGCATAACATGGAATTAGAGCAATCTGATTGATTAGGCTAGTAGTTTAATCTCTACTTCTTCCCCTTTAATTTTCGAGGATCTGAAATCTTTTTGGTTTGTGATTAGTTCTTGCAATTCTAAATGTGACCTAAGATTCTCTCTCTCTCTCTCTCTCTCTCTCTCTCTCTCTCTCTCTCTCTTTTAGTTTTCTTTTCTTTTTTTCTTCTCATGAACAGTGTTTCTGTCATGCCTGAAATCCATGGTACAATAATCTATATCTGCGCATGGACCTCGAGGTGAGACCTTTGAATCCAACCCTTGAATTCGGTCAATTGGATCAACAAGCAACTAATAAAACATCACTCATAATAATATGAGAGTAAATAAAAAATGCGGAAGTCTCAACATTAAAATTCTTGAATCCATACATCAAACCATGGTACTCAAATAAATCTGATAACCTTTGAGGAAACTAGTAATACTACGTCTTTAATTGATTACATTTCCAAGTTCCAAATATAAAAACTATAAATGAAATGAAAGAAGTCCATGCAGAGCACTGTCCACCAGTCCAGATTCACCGCTCCTAACTTCATCATTAACCTGAAATGTTGTCGCATAAAGGTGTGAGCTTATGAGGCTCAATAAGAAACCATGAGCCAACGTCCTCATGATATCACATAACATACAATGGATATAAATTCATTACAGTAATAATAACAAGCGTGTTATCAACATTCATTATGTAGCACATGTAAAAATTATACTTACATGAAAGGATGTATGAAATGCCATGATAAATGCAGTCAATCACACGATTCTAAAATGAATATGAATAATGCAAGAATACAGAGAAATGTTCCCTAATTTAAGATGTATGTATTATGCCTTGTCTCGCATTAATCCTTGCCTATCAACAGTAACTTCATCTCCATCAAAGTTTCTTCAAATTACATTAGTCCAAGGAGTGACCGGAACACAACCTCTTCATTTTCGGGGAATACAACCCCAAGGTATGAATAAACCCTACCATTTTCTGGGAATTATAACCCAAGGTGCAGGACGGATCCTAGTCCTTTTGGGAATTTCAACCCAAGGTAAACACCGACCCTCTGAGCTCCATCTCGAATGGAAACCTAGAACCAATATTTCTCCATAGGCTCCCTTCACACTAAACACCACATATTGATGCATGAATGCGTAGTACAAACCTGAATCCCACCTTTGTGATATCTCATACTTCTACACAAGTATGAATCACTCAATCACACACATCACATCTGAATTTAGGACCACTTCACCACTTCTCATGGATATAATTAATCTCATAGGACTATTCACAACCATAGGTATTTTATGCAATTCTGCATAGAGTATCTTAATTCCATACAAATCATATCATACTTAACCTAGTCATCACATATCACCATTATTGCAATAATTCATGGAATGTATATTTCAACATGTGTTATCTCCATACAGTTCATTAACATAGAAATCATTTGTAAGAAAAGTTAATTAATCAATTTCACGTAATTTAATCTGAAATCAAATAAATTCTCCTGATCGGGCGGCCGGACCTATCACTCGGTCGACTGGTCCACTACAAAACACTTCTGTTAAAAACAACAACCCAATGCTCGGTCGACCGAACAAACTACTTGGTCTACCGGGTCACTACAGAAGGATTCTGTTAATCCAGCAATCGGTCGACCGAACAAAGCACTCGGTCGACCAGGTCACTACAGAGTGATTCTGTAATCCAGTACTCGGTCTACCAGAACGTATCACCCGGCTGACCGGACACCTCCCTAGGTCGACCGTACGAACCCAATCGGTCGACCGGGTCTCGCAACCCAGAAATTTCCAGATTTTAATCATATGATAATTCATGTCTAGAACATGATGCATTACCTTAATTCAATCTTAACAACAAATATAAGGTTTCTAGAAACATTCTAGCAAGGATATTCCATGCACTCATAATACTTCAAAAAGGTCTACATAGCATGGTATCATATATACTATATATATGAACATGAACAGTTTCTCTCAACTAATATATTAAGGTCTAATCTCATGCTTATATCGAGTATTTACATATATATTCTCTAAGAATTATACACACTCGTGTAACAATATTATACATAGAATACTATACTAATAACATGAAGAAGAACCAATGGTACTTACCTCTCTCTAGCTGTCCTGAAAAATCTGCTGCTACAAGGCTTTCTTCTTCTCCTCCCTCTCTTCTTTGTTCTGCAAAACCAGCCTCCAACTCTCCAATTCGTGCAAGACCATCTAAGAGACAAATTTTGCTCTCTTATTATTCTAATTGTAACAGCCAAAAGAGTAATGGTAGAGCTCTTCCCATAACTCCCCCACCCCCCCAAACAAACACACACACACTAACTACCACTAACCATGTCTAATACACCTATTAATTCTCCAATTACATTGGCCAGCGACGATTCATGATCTTGGGCCCAAGTAGTTCAGACCTAAGCATAAACTATAATTACACACGACACCCCTAACTTTGTTTAATTACATTTTTGGTCCAATTTCACAAATTCATTACAATTAAGCACTAACAAAATATAATTCAACAAAAGAATAAGTTAATTACAATAATTATTTTTAATTTGGTTAATTAATGATTTTAAATTATTTTAAATTAAATTCGATGTTTAGCTCACTACAATCTACCTCCCTTAAAGAAATTTCGTCTTGAAATTTACATACCTCAATCCGAGAATTAATGCGGGTAACGATTTCGAATCTCTGACTCCAACTCCCATGATGCTTCGAACTCGTCATGATGACTCCACTGAATCTTCACTAAGGAAATGGTCTTCGTCCTCAACACTTGCTCCTTCCGGTTCAATATTCGCCTACGTTGCTCCTCGTAAGTCATATCCTCACGAAGCTGAAGCTGCCTCCAATCAAGAACATGCAACGGATCAGGCTCATACTTCCGCAACATTGATACATGAAAGACATTATGTATGGCTGATAGCTGCGGTGGTAATGAAACCCGATACGCTACACTTCCAAAACGATCCAACACTTCAAAATGTCCAATAAAACGCGGTGCTAGCTCTCCTTTCTTACCAAATCTTATCACACCATTCATCTATGAAACCTTCAAAAAGACATGATCACCAACCGCCAACTCAAGGTCTCTTCTCCTCCAATCTGCATAACTCTTTTGCTGACTTTGAGCTACTCTTAACCTCTCTCTGATCGCTTTCACCTTTTTGATAGTTTCCTAGATTATCTTTGGTCCAAGGACACTACTCTCACCAACCTCGGCCCAACAACTAGGAGATCTGCACAGTCTCCCATACAGTGCTTCGAATGAAGTTATGCCGATACCAGATTGATAACTGTTATTATATGATAATTCTACCATTGGAAGATGATCGCCCCAACTATCTTTGAAATCCAACATACATGCTAGCAACATATCTTCCAAAATATGGCTCACTGGCTTTGTTTGCGGATGAAATACTGTACTGAAATCAAGCTGAGTACCCAAGGCCTTCTGCAAACTCGTCCAAAACTTTGAAGTGAACCTGGAATCTCGATCTGAAACAATGCTTACAGGAACTCCATGCAATCTGATGATCTCTCGGACGTACAATCTTGCAAGCTCATCCAAAGATGGTTTGACTCTCACTGGTAAAAAGTGAGCTGACTTAGTCAACCGGTTCACAATTACCCAATGTTCTCATGTGCTCCACCTTAACCTGCTGACACATAAGACAACGAGCCACAGACTGAGCTACATCTCTCTTCATCCCCGGCCACCAATATAATTACGCAAATCACGATACATCTTGGTACCCCTAGGATGAATGGAATATCACGACTTGTGAGACTCATCTAAAATCTCTCTCCTGAAGACAATGAGCCACAAACTCATAAACACCGAGCCACAAACTGTGCTACATCTCTCTTCATCCCCGACCACCAATATAATTGCACAAATCACGATACATCTTGGTACCCCCAGGATGAATGGAATATCGTGACTTGTGAGACTCATCTAAAATCTCTCTCCTGATAGATGAATCGTCTGGAACACAAATTTGACCTTTGAATCTGATCATACCGTCTGACTGAATTGTCCAATCCTGCTTCTCCTCGTCTGCTGCTAACAATTGAAGTTTCTGATCCAACTTTTGCCCATCTGCAATTCTGTCCAACAACAAAGGTCTGGCTACAAGACTGATACTCTTCCTCTTTTCCAACCGCACATTCAAAACTCTGAATGTCTCAACCAAACTCCACTCTTGCCCCATTAGATAAGCCAACATACCATGAGGCTTATGGCTCAAGGCATCAACAGTCACATTCGCCTTACCTAGATGATATTGAAGTATAGATACATAGTCATGCACTAACTCCATCCACCTTCTCTGTTGTATATTTAGCTCCTTCTGAGTGAAGAGATATTTCAAGCTTTTATGATCTATGAATAGCTCAAAATCCTCCCCATACATATAATGTCTCCAGAGTTTCAAAGAGAAAACAACAACTACCAACTCTAAGTCATGAGTGGGATAATTACTCTCATGAGGTTTGAGTTGCTGAGATGCATAGGCCACAACTTGCCCATCTTGCATCAGAACACACCCCAATCCTTGCAGTGAAGCATCGATATACACCATCTTCTTTCCATTGACTGGAATAACAATCTCTTCTTCAACTTCTCAAAGGCCAAATCACACTGCTCGTCCCAATTAAATTTAATATCTTTCCTGGTCAAACAAGTTAATGGGGCTGCAATCTTGGAGAATTCCTCAATGAATCTCCGATAATAGCCAGCCAAACCCAAGAAAATCCTAATCTCAGATGCATTCTTCGTTCTCTCCCAACTCATAATTGCCTCTACTATCCCTGAATCCACAGAGATGCCCTTCCTAGAAACCACATGACCCAAAAATCTGACTTGATCTTTCCAAAAGTCACACTTCCCGAACTTAGCATATAACTGATGGTCCTGCAGTGTCTGCAAAGCATTCCTCAAGTGTTCTTCATGCTCTTCCCTAGATTTGGAATAGATCAGAATGTCATCGACAAAAATAACGAAAAACTGGTCTAAATGAGGTCTGAACACTATGCGTTACCAATCAAAAAAAAAAAAAAAACACTATGCATCATATCCATAAATGCTGCATGTGCGTTCATCAGTCCAAATGGCATCACAACAAACTCATAATGACCATATCGAGTACGAAACGCAGTCTTCTGAATATCTTCTTCTCTGATCCGCAACTGATGATAACCAGATCTCAAATCTATCTTGGAAAAGAATTGAGCCCCTCTCAACCGATCAAATAAATCATCGATCCTAGGTAGTGGGTACTTATTCTTGATAGTCACCTGATTAAGCTGCCTATAATCAATACGCAATCGAAAGGAACCATCCTTCTTCTTCACAAATAACACAGGCACTTCCCAAGGCGAAACACTAGATTTGATAAATCCTAGCTTCAACAAACCGTCTAACTGCTCCTTGAGCTCTCACAATTCCGTTGTTGCCATCCGATAGGTCGCCAATGAAATAAGAAATCCATCTAATACCTTCTTCTGGTTTCTTAGAAATCTCAAACATCTACCCTCAGGAAACTCAAACAATACCGATTTCTCAAAGCAGTCAACCTTGGCATGATAGGCAGCAAGTCAATCCATTCCCAAGATGACATCAAACTCCGCCATATCTAATACAATCAAATCGACCTCTAGATTCAGGTCACCTACTCTAACCACACAAGCAAGGCATACTCGGTGTAGAGTAGCTACCCTTCAACTGAATTGGCCACAGACAAAGGTTCATCCAAAATAGAAGGTTGAAGACCCAAAGACACCATAAATTGACCAGCAAGAAATGAATGCGATGCACCCGAATCAAACAATACACGAGCTGGTGACTGAAACATATGTAGAGTGCTTTCCATCTTTGCGTTGGACGCTCCCGCTCCCTCATCTCTTGGTGCAACTCCGGCTGTCATGACATTGACCCTGCCTCGTTGAGGTGGTCTAGTTGCAATAGGTGGTCTTTGACCCTCGGTCCTGATAGGCTCCTGGCAAAACCTCTTAAGTCTTAACATGTCCCTCCTTCCTGCAGTTGAAACATGTCAAAGGTCCTCTGGTCGCGTGTGGAACAAATGGTGCTGAAGCTGGTGCCACTACTGCTGGAACTGGCCTCTCCGGTCTCGCATCTGATCGAAATCGCTTCTCTCCCTCTGCTGACTAGTCTGGAATCTCCCTCTATCAGTCCTGAACCTGAAGTTCTCCCTTTGCTTGTGGAACCTCTCATTGTCTCGCTCTACCCTCCGAGCACATTCCAAAACCTGAGAATAGGTCTTGAACCCATGCGACACGACTTTGGACTTGATAATTGGTCGCAAACCCGCCTCAAACTTAGCAGCTTTGTCCTCCTCATCCGAGATCACATGAGGTGCGAATCGGGATAAGGTGGCAAACTGCCCCTTATACTGTGCCACAGTGAGCGATCCCTGCTCAAGCTTCAAGAACTCCACTGCCTTCAGATGACGGTAACTGCTCGGAAAATAAGTCTCAAAGAACTGCCGACGAAACTCCTAGTCAGTAATCTCCCCATGAGTCCTCTCTACCATCTCCCACCAATGGTAGACCTCACTCTTCAGCATGAAGACGGCCAAAATCACTTTCTGGTCTGTTGGGCATCCCATTGCCCTGAAGGTCTTCTCGATCTCAATAATTCACTCTTGAGCTCTCATCGGCTCCCCCTCACCATCAAAGGATGGCGGTGGAAGTTTCTTGAACCACTCGAGCCATTGGATGCCTCCAAAGTCTCTCTGCCCCATCTGAGTCTGCCTTATATCCTGCTCTCTCTATAGAGAAGCAACCATATCCCTTATTATCCTGTAGAACCCAGCCATCTGAGGATCTACATCAGCCCTAGATGATCCCTCTCCAACAGAGCTCCTTGTTTTTCCCGCCATCTACAGTTAAACAAATTTTTAAGTATTCGTACACAGAGTATTTAAATCAATCATATGCAATCAGCAAACAATGTACAATTCATGTTATACACACAACACACAAATTTAGTCTAGATTCTTCTTCTAGGCGATTCCTAATATTCATGTGTATATGTTTTCTCCCTAGGTTCACTAAACCTAGTGCTCTGATACCAATTTATCATGCCCCGAAATCCATGGCACGATAATCTATATTTGCGCACAGATCTCTAAGTGTGATCTTCGAATCCAACCCTTGAATTCGGTCAATTGGATCAACAAGCAACTAATAAAACATCACCCATAATAATATCAGAGTAAATAAAAAAATGCGGAAGTCTTAACATTAAAATTCTTGAATCCATACATCAAACCATGGTACTCAAATAAATCTGATAACCCTTGAGAAAACTAATAATACCATGTCTTTAATCGATTACATTTCCAAATTCCAAATATAAAATTTATAAATGAAATGAAACAAGTCCATATAGAACACTATCCACTAGTCCAGATTCACCGCTCCTAACTTCATCATTAACATGGAATGTTGTCGCATAAAGGTGTGAGCTTATGTGGCTCAATAAGAAACCACGAGCCAACGTCCTCATGATATCACATAACATATAATGGATATAAATTCATTACAGTAATCATAACAAGCATGTTATCAACATTCATTATGTAGCACATGTAAAAATTATACTTAAATGGAAGGATATATGAGATGCTCAATGGCATGATAAATGTAGTCAATCACATGATTCTAAAATGAATATGAATAATGCAAGAATACAAATTTTTTTTCCCTAATCTAAGATATATGTATTATGCCTTGTCTCGTGTTAAGCCTTGCCTATCAACAATAACCTCATCTTAATCAAAGTTTCTGGGAATTACATTAACCCAAGGAGTGACTGGAACACACCCTCTTTATTTTCGGGGAATACAACCCCAAGGTATGAGTAAACCCTACCATTTTCTAGGAATTATAACCCAAGGTGGAGGATGGACCCTAGTCCCTTTGGAGATTTCAACCCAAGGTGGACACCGACCCTCTAAGTTCCATCTCGAATGGAAGCCCAGAACCAATATTTCTCCATAGGCTCCCTTACCACTAATCACCGCATAATGATGCATGAATGCATAGTACAAACCTGAATCCCACCTTTGTGATATGTCATACTTCTACGCACAAGTATGAATCACATATATCACATCTAAACTTAGGATCACTTCACCACTTCTCATGCATATAATTAATCTCATAATACTATTCACAACCATAGGTATTTTATGCAATTCTTCATTGAGTATCTTAATTTCATACAACTCATATCTTACTTAACCTAGTCATCGCATATCACCATTATTGCAATAATTCATGGAATGTAAATTTCAACAAGTATGTGTTATCTCCATACAATTCATTAGCATAGAAATCATTTGTAAGAAAAGTTAGTTAATCAATTTCACATAATTTAATCTGAAATCAAATAAATTCTCCTGATCGGTCGATCGGACCTATCACTCGGTCTACCGGTCCACTACAGATGTTAAAAACAACAACCCAGTGCCCTGTCAACCGGACAAACTACTCGGTCGACCGGGTCACTAAAGAAGGATTTTGCCAACCTAGCAATCGGTCGACCGAACAAAGCACTCGGTCGACCGGGTCACTATAGAGTGATTCTGTAACCCAGTACTTGGTCCACCGGAATGTATCACCCGGTTGACCGGACACCTCCCTCCGTTGACCGGACAAACCCAATCGGTCTACCGGGTCCCATAACCTAGAAATTTCCAGATTTGAATCATATGATAATTCAAGTCTAGAACATTACCTTCATTCAATCTTAACAACAAATATAAGGTTTCTAGAAACATTCTAACAAAGATATTCCATGCACTCATGATACTTCAAAAAGGTCTACATAACATGGTATCATATGTACTATATATATGAAAATGGACAGTTTCTCTTAGTTAATATGTTAACGTCTAATCTCATGCATATATCGAGTATTTACATATATATTCTCTAAGAATTATACACACTCATGTAACAATCTTATACATAGATTACTATACTAATAACATGAAGGAGAAACAATGGTACTTGCCTCTCTCTAGCTGTCCAGAAAAATCTGCTCCTACTAGGCTTTCTTCTTCTCCTCCCTCTCTTCTTTGTTCTGCAAAACCAGCCTCCAACTCTCCAATTCGTGCAAGCATCTAAGAGACAAACTTTGTCTCTTATTAGTCTAATTGTAACAGTCAAAGGAGTAATGGTAGAGTTATTCCCATAACTCCCATTCCGTTAATATCCTCACACTAACTAACACTAACCATGTCTAATACACCTATCAATTATCCAGCTACATGGGCCAATGACCATTCATGATCTTGGGCCAATGTAGTTCAGCCCAAAAGCCCAAACCATAAACTATTATTACACACGGCACCCCTAACTTTTTTAATTAGAGTTTTGGCCCAATTTCACAAGTTCATTACAATTAAGCACTTAGACAATATAATTCAACAAAAGAATAAGTTAATTATAATAATTATTTTTGATTTGATTAATTCATGATTTTAAATTAAATTTCTATGTCTGGTCACTACAGTTTCGTGAACAATAACTTATGAACAGTGTTATCAACACCTTTTTTTCCTTTTATTTATTTAATTGTTATTATTATTATTTTTAGGGGGGGTGGGGGTGGTGTTCGATGTGGTTCCATATATAGAAGATGATATGCTATTAATGAACAGACTGTAGCAAATTGGAAGCTTTTCTTTGGTTCATGTTGATGTTTGATACCTGCAGCTGCTAATGGAAATTGTTTAAAGATTCTGATCAAGATTTTCAATGTGGCAGACTTGTCGCGACATATCGACGATTTAGAATGTGTCGACACGAAATCCTTGGGAAGTCACAGATTTCCCATTTCCCTGCGACATGAGGGAAAAACTATATTTTTTTTTTTTAAAAACAAAACCCTATAAAATAATGAAAACATAAATAAATGTTTATTTTTTTCCCCCGATATCGCGACATGTCGAGAAATGTCGCAGGTCTTACCAGTCTGCGACATGTTTTGTGACATCGACATTGCAAACCTTGATTGTGACTAATGTTTTGGATTGAATATATTTTTGGTTCATGTTGGAAGTTTGTAACCTATTTGTTTATAGATCAAAGTTGTATGTGTGAGTAGAGTTGGCTGCCACGGGTGATTCAAATCTTGAAGTTATGCATTAATCTGATTTTGTCATTATGCTAATGACTGCCATTAAGCTTAATGGAAGCAACTAAGTTTAGTGGGCTAACGCCGTGGAAGTTTTCTTCACTGCAATAGGGAAAACGAAATAAATTTTAGAAGATAAAGCTAGTTCTAGTGCTCCAACTTTCTCAGAATAGAATAAGAAGATGCTCCAATCAGAACTTCGTTATGTAATAATATGGAGCAAAGGATTAGCAGTCGAATGATATTTCTTGATACCTCTGAACAAGTTTGGATACATGTCATCAAACTTATTCAGGGTTGAATTATGCTTACTAGAGTTTACCAACTTTCCCAGAAATACTTTAGTGTTTAGTAAGGAGATTGGAGTTTAGAGGGTTATTATGCAGACTTGATAAATGTTTGTCATTAGCTGATTACCTGAACCTATATTAGCCCATTACCTCTAGTTCTCGGATGGAATGGCAAAGGGATGAAGTTCGTCTAACCAAATACCTCTCAGGCTTGAAACCAGAGTATGAACTAGTTCGAGCCCAGATCCTAGCAAGTCCAAAGCTGCCACCTTTGCTAGATACTTTTGCTAGGCTTCCGAGAGCATCTATGTCTGATCCTGATTCCCAAGTCATGTCTGAGAGCAATCATGTCTGATTGCTTCAGAATATGAACCATACACACTGAGATATCAACCATAGTCTTCAACATATCAGGTTGTAGGTCATGCAATTAAGACTGCCCATCTCTAAGCTTCTGGCATCACCTCTAGATCATTAGCCTTGGGTTACCTGTATCTGAAATCTTCTAGGCTCTATCTGTCGAACCAAGGGTCTATTAATCGAATCCATAATATGCCATCTGACACTAACAAATGCATCACAGCACGTAGCTTCCAAGCCAAGCATACCTCCATACTGAGGATCCAACGTGCAGTTCATGCTATTAACCTGGTCACGCACCAAAGTTTGTTCTTCTTTAGGTTTAGTCCATTGAGCCAATACCATGTCTACTAGACAAAGAGATGCACCCCCTTTGGACATTGCTAGCAACTCAAATGCAACCCAAATGTAGTACCTCAATCATATGCAAACATGCCTTCATGTTCCTCCTTCGTCAACATCCTTCACTAACGTCCTCACTTATATGCTCCTGGCCATGGTTCAAAATATCTTATTAAGGTAGAGTATCTTTCCTCTAATAAAAGGAAACATATTGAAATGTGCAAGAAAACTCCGTAAAAATTCATGGAAACATTAGAAACTTATTGAAACTCTTAAGTACTTGAAACACGACTCGTGTAGATACAAAGATAAGCTTAAAAAATGATGAATTAATATGACTTAATGTCATACACCACTCACATAGTATATTAGTGTGGAAACAAAACTTAGAAAGCTTAATTGAATGTAAAGGAAAGCTGTAATATAACAACTAATGTAATAGAATAAACAAACTAATCATTTCTCAATGAATACATCAATTACCTTTAAGGAATAAGATTTGATCAAGTTTAATATCTAACATAGCTGCTCGATCATATCTATCAATGTGTGATTTTGATTCCTTACATGAATCAAGTTACGTAATTTAGAATGGCAGATTAAATTTGTTCAATCATTAATAATTATTATAATTGTTGACTTGCAAGTGGTCAATAATCCTAGCCATTGATTTGTGATTTGGATCATTGATCTTTATCTCAATTGTTAGATCTAAGATTATTTTTTTAGAATTATTGATCGTATTTGATTTTTGATATTAGTATTTGATTTGTGATTTGGGCCGTTAGTCATTAGTTTTAACTGCTGATTTGTCATATGAACCATTGATTTCAAATATCGATCATTGGATTTGAGAATTTCAGTTAGTTTGGATTTTAATTTTGTTCTTGTTTTACTCATGGACAATAAATCTAATAGAAAATCAGAAAGTTATAGTATGAAGCTATTTATTATACTATATTATTATATATAGTTATAAATATGTTTGCTTGTATATATATATATATGTATATATATTTTTTTGTTAGTGAGTTTATGAGTAGCTAAATATATGTAATTAAAAGTCTGCTTGGATATCTTACATGATACACCGACGGTGTATCAAATAGTCTCTAAGATAGTCTTTACTAAAGTCTGCTTGCGTATATTTATATTACACCAACGGTGAGTCAAATAAAACTTAACTAAAACCTGCTTATGTATTTTAAATGTTACATTGGTGGTGTATCAAGTAATTCTTTAGGTCTTTTAAGCCAATGCTTTTGTTGACAGCAGCCAAAGAAAGGAGGAGGAGGAAGAGGAAGAGGAAGGAAAAAAAACTGGTAAGCCTCTTTCCTATCTCTCTCTCTCCTCCCCCCCTCTTTCTCTCTCTTGAATTGTTCTTTTTTTTTTCTTTTTTCATTTTCAAGTATCAAAAGTTTTTACCATATGGATTGATATCCTTTTTGGATTAGAAGTTCCGACTGAAATTTGCACTACAAAAAGTATTGACTAATATGGTGTAAATATTTATCTGTTATGTGTATCGTATTGCCAAGATTGATGGACATGTGTTGAGTGCATCGGTCGATAGGTATGCTTTTTAGAGCCATGCAATTGGTCTTCTATCATACAAGTCTCAGTGCTTTCCCATACCAGCATCAGCAACACCAACACCCATGTACAAATACCTAGACTACACATTCATACAATTGTCAGGATATGTGCCCCATATCTTAACTTGTTGTTTAGGACCGGTTATGCACTACAGTTGCTCCATGCCTCTTCCGAGGACTAAAGCATTTATTTACTTGTGCCAATCCGTCAACACTCCTCATACAAATGAATTTTTCAATTTATTGATATTGGTCTTCACCTTGTACATACACTTCACAAGCTTGAGGATATTTGATTCTAACGTCAGGTTGTGTAGAATTTTTGAGAATACAACAGCTCAATCCAGAAGAATCTTATCCTGTTAGGAGGCCATAACCCAAAGCATTCCCAGTAACAACTGCAACAACCTGCTACACATACCAGAACCTTTGTAAGGCATCTTTGTTTCATATATTGTATTTGTGTATAGCTCGGTCCATAGAGCTCCGACTAGTGATCCCCAATTTCATTCGTTGGCCCCAAACCATAGCGCTTTCCTTGGTTGCCTCACCCCAAGATCTTTTCTTCGCATGCATCATTTCTTTGTTCTCTTTTCCACACTCAAACCTGTTAGGCATCCAAACTTGTGGGCACAATCCTTCACCTGTTGGCCGGGACCATCTTCCCTCACTTTCTTTCATTTTCCATGTCCTTGGGGTCTTCGTTTGTTTCTTATATTTTTATCCTTCAATGCATTCTCTTGATGTCATCCCTTGGCATGTCCTGGCATTGCTTTGCACCCTGTACGTACCTTCCTTGAGTCTAGACGACTCGGTACATACTAGTACCTTGAAAAACAACTATCCAAGTCATTGTGCAACCATCTATCGCACATACCATTTTTTTCTTATCCAAGGCAGTCATACTCATTCTTGCACGTTAAACCACATTTTTTCCTTCCATTCTTGATTGCTCCCCCACTCAAGGTCATAAAGCATCCCTACATTTTATTGTGCATTCTTAGTACCTTGATGGGCTTACCTTCACCCTGAGCAGCCACTATCTTGTTTGAACACGTGTTCTTACACATTTTTCCGTTATATGTGCTTCCTTTAGTAGCTCAAGCTATTGGTCTTCACCCAAACCTGGCTCTTCTCAAATTAAGCATCATATGCACTTCCTATATGTTGTTTTGTTCTCCTCTAGTACCTCGACAACACTTTCTCCAACCCGAGAAAGCATTTGATTGTTTTGGCATATTGCCATCTCAAACCTGTGTCACTATTCCAGTCTAGTACCTCAACACTGTCGGTGTTTTCATGTGAACCGACACTAAGTTGTTATTACACCTTATTGTATTACATGTATCATGTGCTACTTTGGTATGTTGTTACTATCAATGACTTCGCCCTGAGCTTGCATTGCATTGGTCATACATCTCTGGAACAAACTTTTCCTTCGCCATTTAAGGACTATCATTTTCCACCTTCGTGGAACCATATGTGCCTTCTTATAAAGGTCTCCTTTGCATGTCTAAGCATTCATCTTGTTCATAAAGTTGTCTTGATACCTGACCACCATCCTAACAAAGCCACCTTGTCTGCCAAGTTAGTGTGGCATCATCTACCACCTAGCATCATCCCTGCTAGCGTGTCCATTCAAGACATTACAAATGAGTCATTAAGATTGGTACATTAGTACATTGCTTTTAATTCACTCAAGTGATGCAACCCTGTGCCACCATAGGCTACAAACACCAAGGGGATCCTCTTCTAGACACATTAGCACTAATGCCTGCCTAGAAGTTGTTCAGATACTTCCAACATATCAAAGGCCTCAAATATATTGTCACATCAAACTTCCTCTCGACCTAGACCAGGTTCTTGTAACCATGGTTTTAACCCTCGATATACCCCCTTTCCCTAGGGGGTGATATAAATCCAGGGTGTAATTTTTATTTTACAGTTTATCGGGAGATATATCACGATATCAAGCTATATATTGGGATATTGGCGATATATAGCGATATTTTCCTTTTGCTAAAGTGCTTAGGTCATTATAAGAGGTCGAATAGGGATAGTTTCCCCTTACTTCGATCTATAAAAATACTTAAACTCTGCAAATCTTTTTTTAAACACTTGAAATTTTAATTTTAAATCACTTATTTTGTAAATTTGTCAACTCTTCAAATCAAAGACCGTCTTGACATGGATTTAGTGAAATTTGATACGTTCTTTGTCAAAAATTGCTGAATCAAGTGAAGGTATGTTACAACTCTTTTTATTTATTTTTTATTTTTTTGGTGGCTTCTTTGGTTTAATTTACATCAATTGTAAGGAAATGTATGCCAATTTACGTATGTGATGGATTGGCATGCATTTCATTATGAATTTGTAGATTTGAGAAATTAAAACCCAAAAAGTTTGGGAAAATGAAATTTCTTGGATTTTCACTTAATATTCTATGTTTGATCCTCTAATATGCTAATAATTATGTGCATATATTGAAAGCTTGTTATGGATCGGCCGAAAAAATGAATTTATTTTAGAATTATTTATTTTAATTGCCTGCTAAAAAGTAATTAAAAATGTATATCATTTTTTTAAAAAACAGATTTTAATGGTTTCAAATGTTTTATGTATAAAGTAATAATTTCATTAAAATATTATTGAGTGGTTCAAGCTTTTTACCAATAAATAATAGCAAATTATTAAAAACTTTATTTCTACTTGAAAACTAGAAAATAATTTAAATATCTTAAACATGAAGAAATTTCAAACGGACATATTTTTAATGGATAACTAATTAGATAATTATTAGCTAATTGCCTATGTTAAGCTTGTTGCAAAATCATGAATTTACTATTACAAAATATTTTCTAAAGAAAAATCTTAAAAGATTTGAGCCCATAAAGAACACCATTTGGTATTGAGCCACATGTTTTGAGTGTATATTATCCTTCTATTGGATGTTGGATAATTGTTATTGTTACTATTTTCTATATATAAAACTTTCTGTTTATATTTGCTCGAGTATTTTAGTGACTAATTATGTAGACAGTGATTCCCTTACTTACCTATAAATGCATTACTTGGTCAATGTCATTATTTTTTGTAATGTTTTAAGTTGTTTTAAGTGTAAACATATCTAAATATGCATCTCATAAAGTTTCTTTGCAAATTTTCTCTTTTTTCTAAATGTTTCCCCTATTTCTCCAACTAACTTAATGTACACCATCTAACAGCTTAACCATGATCGCTTGTAACAGAGTACACTACAATGCCAACTTATGCTCTGATATCAACTGTCACACTCAAGTCGTTTTCATGCTGCAGATTGATCGTAGCCTAGGCCAGCCTATGCCATCTGAGTCCAATCTGATCAATAACTATTCCCACATGATGCATCGACTAGATAAGACTTCTTTCGAGTCCCACACACTGTATATCTTGGTGCGTTAACAAGCTATTTCATGGCACCCAACCTGCGCTCGCCCAATTTGTAACATTCTCGTTTGTCAACTCGATGCATCCAACAGTCCAGCAGTGGCATCAATTTCATTAACTAAGCTGATCAGTCAACATGCCCATATAAGGAGCCACGCATTTTGAGTCACTTTTAGTGCCGTGAATAGCCATGTATCCAAAATAGCCCAAACCACCATGCATTAAGGACATATAACCCACAATATGTTCCTCTGGGCCTACTTGAGGCAACCAAGGCAACTCATTTCTTGTATCATCACCACAAACATTGACACAATCTATCTTGCCAAGCATAAGCCCTTTGTGTCGTGGCAAGGTGTTGCCCTGTAACCTTGCTTACTGCAACACATGACCCTTATGGAGCATGTCAAACTTAAACCATGTGTCTACATGAGCCCACGCCAAGCCTACATGTGCCAACGGTAGTCCTCTAACCATTTATGCCTATGAAGCATGTATAGTGCATGCTAGAGCGATATAGCATACTAGCCTCCTCTTGGATAAGGCACAATACTGTTGATCGACCTGCTTTAGCACTGTCCGGGGACTTAGTATCGAAGTACTACGAGACCATAGACATCACTATGTGATTCCAAGGCCAATCTGCAAGCCTCTTGTGAAATGCCTATCTCGTGCCACACTTAGCACGGGAGAGGAAATATCACCTTTTCTAGTACAATCATATTGGGGTTTCCGGAATCGAGTGATGGAGTTGTTATTGGGCCAGGTCTGGAGTTCAAGATCGATAGCTTTCTCAGGAGATGTAATAGAATGATTAACTCGACCCTTGGAAGTTGTAGTTGGTTGACTCGACCTTCCCTTAAAGGTTGTCTTCCAGAAATGGTGTCTCACTAAAGATTGAGGAAGTTTCCTCAGGTAGACTTTCTCTTGCTCGCTTGGCTAGCGAAGTAAATCAGTTCATCGTTTGAAATATCTGTATCCCGTTGCAATTGGTTCTGCAAGTACTCTTCCTTTGAGCTTGGGCTATTCGTCCACATTCGTTCGGTTCTATGTTCTACCTGTCCATTAGTTCAAGTCCATTTCTCCGTAATAAGCCTGCTGAAAAATGATTTCCAAGTATATGGAATGTGTTGCAATATAAACAACAGTAAAGATAAAACAACCACCTTTCTTAATTGAAATGAAAGAAAAATTGAGTAAACTTTTGAAAAATGTTTAAATAAATCATGGTGTTGGAGTATTGGTAGTTAATAATGCTATCCCCTTTGTGTGGTTTTCTCTCTTCAAAAGTAAAGCCGTTACTCAAATGCTTGTTTGATACAGTGTTTTAAATGTCGCGAAATGTCACTATTTTTGGTGTGGACGACACCGCATATAGGTAAAAGTCGCTTTTTGGCGTGTTGCCCAAATGTTACTGATATGTTGCGATATTTCTCGAGATTTTAGCGACATATAAGGGACATGGTAGAAGAAAAAGTGAAAATAAATTTTTTTGAAACTTTTTAGGGGTTTAATTTGGAGCAAAATATATTTAAATTAGTTAAATGTGACAACAAAATGCATATATAGTGAATGACATGTATTTGGGGAGGTATGGTTGCGTATCGCTATTGGGAAATACAATGAGTAGAGGAGACATCAGTACATCACATACATAGAGTGGCGCCCCAGCTCAATGTCATCCTCATCACCCCCACTATCCCTATACTACCCATACTGCATCATCTTTATGTAGTGACGATATTGGACCCAATCCATGGTATGATGCATAATTCCATGTAATAATAGCCTAAACATTATGTTTAGTGTATATAGATACATTTATATTTATATAGGCTATTATTTTGGATGATTTCTTTATTTTTCCCATGCTTATATGCAACCGTACCTTCCTAAATATATGTCAATCACTATATATGCATTGTTTTTGTCATATTTTGGGTTAGTTAAATGTATGTAGTTCTAAATTAGACCCATACAAAACTTTCATTAAAAAAAACTCTATTTTCCCCCTTTTTTCATTTTTTCTTTTTTTCTACCATGTTGGCTCCGGAAAGGTCCTGTGACATATCTTGCGACAGTAACATTTACCTCCTTGGTTTGATATGCTAAGTGGGAATTATATGAGAATAAGTGATGAGGATGGAAACCCTTTTTAGAACTCCTACAAAGTCATATGAAAAGGTTCTTCAGAACAAAATGGGGGCTAGGTGCCACCAAGGTTTTAAATTTCGATTTCGCCAAGGGGTGTCTGGCGAAATTTCGCCCATATTTCGCCGATATTTCGACGAAATGGGGAAATGGCGACATTTTGGCGGCATGCCGGCGAAATTTAAAACCATGGGTGCCACGGAAAATTATGTTTTATAATATTTCACAGACTTATTATAAAATGATACTTGCCTCACTACATCTATAAGAAAGGTCCCAGCTGAAGATCACTCCTAGGCATGCCTTTGGTCAACTAGGTAACCACCTACAGAGTATGCAAATGAGCGGCTTGGATTGCTCTTATAACATTGCCACATATACTTTTAGTTATTGGTGCTAAAGTTTACACTTGGCAGTTGAAACATCCATGTTGTAAGCTCTTTATGATATTATGATATAGTCCTTGTTGATAGTGTAGAACATTTATTTATTTATTTTTCAAATATCCTGTCAATTAGCAGATTTCTTTTGTTAGGTTTTGCCGTTATCGTCAGTTTGCTGACCATCGTTTACCCATCGCAGTGCAATAGTAACTGGGATTATTTATAGTTTTATATAGATGGGACACTTCGACGCCTATGCTTTTTCAATTCATTGTCATTATCATCAGTCTGCTGACCATCCTGTAGCCATACCAGTACAATAGCAACTGGATTATTTATAGTCATATATATAGATAAACACTTTGACTCGTAGGCATATGCTTTTCAATTCATGGCACGTGTATGGGCATGCCATTCATAGGATGCATTAGCTTTCCATATACAATACATTTCTTCTATACTTGATGACCAATATTTGGCGATATATTTTATTTTATATCCTTTTAGGCATAAAGAAGGCTTCGAGGATGGGTGATACTGATACAGAGATTCTCCTACAAGTTTCCAGCATAAAAAATGACATTCGCATTTGCATGCTGTCAGATGACGACTTCTCCGAGGTAACCCAGAATGTATTAATGGATTTTGAAATATATTAATTTTTTGAAATGGTATTATTTCATCGTTGAAGTATAAACCTTAATTTTTGGAACCTTTCTAAATGAATCATTCATTGGTAAGAACTTTTGGACACTAAATTTTCATAGAAGACTTTCTTGGGTTTGACATCTATTAGTTGAATGGAACTTTTGATTACAGCATTTAATCATGTACAATTTTGATTTGCAAGTCGATTAGGAGAGCATTGTTAAATGTTCGTAAGACAAAGAAAGCAACTCCATTTTGAAGATGTTCACATAATGGATGAATGGAAACTGGTTTTGGTGTCAGCAATGTAGGTGTCTTGTCTTGGCTGGCAAGACAGCTTGGATTGGGATGTCAGGATGACCAAGGTTTTGAATTTCAGCAAAAGATACGTTAATATCCCTGAAAGTTCCATTTTTCACCCTTGGAGATTATCTCCACGGGTATTTATTAATATTCCGTGGAAATCAATACTATCGGTGATGTCTTCCCCAAAAAGGTTCAAAATATCAAAATCTTTTACGAAAAATGATTGTTCCAGGGATAAAACCTGCTGAAACAAGTGATGATTTGGAAAAAGAGTGAAACTTTGATTTTTTTCAGCGGGCGAAACTTTGGCTATGTTCTGAATGCAAAAGAAAAAGGAAAAAGAAAAACTAATTATAGTCGTAGGAGAGAGAGGGAAGGAGGTATGACGAGTCCCAAAGGAGAGCGAGGGAGAGAGAAAGTAAATATAATTTTAAAAACATGATAAAATAAACGTATACATCCTTGTTTGTGCAAGATTTGTCCAGTAAATCCAACAATAAGATAGAGACACATGCCGTACTGTGATTGCAGCAGGTCTGATACAGCCATTGGCCCAGGTGGCAAGAATAAGGAAAGGTTTAGTATGAAAAGGCCATGATTTAAAAGGTTACACACGTGAAGCACGATCAAGTAGTGGGTGCAGTTATGGTAACTGAACCAAGACGGTTGGATAACTGATTAAAGAAGGCTATAAATTCTCAAGAAAGCCTCTAAACCACCCTTAGCAAATTCTCAACTCAACCAGCACCACACTGCCAAGACTGCACGATCATTTATCCCCTTCGTTGCTTCCATTGCAACATTAGTGCTAGAATTCCCTTCTGCTCATCAGCCACTTCACATAGGATGCACTGCTATTAGCTCTGGTTGAGTTCAACTTGTCAGGGGTCACGACCATTGGGATTAGCCCCGTTGCTTATCATTTAGTCCACTCCATATGGAGTCTGCTGCTCTCAACCTAATACGAATCCTCACTGTCACTATCACTGTCACTGTCACATCCCTAATTCCGGGGTACTCTTATCCAAGGTTTACAGTGTCGATGTTGCCAGTTTGCTTCGGTGACATGGAGAAAACTGGGGAAATTTGAGGGAAAAGTGGGGAAATCTTAGGTTTTTGATGGAGTTTTGTCCCCAAACTTTAAATATGTCTAATTAAGGCCTAAATGCATTCAAATACATCAAAAAAATGCAAAGCAAATGCGTACACATTAAAAGTCATTACTTGAGGGGGTCAACTTACACGCTGTCGGGTCTGTAAGCTGTAAAAAAAAGATGCTGCATCTAATTAAGCTACACTAAAAGTGAATGTAAGTCAATTAAAAGATATATAAAACTATAAATCAAGTGCCATATCTACGAGGGGGAAAAGGGAAATATGGGGGAAATGATGGGGAAATATGGGAAAATGTGGGATTTTTGATGGGTTTCCCCCCAAGTTTTAATAAGTAGTGTCTAAATACATCAAAAAATGCAAAAACAAATGTCTTAACATTTTTTTAATTTTTAAAAAAAAATTCAAAAAAACTAAAAATTTCCCCCATGTCGCCGACATGTCACCCATGTCGCCAATGTCGCTGCAAAACGACATAATACCCATATGTCGTGTCGCCACCTGGGGAAATGGCGACATAGGCGACATGTCGCCGACATTGCATTCCTTGCTCTTATCAATGGTTCCCTGAAGAATTAAGAATGAAATTGAACATGATTGAAATAATACAATCCACAACAGAAGCAAAATGACACAATGCCAATTAAATTTCACCATTTATATTCAAAACATCTGAAACTCGGGGAATTAATACACAATTCAATGAAATGACGATAAAGGACCAACTTCCCATGAAGTGGCGAAGGTAAATAAACTACCATGGTTCAATAGATGACCAATCAATTAAACTAATAATTCTCTTCAATGCAAGTCCTCTTCACTTGCCAATCCAAACCATGGAACTGCCAAGGGTTACCATCTCTATGGTCTACCTGAAATGTTTTTTGCTTAAAAGCATGAGCTACAAGCCGACAACAACTAGTAAGTTCATGTATGTAAAACCATTTAAGAATGGAATATGGATTAAATGCACTTTCCATTAGTAACATGCTAACATGCTATAAATATAAGATGTATGCACAAGACATTTAAGGTTGCAAAAGGTTCAACCAGAATCAAAACCGAGTGAGGTGACGATAGGCAAGGCAGCGATGAGCAAGATAGCGACGGCAACGAGCAAGGTTGCGGTTTCGAGTGCGGCGAATTCGTATAGAGATATTTTCCTGCAAAGCATGGGGCCTGTTTCTTCTTCTCTTCGAGGGCGTGGGAAAGGGAAGACGACTTCTCGTGGATTTGGTGTACGCCGTGAGGTTGTTCAAGTTCAGAAAAAAATGTTTGATTTTGAGGGGTTCTTGAACAATAAATCCCACTTTCTTCACATTTCAGAAAAGAGTAGGGGTCGTTCATGTTTCATTATTATTCAGGATGGGGCTTTTTTCTGCCTTGAAAGTATGTTCCATAGGGCCGAGATCAATAACGATCAAGTGAGGGTTTTGGGATCTTTCATGCAAGGGCAGCAGCTTTTTTTCGCTGAGATGAGCAGGAATATCGGGGGTTTCTTCTTGAAATTATCTATTGTGTTCAGGGGAAGGAACATTAAGGCTTTGTTCTTCTCCAAAGTTCAGTTGTTGAAAGGTTGGGAATATGTTGAGGTTGCTGTAAATCGAGTTACTAATGGGGGGTGGAATCATTTCAGCGTGACATCAGATTCGATTAAAGCTGTGAATCAGAACGAACTGAGGAAAGAACTTGCGGATCAGGATGATTTGAATAATACGGAGATTGTTGTTTTTGGGGATTTTATCAGGAACAACGTAACAAGTGGACAGATCTGTACCCTTGGTGCAGTTTCTAGGGTTCTTGTGATCAGATTCATGTGGCTGAGGCACTGGTGGGGTTACGCTCGGAACAGGTCGCTTTGCCGATGAACGAAACATGGGTGGCTGTTTCGGGTGTACCTATGTCCCTTTGGGCTATGACCACGTTCAATCTTATCGGGGATGTGTGCAGGGTTGGAAAGGGGCTGATCTTCCTTCTACTGGAAAAAAAGGGACGGATGGTTTTTCCTGAAGGTTGGAGGTAAGAAGATTGGAGATATTCCACGGTCGGTTGAGATTCTTTCAGACGGTAAGGTGTTTGATTCCATTATCGAGATCCTTCCTCGGGAAGATCTGCTCATGATACGAGAGGTTGGATGTGAGGATGGGTTGGCGGGTGAGGAAGACGATGGTTTTTGTGGTTCGGGTGTAGCTGTGTAGGTGAGGACCCAACGGGTTCATTCGATGGGCTGTGTAGCGAAGGGGCCGAAGTCCATGTGTCTCTTCCTTGAATGGCGGTAAAAAAGGTTGACGTCAGGCCCATAGAAGAGGGCCTAGAAAAGTCTGGCTGCCTAACCTTCCATGTGGGCCTGCTAACCTTCCATGTGGGCCTGCTGAGCCTATTATAGAGGCTGTGAATAGACTTGAGGCGGTTGTGGCTTGTCTCAGCCAAATCGTCCTTCTCAAAAACCTATTCCCCCTCGCTCTGTTCCAAACGACAAAGATCAAAATGTGGAGATGGGGGTGGAATTTGAAGTGGAGCAAGGTGAGTTTCAGATGGCAGCGTCTCTTACTGTTCCAAACGATACAGAACAAGATTTGGAGATGGGTGTGGAATTTGACGAGGAGCAGGGTTAGGTTCTGATGGCTCTTTCTTCTATTTCATGGCATAAGCAAGTTGGGGTTGCTGAATCTGGTGATTCGAGGGTGGAGATGAATATTAACAATGAAGTGCCTAATGAAGACTATGCTATTGCACCATAGCAGATTTTGGATGGTTGGGGTGGTGACAATGACAGGTTTGTGTTGTCGCTCGGTACGGAGGATATGGTTGATGGGGATGAAATCGCCAAAGTCTCCGGCACAATATGCATATCTGTTGGGAATTTTGGGTGTTTTATATCCTCTAATAGTGTTTTGAGTATTTTTCCTCTTTAAGTGGGTGATGGGTGGCTCTTATTCTTCCAACAGTCGGTGCAATATCAGCTATTCCAGGAAGGGTTTTGGTTGGAGTATCCCCCTCTTTCCTATAGGTATGACCTTATTCTCCTCCAATAGTGAATTTTTTCTCAATTTATTATGTGTGGATCTTGCTGGTTGTGATTATTTGCAGATTAAAGCTCTATCGAATGCTGAAGCACTAGCGCATATTTTCAAAAGATTAAGCTTTGGCCATGGCAACAATGTTTCTTGGATTGTTCCTAGGGAGGGGGAGAGTCAGTCAAGTGTGACTGAAGGTGGGGTTCAGAGATGTTTATGGAGCGGGATGGAGCAGGTTTATAATATGCTTAGGATCGAAGCATGTGATAATACTGGGTGAAGGATTAATTCTAATGAAGTAATTTATCACTTTCGGAAACGTAGGGGGAGTTGAATCCAGGAAGTCAAAACTATACTTATGGGACGAGGGACTTAGAGTGGATCTCTTAAGTATGTTTTTGGGTTTATGGTGTTTTGAGTAGTGGGTTTGAAGGTTTTTGATGACGATTTTAAGTTGGAATATTAGAGGTTTGGGTAGAGCGGATAAGAAAAGAGCAGTCAGAGATTTTTGTAATAGGTTAAATCTGGACATTTTGGTGATTCAGGAAACAAAGAAACAAAATATTGATAGAAGGCTAGTGAGAAGATTGTGGGTTGATAGGGACAATAAGTGAGGTTTTGTGGAGTCTTCAGGATCACTGGGCGACATTGTTATTATTTGGGATGTTCTGTCGGTTTGTGGTGAGGTGCTTTTAATGGGGGAGTTTTCACTGGCTATTAAATTCAAAAATATCCATGATGGTTTTGAATGGATTCTTGTTGGGGTGTATGTTCCCAATTGGGCCAGTAGGAGGGAAGAACTTTGGGCTGAATTGGGTGATGTGGGTCGATCTTGCCTAGTGCTGTGGTGTCTTGTGGGGGATTTTAATGTTGTAAGAATAGTGAATGAGAAAATGGGAGGGAGGAACAGAATTTCTCGTAGTATGAGGAAGTTTAATGATTTCATCGGGGATCATGAATTGATTGAATATCCTCTAGGAGGGGCTGAATTTACTTGGTCTAACATGCAATCCAATTTAGAGTGCTCCAGACTTGATAGGTTTCTTGCTTCAGTGGGGTGGGATGAGCATTATCCCTTCATATCTCAATGTGCTCTACCAAGGCCCTTGTCTGATCATTATCCTATTCTTACATCCACTGATCATCAGTGTGTAGGCCTTTACCCTTTTTGTTTTGAGAATATGTGGCTATTGCATCCGAGTTTTAAAGAAAAAGTGGAGGATTGATGGAAGGATCATCCTGGGGCTACGGAAGGATGGGCGGCTTTTAGATTTATGGAACATTTGAAGTTTGTTAAGGAGGGAATCAAGGGGTGGAATAAAGAAGTGTTTGAAGATATTAAGGAGAAAAAAGTTAAGATGCTGGGTGATATCGAGGAACTTGATAAAAAGGAGGTTGAGGTTGGTCTTGATCCGAATGATAGAGAGGCTAGACTTAGGATGAAGGGGGAGTTGGGAATTCTTTTGAAACAAGAGTAGATCTTTTGGAGACAAAAGTCTAGGGCTATTTGGCTTAAAGAGGGAGATGGGAATACTGGTTTTTTCCATAAAGTGGCTAATGGAAGGAAAAGGAGAAATCATATTCATAGTATGGTGGTGGAAGGGAGGACGGTGGACAGAGTCGAGGATTTTGAGTAGGCATTCTTGTCTTTTTATTCAAGGCTGTATTCATCGGAGCAATACGAAAAGGTTACCTTGTGGATTAACACATGAATTGCAAGTGTAGTCCTACACTCAAGATCAACAATGGCGTCTGATGTAGTACGGCGGAATTTTCAGATCACCGGTAAGAATATTAGTTTTGAAGGATTTAGTAGTTCCCTGGATAACTGGATTAGGATTACGGAAAGATGTGGCGTGCTTTCTAGTTGGGTGATGTTTCAAGGAGAAGAAGTGGATTGGTTTAATCGCAAGATGGATGCAGCTTGCCAAAGAGAAGATGGGTTTGGCGTCCTTGGCTCGTCTCGGGTTGCCGGAAGAGCATTATTGTTGGAAATGAGAAAGAACGCGAGAGGTTCTTTTATCAAATTATCTTCGTTCGTTAACAATGCGCATCAGGTTATGATATTTTTTCCTAAAAGTTCCCATGGGTGGGATTATCTGAGAAAGATGGGTTTAGCGGCTTCATCTCCTGGCGGCGGGAAGAATAATGTCATCTCAAATGGGGTTTCTTCCGCAGCTCCTCGGTATTTCAATGGCGATAGGGCTCCTCAAGTCCTTAATGGCGTTAGGGCACAGGAATCGAACAGGGGTGAATCTGACGTTAGAGACCTCTGGATTGGTAACTCAGTATCGGGTAATATAATGAATTATGGGTGGTCTCCGACTGTCGCTGTGTGCCCTTCAGATACAAAATGGGTAGGGCTATTTGCTGTGTTGCAGATCTTAAAAGAGATTGGCTGTTCCTGGAAGGTAAGATTAAAGATGCGTGCCCTGAAGTGGAGTTTGGCAGATTTTATGTTATTAAACCATACAAAGCACTGATTTTTGTGAGATCGAAAGAAGATGCCAGATTTATTTTGCAGAAACAAAAATTTTCTTTGAACAGGAGTCGGCGGTTTCTTTTTCCAGGTGGCCTTTGAATGCGAGTTTAATCATTGGTCCAGAGAATAATGGTGGTGTTTGCATAGTCTTGGAAGGGGTTCTGGCGCATCTTCTGGCAGTGGAATCTCTCAAGATCATTTATGGTCTATTTGGAGGTCTAAAGGACGTTGGAGAGCTGGCATTGATGGATAATGGACTAGGGCGGGCTGAGATCCGTGTTAAGGAAGAAATGGCTCATAAAATCTCTCGAACTATCGTTTTGTGGGATGGATCCAGCTGTTATGAAGTTTTCGTCTCGTTTCCGTCAAAGATTCCGGGCCGATCCGTGTTAAGGAAGAAATGGCTCATAAAATCTCTCGAACTATCTTCCTCTAGTTCAGACTTTGCCTGCTAATTTGCTTGGAAATTACGATGTATCAGCTCTCTGGAATGAAAGTCTCTCATCAACAAACAGCAGCCTTGCTGGACGTGGTATTACAGGGTATGATATCGGCATTAAGGGTGTATCGGTTGATTCCAAAGTACCTACAAACACAGTAAACAAGCCTGTGTTAATAATGAGGCACCTTGTCTTTCTTCTCAAGTGGGTTTATGTGATTTTAATGAGGTCAGGAAGCTGTCATTTGGTGATAATCATAACGTTTTTGGAGGTAATGGTGGAAATGGGTCTTTTATTCCTTGTCTTCATCCGCAAAACATGGCTACTGAAGAAGGTAATAAAATGGTAAGACTTACCCAGTTTCTACCGATTTTTCATGTTGTCAATTGGTTGGATCTCCTCTGTCTGTTGGAACTAACCTTATTTTGCATAATGAACCTTCTGGTCGCTTATACAGTGCTGAATCTGTTAATGCCGAATCATTAAAAGGGGATAACGAGTCCATTGCAAAGATTGCCCAGCATGCCTTGGTACCGTATGAAGAGGAAACGATTTTGGGTCAGAATGTGGTTGGCTGTGAGGTTTCTGATGTGTGGGAGGGGGTTGAAAGTATTGCAAATGAATTCCAAGTCGAGGCATCAAACATGTTTGGGAAGGAGGTATCGATAGCTGATATTGTGAAGGATTTTAGAGATAAAATCGAGGAGGTGAACATAGAGGGTAGCGATCAGTTGAAGGAGAATAGGGAGTTGGAATTTCGTCAGCACTATAGTAGTAAAAAGTCTAGGGTTCAGAATGTTGTAGGGGAACATCAGTTGTTCCAATGAAGATTGTGAGTTGGAATGTTTGGGGTCTGGGGGGTGTGAGAGAAAAAGAGCAATTAAGGAATTAAATATGAAATATCGGCCGGATATTTTAGTGATTCAGGAATCAAAAATGGAGTCTCTGTTAAAGAGGGTTTTGAGACAAATTGGGGGTCTTAGAAACAAGGAATGGGATTTGATTCCCTCAAATGGTAGGTCGGGTGGTATTTGCATTATTTGGGATGTTGATAGTGTTAAAAAAATGGATGTGAGGAAAGGTCAGTTTTCTTTATCACTTAAATTTCAGGATGTGGCAGATGACTTTGAATGGTTTCTTTCGGGTATTTATGGGCCAAATTGGCCAAAAATGAGGGGTCTTTTTTGGGATGAGCTTAAGAGTGGACATGATTATTGGGAACTTCGATGGTGCCTTGTTGGTGATTTCAATGTTATTAGATTTTCGCAAGAAAAATTGGGGGGTAGTAGGATTATGAGAAGTATAAAAAATTTCAACAACTTCATTAATGAAGGAGAATTGATTGATCTACATCTGTTGGGAGGGAGATTCACATGGTTAAATTTTCAAGAGAATCCGATGTGTTGCAGATTGGATAGAGCTCTAGTCTCTTCTGATTGGGACGCCCATTTTCCTTCTGTTACTCTTAGAGTTTTGGCAAGACCGACATCTGATCACACCCCTCTTCTAATAAACATTGTAAGGAAGAATATTAGGGTCCTTCGCCCTTCAGATTTGAAAATATGTGGTTGCTTCATCCTAAGTTTGTTGACCAAGTCAAGGTCTGGTGGAAGGACTTACCTAATGTTGGGGGATGGGAAGGATTTAAAATCATGAAGCATCTAAAAGAGATGAAAGGAAAAATTAAAAGTTGGAATAAGGATGTCTTTGGTAGGATCCTTGATAGGAAAAGGGAGATTTTAGAAAAAATAGGGGTTCTTGATGGTGAGGAAGAGGCTGTTGGATTGGATGGTAATGACGGTGAAAGTAGAAGAAGCCTGAAAAAAGAACTGGAGGATATCCTTAAAAAAGAGGAAGTTTGCTGGAGGCAGAAATCTAGAATTCAAATGGATCAAAGAAGGGGATGGAAACACTATCTTTTTTCATAAAATGGCCAATTTCAGGAATAAAAAGAATGAGATTTCTATGTTATTAGGTGAATCAGGTGTTGGGGAGGAGCCAAAAGAGATTGAAAAGGAGCTTAATAAATATATTTTTTTTTTGATAAGTGATGAATTATATAAAAGAAGAGAATGAAAAGGAAAAACAAAATACATGAAACCCTAGCTGGAGAGACTCTCTCTAGCAATGGCCAAAAACCAAATTCACAAAACTACAAAAACCCAAAGCCCCACACCGTTGAAGGCAACGCCAAACCAAGATCACCAAATACATCAAGCCTCTTCCTGTATCATCTCCAGCTCCGAGATCCCCTCAAACATGGTAGTCCTCCCCATAGCCCTCCTAGCCAAATCCTCAGCCCCCAAGTTGGTCCCCTGAGACAATAGATGGAACGAGATATTCCAGTCTCTGCAAAAGGACCGCGCTAAACGGACAAGATGTGAGAATCGCCAAGGACACTGTTCAGGTTGCCCCATCCAATCAATGATAGAAGAAGAAGAGCACTCTGCGATCAAGTCCTGGAATCCCTACATCCTAGTGATCCTCAGCCCAGTCACCAAGGCCACCAACCCCGCCCTCATCGCCTCACCACCACCACAAGGGCCAAAGAATATGAATATAGTATCACCCTCATAATCTCTGAACACACCTCCAATCCCGGAAGTACTAAGAGGCGCTAAGGATAAACCGTCGGAGTGGAGCTTTACCCAGCCAACCTTCGGGGGACACCAAGCCGAGTGCATCGTTACCGGACAACCACCACTTATAGAGATCCTATACCAATCTCTCCAAATGTCCGCCACAGAAAAACCCACAAACTGATCCCTCACCGAGGCCCATGAGGCTACAAAGACTATAATCCCCTCAATCACACTCGTGATCGAAGAAGAAGTATCCTGAAAAATCCTCATATTACGCTCCCTCCATAAGTGCCATAATATAGCCGGAAACACCAACCGGTACAGACTCTGTCCCCTCACCGCCAACCCCGGGAACCTCCACTGAGCAAGTAATTGACAAATGCCCATTGGCATAGCCCACATCCTCCCGATGATCCTCAGAAAGAAACTCCAAATCTCAGCTGCCGGAGAACAATGAAGGAATAGATGGCCAGGTGTCTCCTTCGCCTGTCTACATAAGAAGCACATATATGGGGAGAGAGCCATGTACCTCCTCCGCCTCTAGATCATATCTGCCGTATTAATCTGATAAAGCAGTGCAGACCAGACAAATGCCCTGACTCTAGGTGGGGCAAAAGAAGACCATACAGACTGGGCAGAAAAGGAGATAGGAGGCCCAAGTTTGTTAGCACGAAATCGGTTAAAGAAAGACCTACATGAGAACACACCTCTCGAATCAGGGGACCAAATACGCCTATCCGACCACTCTATACAGACAACAATCTCCCCAACAGACTCAAAGAGAGAAGCCAGTTCCACCGATTCCACCTCCCTAGCATTCCTACGAAGAGGGAGATTCCACACCAAACCAGACTCCAACCATGAGAGAACCTCACCCACCAAGGAGGACTGAAACTGGACCAGTCTAAATAATCTAGGAAAACGTATATATAAGGAAACCTCCCCAATCCACACATCATGCCAAAAAAATACAGAAGACCCACACCCGACCAAGAATCGAATCATAGAGAGGAACAAGGGGGCTA
>JAUPMG010000004.1:625660-652864 GCA_031762675.1 Pachysandra terminalis | reverse complement strand
CTTCTGGAGTGAAATTATCTCCAGAGGATGGGGAATTATTTGATGATCTTGAGAGGTATAGACGTCTTGTTGGAAAATTGAATTCTCTTGCAGTTACTCGTCCAGATATTGCATTCTCTGTGAGTGTTACTAGTTAGTTTATGGCATCTTCACGAGTTCCTCACTGGGATGCAGTCTTGAATATCCTTCGGTCTATTAAGGGTACTTTGAGTCGAGGTCTGTTATATAGCAATCAAGGTCATATGGCCATTGAAGGATTCTCAGATGTAGATTGGGCAGGGTTTTCTAGTGATCAGAAGTCTATTACTGGATATTGCATATTTTTAGGAGGAAATCTAGTATCCTGGAAGAGTAAGAAACAACCAGTGATAGCTCGTTCTAGTGCCTAATCTGAGTATTTAGCTATGGCTCATGCTACAAGTGAGATTATCTATTTACGACAGCTTCTTAGTGAACTCGGATACCCTCCTTCAAATTCGTCCAAGTTGTGGTGTGATAATCAAGCAGCTATTCACTTTGCATCTACTCCTGTGTTTCATGAAAGGACGAAACATATTGAAGTTAATTATCACTTTGTGAGAGAAAAAACTTCAAGGTAGAGAGATATCGTTGCAACATGTGAGAACTGTGGAGCAACTGGCGGACGTGTTGACTAAATCATTGACTGAAAATAGGATTGGGTATATTTGTAACTAGCTGGGAATGAATAATATTTATGCTCCAGCTTGAGGGGGAGTGTTAGAATAGCTAATGGGCCGAAAGGCCCATAAGCCTATCCCTTTTGTCTTTCGTACTTATTGTACTGTTAACCCTAATTCTAGATTATATATATGTACTCTCTCTAATTGAGACGAATACGATTGAGTGCTTAATCAACACATACCAAGAAAAGATTTACATGAGAACTTGCCTGAAGGATATGGACACCAAACACGGGAATCCGAAGACGATTCAACAATAATCACATTCTTAAGAAGATTAAACAAACTGGTCAACTCATCGACATCGGCCGACCTAGGATCCCGACGCATTGGGAGGTTCCAAGAAAGACCCGACAAAGACCAACTAAGGACCTCAGCGATAGTGGCCTCCGTACGATATACAAGCCTCAAAATTCTAGGAAAACAAAGATCCAAAGAGGACTCCCCCCACCACAAATCTGACCAAAACCAAATAGACTCCCCTGAACCCATTGAAAACCGAACATTGCTAAAGAAAAAAGGAAATAATGCAATAATACTCTTCCAGACACTATGCTATTTAATACGAGCCAAAGGATTAGCATCCCAACCATTTGCATGAGTACCATACTTGCAACGATATAATGCCACAGAGCCTTCTTTTCAGTACTGAATCTCCATAGCGATTTCCCCAAAAGAGCCTGATTCCGCTTGCGAAGATTACCCAAATTAATGCCACTTCTATCCTTTTCCTTACAAACAATCTCTAATCTAACTAAACGATCCTTTTATCCTCACCACCCTCCCACAAAAAATCTCTCTGAAGTTTCTCCATCTTATTTATTACACACATGGGAGCTTGATACAAAGACATAAAATTAGTTGGCAAAATCCCAAGAGAGGATTGAATAAGAGTGATACGACCCTCAAAAGATAGATAATTTCTTTTCTAGGCTGTCAGCCCTTTCTCCAGTGTTTTCCAAAACCGGAGTCCAAAACTGCAATTTATTATGGTTGCCATCCAATGGAATTCCCATATATTACATCGGCCATTTTCCTGTCTCACACCCCAAAAAATCACACCAATCCAATAGCTGATCCTCCCCATCATTAATCCCAAACAAACTACTTTTTGCCATGTTCACTCTCAGACCCGAAGTCATCTCAAAACACTTAAGGATACAGCTAGTCCAAAAAACATTTTCCTTAGAAGCTTGCAGGAAGAAACCGTATCATCAGCAAAATGTAAATGTGACACTGAAATTCCATATTTCCCAATCTTTAAACCATGTATTCTCCCTTTTTCTTCTGCCATTCTAAAAAACTAACTCAAGACATCACTAACTAATGTAAACAGAAGAGGAGATAATGGATCCCCTTGTCTAATCCCCCGTGAAGCCAGAAAATATCCAACAATCCCTCCATTAAGACAGAATGAAAAGTGAAGATTTCTAATGTATCCCCCAATCCATTTACACCACCTATCCGGGAACCCTTTCCATCTAAGAACTGTATCCACAAAATTCCAATCCACCTTGTCATGGGCCGTGTCACGGTTTCTCAGTGGCAAACTTGTAATTCATCGAAAGGACTCATGATTGGTTCACCTAAGAGACTGAGGTACATAATGCGTACTACCCCAGGTTAACGTTTTAACACCGTCAAAAACGGTGTAATGGAATTCTAACTGCTGTTATTTTTTCTTCTAAAAGCTATAAATACTGGCTCACTTCCCAAAATCGGATCGGATGGAGAAAAGGCATTAGACTCCTAAAAACATAGTTCTGAAGTGTGCTCACGTAATTCTAAGCCTTAGCTCACTATTTTCCTTAGCCTGGTTCGACCGGTGTTTGACGGTCCACCAGTTTGACTCTTTAGTTCTTCTAGAGACGGGAAACGATCACTCTTTGATTTAGGTTCCCGTCGATTAGTAATCTTACTCTTGGTAACTCTTCAGAAAACAACCCACTACAATCATTTACCTTTCCAAAAAAAAAAAAAATTAGTCTTCCAATGCAGCAGATTATTTAATTCTCCTAGCATTCTGTGCCATTGTGTCTCCTCTCTCCATGTTATAATTATTAGCAACCAGCATCTAACCATTATTGTGTTGATGGGTAGTGGCTTTAATGTTCATAGTTCGGATAAAACCCAGCAAAAATGTTGAAGGTTCCACTGTTCCATATGTTTGAACTTCCTCATTGTCTGAACAAACTGATATAGTGCATGATAGATAATTAGCTCCTTTTACATCTTGTAGGGCAACAGCTAAAATAATTAAGTAATAGTTTCCTAGTAATGCTAATCAAGTGATAGTCTAGTCTTTAGTTTGCCAGCTTCCACTAGAGATTATTTCCTTTTGGACAAGGATGGGTTGCTTCATCTGAGAATTTAATGGTGTTTTGTGAGGGATTAACTCATATTTAATAATTGAATTCCTATGCAAGCATTTTAGTGTGTAGTGAGTTTGTTTCTGCATCGGACATTTTGTTTGGATTTCTGTTGCAGGGTAAAGCACAATAAGTCTTCCTCCCTGCATCTAAATCACAGAAATGCAGCCACATTTGTCTATTCTCTAATATCTAATTGATGGAACTAAGTTCTTGTTTTACTCAGCTTAGTGATTCCATAGAGAATAAGAGCGCTCTTTTCCTTCTCTCAGGCTTCTTATTGGGCATCAATATTACTGTTGGATTCTTGGTAATGTTTCCCAACTTATGTCTTATCCTAAATAAACATCTTGAGTGCATTCTTGCTAGAATACTATTCTCTAAATATCTGATTTTCGGAGGAAAAGCTTCAAACTTCAAAAATTCATGGATCCAAACAAGTTCTATGGTTTAATAAGAAGTGTGGAATTTCGCAGCATAATTATTAGTTGAAGTGGAAATTTATACCATCATTGATGATTGTAATCTTCACATCATAGCTTATAAGACCGAATTGTTCAGCAAATGTATGTTACATGGAAAGTTACAGGAGAATATACTTATTCACCTTTCTTATTGTGAAATCAACTTTCCTTTTTTGTTAAGATCACTTTTTTAGTAATAGTCACCTGTGATCTGAGTAGTGGATGTAATATATTGTGTGAACCACATTTCAGTTAATGGTGGGATAAAGTTCTGCTGACTTATATTGGAACAATGAGCAAGTCATTTCCTGGTTTTAATAACATGGACTTTCGTTGTTTTATATCAGAAAGTATATTTGGTAGATATCTATTATGATGTCTGTATTGCAAACTTGCAGATTTTTGGTTCCATCTTTGGAGTTTCTGCTGGATTTGTTGTGGGCAAGGAGGGGCCTATGGTACACACAGGTGCTTGCATAGCCTCTTTACTTGGACAGGGAGGGTCACACAAGTATCATCTGACTTGGAAATGGCTCAGATACTTCAAAAATGATCGGGACCGGCGAGATTTGATCACTTGTGGTGCTGCTGCTGGTGTGGCAGCAGCCTTCCGTGCCCCAGTTGGTGGGGTCCTCTTTGCACTCGAAGAAGTTGCTTCATGGTGCCTTCTTATTCCTTCTCTCTCTCTCTGTCTCTCCCCACTCCTCTCTCATATATATATATCTATATATTCAGTGCATAACCATGTTCAGACATCTGTTTATTTATTTACTTTTGGATTCACTAGGTTTGCTCACCTAGATGTGATGAGAGATGGAAAATATATAATGTCGAATGGATCATGTTGTAATCAAAACATTGGCATAAAGAACTAAGAAAATAGACGTAGACAGATTTTAAGGATGGGTTAAGGTTGCTGCGAATTCTATGGCAGTAGTCTTCACTTTGGAGACGGATCAAATCTTTAGACTAAAATTGATGCAGAACAGCAATAGTCCTATTCTAGTTTAAATCTGAATGAAAAGTTTAAGGAGAAAGATATACCTAACAAAGTTGGAGCAGCTGAGTTGTGAATATAGGACTTAGGTATGATACACCCAGGATTGGATAAAATCTTTAAATCTAATAAAAATTCAGAGAACAATCAGAAATTTAACTTCAATTCAAAAATTCAAAGCCAACAGACTACCATGGGTTTGCAGTCCCATATATGACTCGGGGTATCCACTAGACTCTCCTATTACAAATAGGAGCTGACCAATGAATTGCATCCTAATCATCATCATCATCATATACCTTATCCCAACTAGTTGGGGACGGCAACAATAATCATGTTCCTCCATCCTAATATATCAAAAACCACATCTTCAGTCAAATTACGAGTATGCAAATCCTTTTTGATCGACTCCATCCGGGTTCTTTTGAGTCTTCCTCTCCTGCTCTTAGAACCTTCAATGATTTTTCTCTCACACCTTCTCAAAACCACTTCCTTAGGTATTCGCTTTACATGCCTAAACCATCTTAACCTACTTTCCGTTATCTTATCTCCTAATTGAGCAACACCCAAATAACCTCGAATATGTTCATTCCTCACCTTATCTTTCCTAGTCTTCCCAGACATCCATCTCAACATTGGTTATATCTCAGAGCACTCATGTGCTCTTCCTCAGCTCGGACTCCAAGTTTGCGATTCAGATGTTGAATGTTAACATCAATGACGTGCTGTGGCCCTATAGAGATCTTACTCAAGCGATTAATGCGAGAAGGAACCAATTTTAACAGTGTAATGTGGCCCATAATGTCAGAGAAACAAACTTTGCTGCTGATTACTTAGTTAACATGGCAAGTACATGGGATGAGATCCACTATTTACTTCCTTGGGAAATGCCCCCCTCTTTCCTTCACATCCTTTATAAGGATGCGAAAGGCCGCTTGTACACTCGATTGTAATACCTTTCTTTATCTATCTAAATTACCTTACCTTCCAAAAAAAAAAAAACATTGGAGTGTGGAAACCTATCTTTCGTAAACTAATTGGAGTAGTTCTGAGATGAACTCTTCTTCCTGAACCATAAGAAGCAATTGAGTCGCTCAAACAAAAAAGAGAATGCCGCTAAACTACATCCTAAGCTTCTATTAGGAATTCCGTCATATGCAAACACCTGGTCCATATATTTCCATAATTATCTCAAATTACACCTGAATTATTTTGGACTAGTTGGATTAGTAATCAAATGAACTATTAAACATCATCAAGACTAGGCTGTGGGTTTAAGAAAGGAATTTGAGGAGGGCCGAAGTTAAGAAGGCAGTGAGGACGTTAAATAGTGGAAATGCCCCCGATGCTGGATGGTTTTGCAATCGTATTCTTTCAAGACGGCTACTAGGTGATAAAATACAATCTAATGTTAGTTTTTTCATAATGGTGTTATTAGGTCATGTGGTCTTCCATCTTTTAGTTGTTCTTTCAGTGGAGACCGCTAGGATTAGGTGAGGTAGGTTTTTCGTCAGATGCACCTGCCATTACTATTTTTTGGCTATTTAAAGGGAAAAAACAATAATATATTTGAATATTGGAGATTTAACACAATCGAGGTTTTCAAGAAGGAAATGGTTACGATAACTCCTTGGGCTTGTGCATCTAAGCTCTTCAGAGGTATTGTTGTCTTCGAGTTACTTAGGAACTGAAGATTTGTAGCTTTGACTTCATCATTTCCTTTGCCTCCTTTCACTTCTGGTTTCATCAGATCCCAGGGAGTGCACTACCAGATTGTCTTTGATGGATACTCTTTGGGCAATCCTGTGCCATCAGGGATAGGAGGGGTTTTTAGAGATTACCCTGTGTCAATCATTCACATCTTCTCAGTGCCTATTGGGGTGCTGAGAACAGCTAACAATCTAGCTAACAAGCTAAGAATTGGGTGAGGAAACAATCTTTATTGAGACGATCCCTGTTGATGAGATCCTAACATGGGAGATCACTTTTTTTCTGGTGATCTTGTATTGCTTGTATTATGTATATTTCTCACATCGGTGATCTTCGATTTCTTATATTAATTTTTATTTCTTATGTTTGTGCTCGTCCTTTGCAAAGTGCCATCTTCTATTTGTACTCTCTTGTTTTTCTCTTTACCTTTTTTCTGAAAAAATTACACACTATTTATTAAAAAAAAAAAAAAAAAAGGATAGTGACGGGATTAATTCACTATTGTCTTTGATCCAACAGGAGTCATGGTTGTCCATGTTCCCACACATGAACACCTAAGAACTTCCAAAGGCATGAGATGCGTCTAGTGGCAAAAACCTCTACAATGATCCCATGGAATATATCAAATTGCTCTAGTTATATATATAACTCTGTGCTTATTGCTACTAATAATTAAGGCAATCCAGTCAACCACTTACAACTCTTTGACATTTTGATTTAATTTATTGCACTGGAGCAAATTGCAAGAATGTATTAAACTGATGTAAATCAAAAGGTGTCTAATAAAAGTAGTATCAAACAATAAGCAAACTGAAAATAGAAAAAGAAAAGTGATTGAATCTTAATGGTCCCATGACGTATAGTAATCTGTTCTTGTTTTATATTTTGTTCTTGTTGTTACTGATAATTTTGTCTATCAAATCAAGAAGTCAGCAAGTCACAGCTCTCTGACATTCTGGTTTTATTTATCGCACTGGAGCAAATATTTTTCCCAGAGTTTTCTGCCAAGTGACCAGCAATGTGGTCAATCCAGATCATCCACTTGATGGGGACCCTCTGGATACTCCACATGATTAAGATCCATTAATGCATGTGTGTCATATTCTGTCATATGTAATAGCAGGCATCATTAATATTATTAAGTTCTCTATAAAAAAGACATTAGAGCAAGGGGAAGGCATTTTCACTGTGTAAGATCGTTTGGGCAGAAACATAGTATGTAAACTGGGGCCATGTGAATGTATGTGCACATAGTATGTAAACTGGGCCATGTGAATGTATATGCGGATAAGTGTGGTTTGCCAAATCATCTACCACGTGTGAAGTCTGTCACACCAAGGTTCTATCTCTGGTGTGTCAGCAGTATATCAGTCCTCTTTCTAAATCATTATTATTTTAGAAAGCAACATAGATTTTTCTAAATTGAACCAAATTATAAGTGTAAGACAGTCCGCCTTGTCAAATCTCAGATCAATGATACTTTTGACCATTGGCCAATGACTTGCTCTTCAACGGTCCTAGAATCGAGCAACAAAGTTAAATTATATTTGAAATAATCATTTGACTTCAAATTTTCGACATTTGTACTAAAAAAATCACTCTTGCTACCTAGCCACCTTAAAATTGCAACCCAAAGACATATTAGAAGTCTAATTATTATAAACAGTCAAAGTTGCTTTTGAAAGCTTGACTAGCCACCTTAAAATTTCAACCCAAAGACTATTAGAAGTCTAATTATTATAACCAGCAAAGTTGCTATCGAAAGCTTGACTGCAGTAGCTTCTTGAACAATTTTTCTATCTGATCCATGCCTCCATCTGCGCTTGCTCTTCTCCAATGCATCACGGTTTTGATTTACATCAGAATCTCCCTCTTGAAAATAAGTGGTCATCAAGTTCATTTCTCTATCATCGTCTATGGATTTGTTTCTCTTATCTGTTAATTCTTCTTTAGTTGCATTGTTAACTAATATATCATCTTCTATGGATTTGTTTCTCTTTTCCATTGGTTCTTGTTTAGTTGCATTTTGTTTCCATTATGGTGAGAAGATAAGTTTCTTATCTCATTTTCTTCTTTGGCCTTGTCATTGTGGTTCAAACGCATTAATGCGATCATTTACCCAATTTTCCAAAATTTGTAGGTATTTTAGTCGCTATCGTGCACCCTCTTTTGAGTAAATTGCCATGATCAGCCTAGTAAATTATGAGAATATTCCATGGGAACAACATACCATACGAGAGTATGGTACATTGTAACCTTTTTTCGACTATGCAATGTTGTGTAGTTGTGTATGCATTGGATATTCGATAAATACATTATGCTGTAACCATAATACGGTATTTTGTAACCAATCTTCTGTCTTAATGCAGGTAATACCCACCTTCTTCATGTGCTTGCTTATATGCAACATATCTTCTTTAGCTAGTTGAACATCCTCATTAGCTAGTCATATTTGCATCTAAATGTATTCCCAATCAAATGTTGCCCTCTTTCCATAGTTCAACAATTTGTGATTGATTTACCACATTAGAACTATTATTTTTTCCCCTTCAATTTATGAGGCTATTTTTCTTTGTTATTTGTTGAAGTCCTATTTATTTAATTCTTTTCCTGAGCTTGATTATTCTTCTCTGTAAGAATTAAATTTATCGAGTATATACCATCACTAGATTACCCACAGAGATTTATCCATGCTGGTGGATGTTTTGAGAGCTTTGATAATTGCTCTTGATTATTAAGTAGTTGATTTCCTTGTTAGAGGTCAATTAGACAACCTCTACTGCAATCGATACTTGTTGAAGTTTTACCAGATTTCTTATTGGTAAATGCAACCCCAATATACACTGTTGGATCTGCTAGTTTTCTGATTTCAAGAGTTGGATTCATGTCTTCATCAAATAGGAATCATTTGTAGACACCCTAACTGTCCGATTATCCTTATTTTGAGATCTAAAATTGTTGATACTAAACCTTCATAGTTTAACAGAAGAAATTTAGTATGAATTAATTTTTGCATCTTTTGTAGACATCCATTCTAAATTTGTTGCTACTGTGATGTATAGGACTTTAACTGGATGGCATGATCTTTATTTTCTTTGTATTAATAGTATTCCAATATTCTAAAGTTGCTTGCCGTCATTTAACCATCCCAATATTAGAAGATGAGATATTGACCTTTCTTTTTTTTTTGATAAGGATCTTGACCTATTGTTGATGTTTGCATAATAATTGCTTCCAACTATCTGATTTGATCTTGAACATGTATAGTCATCCAATCTTCATTGGCTTCATGCACATCATACCTATCAATTGTTGGTACTTCACTGTTTCATCATCGATTGGTCTGATTTCTTCCGGGATCTCTGACTTCATGTTCAAAGATACCAGATTGTTCCTGTTGTTCATATAAAGTTTATCAATTGATCTTCTAATATGTAGTGAGCTTTCTTCAAACTCTTCTCATCTCATCAAATTGGATCAAGAGGAAATTTTTATCATCATAGACTCTATTTAGCATGGTGCTCTTTGTGCTCATGTTATGCGCAAATAACAGTTGAAATTGGCCCTTTCACCATTTGATGCAAACTTGCAAGCCTAAACAGCAGTAAACAAGGGAAAAAAAAATGAGTGAAAATTTGTTAGTAATCCTAGTGATAAAACTCTTGTGCACAATAGTGCTCTGAAAGCAGGTATCCACCCCGGGTTGCTCAGTGGGTAAGGGAAAATAGGGGATTGTGTGGGTTAGGCGCACGGTCGCAAGTTCGATTCCCCAGCTGGACAGGTTCGGATTTAAGTGGGAGGTCGTGGCGGTGGGTTGCTGCGCAAGCCTCCTACTTGGGATTAGTCGGGCCTAAGGCCCGGACACTGAAGTTATCAAAAAAAAAAAAAAAAAAGCAGTTGAATTCAATAAAATTATTGGTCTGTCAAAGATTTGGCCAACCCTCCCCTTTTATAGAATTGACTTCCCGAAAGAAAATAAAAAGCTCTACTGAAAGTATGCTTAAATATTCACATTCTAGCTGTAATAAATAGATTTAAATGGACTCGACAGAAAAATAAACTATCAAAAAATTGATAGACTAGTATAGACTTTTCAAAATAGTGCTGTAAACTAGTCCAATCAGCTAGAGCTTTGCCTAGCTTGGTCAGGCTGGTTAACACAGGACAGGGTGAAGGCTTGAAGCTCGCATAGACTCAACCAGGCTCTTTAGGATCCAAGAGGATCGAGTGCTGCACGTTAAAAGGTCAGCTTGGCCCAATCATGTTATTGGGCTTCATGGCCCCAAAGCTTGTTAGTTGCCATATCTAAAGTTCCTAAATATAGTATATATAATGTTTAATGTTAAAAGAAATAAAAACATTTGTAATTACTTTTGGAGCCAAGCTTGGATGAGTTCGAGTTATGCTCATTAAAGAAATGAGTTTTATTCAAGCTCAGGCTCAGCTGACAAGAGTAATTACCAAGTTCAAGCTCGATTCCAAGCAAGCTGGCTTGGGTTGTTGACAGCCTTATTTTCAAATTACCCAAAATTTAATCATAAGAGTATCTCCAGGAGGATCCAGTTAGTAAAATCTAAGGTCCAATCGATCAGACTTCGACCATTGACCACTAGTTAGCCTCATTTGAACTTCACCCAAGTTTAGCTGTGCTAAACAACTAAACTAATCATTTCTACCCTATGAATGCCTAATCATTGCTACACTGAATTTCAACTCAAATTGAAGGTCTAATAAAATATTAGTCAAATTTACATCTATGGCTGCACAAGCTACCTAAATAACTTTTCAATTTGATCAAGCCTTTGTTCGTACTTCCACTTCTTCAATGCATCCACACTACAAGACTTTGTACTTGGAAATAAACTCAAAGCAGAGTACTTTGGGTTCTGGCCAACTTGACTGTATTGTAACTGAAATTATTTAGAGGGCTAAAATGTTCTTAAAGCACTCAAAGTTAGTGGTAGTTAAAAACATTGATCACCGCACAAGATTTTCTAAAGCAAAAAATATCTTGAGCACTTTGCCAAGTTTCAGCTCTTTTGAACTTGTTCATTCATAATATCTAATACACTTGAGTTTAACATTGAGAATTAATCGACTTTCCTCTGATGACATTATTCAGGTGGCGGAGTGCTCTTCTTTGGAGGACATTTTTCACAACAGCTGTAGTTGCTGTTGTGTTGAGAGCTTTCATAGAATATTGTCGGAGTGGAAAATGTGGCCTATTTGGGCAAGGAGGTCTGATCATGTTCGATGTTAGTTCGGCCATGACCGCATATGGCACTCCGGATCTACTAGCAGTAATATTCCTGGGAACCATTGGGGGCATTTTTGGAAGCCTTTACAACTATCTTGTGGACAGGGTTCTTCGTACCTATAGCATTATGAATGAGTATGTCCTCAGGATCCCTTTCTGATGATGATAAAAATAGTAGTAATGCTTATTCTGATTGGTGATACTAATTTTTACTACTAAGCTGGCAAGTTAATCTTTTTTTTAGTTACAGCACTTAATCTTGCTGTACATAGTAGTATTGGTGCAACTGTTACTGATCGAAAAAAAAAAAAAAGTATTGGTGCAACTGTTGATGGTTGAGAGTGATTGCTGGAGAGGCGTCCTTTTCAAAGTCTTCCTTGTCATGACCATCTCTCTTCTTACTTCATGTTGTTCCTATGGTCTACCGTGGTTAGCAAAGTGCATCCCATGCCCTGCAGACCTGAAGGAGCAGTGTCCCACTATAGGTCGTTCTGGTAACTATAAGAACTTTCAATGCCCCCCAGGCCAGTACAACGACCTTGCCTCCCTCCTCCTCAACACCAATGATGATGCTATCCGCAACTTATTCAGCTCTGGCACTGAGAACGAATTTTACCTGTCATCCCTCTTTATCTTCTTTGCAGCTTACTACTTCCTTGGTATTATCACTTATGGCATTGCTATTCCCTCTGGGCTCTTCATCCCCGTCATACTTGCTGGAGCCTCTTATGGTCGCCTTGTGGGTACCTTCATGAGATCCATCTCTGACCTAGACGTAGGTCTTTTTGCCCTCCTTGGAGCTGCCTCCTTTCTTGGTGGCACCATGAGAATGACAGTGTCCCTCTGTGTGATATTGCTTGAGCTTACTAATAATCTTCTAATGCTCCCACTAATGATGCTGGTTCTCCTTATCTCAAAAACTGTGGTTGATAGCTTCAACAAAGGTGTCTATGACCAAATAGTGAAAATGAAGGGGTTGCCTTACATGGAGGCACATGCAGAACCTTACATGAGACACTTGGTTGCAAGTGATGTTGTCTCTGGCCCACTGGTCACATTCTCAGGCATTGAGAAGGTGGGGAACATATTACAGGCTTTGATGATGACAGGGCACAATGGGTTTCCTGTGATTGATGAGCCACCTTTCTCGGAAGCACCAGAATTGTGTGGGCTCGTGTTAAGATCTCATTTACTCGTGTTGCTTAAAGGGAAGAGCTTCTCAAGGGAGAGGGTGATGACTGGACAGGAGACCTTGCTGAGGTTTCATGCATTTGATTTTGTTAAGGCAGGATCAGGAAAGAGGATCAAGCTAGAGGATCTGGACATTCAGGAGGAGGAGATGGAGATGTATGTTGATCTCCATCCCATTACTAACACTTCTCCATACACAGTCATGGAGACAATGTCACTAACCAAAGCTGCAGTTCTCTTTCGGGAGCTTGGCCTAAGAAATTTGTGTGTGGTGCCAAAGACTCTGGGGGTCTCTCTCTCTCTCTCTCTCTCATTTATATGTCAATGTACTTCCAAGTTATACTTTGAGATTACATGAATTCGCTTGTGAGTGAACCAACATACTGACCTATCTACTCCTTGCAGAGGCCTCCGATCGTCGGAATTCTTACGCGGCATGATTTTATGTCAGAGCACATTTTGGGACTCTACCCTCACTTTAATCCCCACAAAGCAAATTAATTGCAGGTTTGATGAGCTTTACCTGTTCCCATATTCATGCTGTTATGATTCAGTTATCACTATTGTTATTACTACATTTTTTATAGGAAGTAGATGGTTCTTAGAATGGAGAACCAGTTTTACTTCAAGATGACTTGATTTGTGAAAAAGAAAACATCTGAAACTTCATATGTTGAATGTATTCTAAGCTTTATCTTTTTCTAGTTACAGGCAAAGTAGATGGGTCCGGTGGGTTTCATAACATCATTATATTCTGTAACTTTTTTCTTTTTATTATGATTTTCCATTTATGAGATTGAAATGGAACAGAACCTAGTAAGAATGTAAATGTTTGAGTTTCTTTAAGTGAATTTTACATTCACAATGAGTTTCTGTTGCAAAAAACTCGGAAACCTGCAGAAAACACGTGCTGGACAACATGTTTTGGTGAAAAGAAACATCCTTGACTATTTTTAGGGTGTTTTTGGCGTTGTTTCTTGGAAGGAGAAGTGATTCTTTTAAAATTGATTCTTATGAAGTGCTTCATAGGAACTGCTTATGGGGAATGAAAGATGTTTGGTAAACACCTATTGAAAAAGCACTTCCAAAGTTAGATTTGTGAGAAGTTTGTATAGAGTAGGAAATCTATATTGTAGGAGTTTTGTTCGTGAAGATAATATGGGTAAAATAGGTATTTTAAAATTTTTAAAAGGGTATATAAGACCATAAGACATTTCATTAAAACCTCAAATTGATTCCCGCAAACGTGATTTTAGAAGCAAAAAATAGTAGCTTCAAAATAATCAATGTTTGAATGAAGCGATTCTTGTGGAATCGCATTTTACTTGGGTTTAACAAACGTTTATTTATTTATTTGAAGCGCTTTTGAGCTCAAGAATCACTTCTAGGGCCTAAAGAAGCAATTCCAAACACGTCCTTAATATCTTGACATGTTTAATTGTAGCGCAAAGTGAATTTATCTTCCGATTTATTTCAGATTTGATCTACCTGTTTTTTTTGTTGGTTTTATTGAAATTGCGACACCAAATACACTTCCATTACTAGGACCTGTGATTGAATGCAAATCTGTTCTCTTTTAATTCTCTTACCTTTTGACGAAAGGGCTCATAACAGATAATAACGCTTCACCTGTTTTTTTCAGGTAACTATCCGAATTAGTATTTTTATTTTTATTTTTTCTCATTTTTCTTAGGGTCTATTTCGATTGAAAGAAAATTGATTGAAATGACGGGGATGCTTGAATCGCTGGAAAATCCAAAAAACGAATGAAAAGGAAATTCCTGAACTAACTTTTACTTTAATTATTTTCCTTCAATTATTTTCTTACTGTGGATTTTGAATTGATAAACAAAAATAGGTATTTATAGGGCTTTGGGTCTATAACAGTAGCACGACTGCGGCAATAAGGGTGGGGTGGGGGAGAAGAGTGAGAGATAGGAAAACAACTTCCGTCATGTTTTTCAGGAAGTTATTTTTCGAAATTCGAGAACTAAAATTTTATTTTTTAATCTTTTTTCTTGAGACAAACATGCGAAATTTTGAAAATTCTGAAAAATAATTTTTTCCACTTAGGTTGTGTTTGTATCACCGGAAATTGGAGGGAAACAAGTATTTTTCAGGAATTTTAGTTTTTTCTCGTGTTTGTTTCAAAGGAAAATTTCAAATTCTAGAAAATATTTTACTGATATCCAAAAAAAATGGAGGAAAATAACTTCCGTTATTTTTTGGCAGAATTTATTTTCCGAAAAAAAGAAAGAAAAAGAGTTTCGTTCACCACCACCACCATCATCACCGCCGCCGCTGTGGCCACCCACCACCACCACCACTACCACCCCACCACAACCACCGCCACCACCACCATTGTAGTCACCTAAATCCTCTTTTAGAAAAGTTCCTTAATTTATAATTTATTATAAGGTGTTTTATCTATATCTAACTACATTAATTTCAGGCTATATTGATATAAGGGTTAATTTATTAATTCAAGTTATGATTTTGGAGCCCTAGTGTAATTATAATCTAAATGGGGTATTGTAAGTAATCTATGGATTGTGTTTCTAATTCCATACGCCTAAGTGGGATTAGAAAGGATTAGTTTGAGGAGAAAAAGGAAGGAAGTGATATATATTCCCTTCCCTTCCTAAATCTTGGACATTGGATTGAATTTGGAGAGATTGAGAATATAGAGAGAAGGGTTCAGGCGAGAAACTAAACCCTAGCCTCATTATTGCAGTGCCAAAGGAAGAGAACAAAGGAAGAAGAGGAAGGAAGAGAGGAAGAGTAGAAGACATCAGAGATTTCTGAAACTAGAAGATCAGATCAGGTAAGTTAAATCTTATTGTATAATTCATTTATGAATTCATGTGATTATATTCATGTTCTTAAATGTTTATGTGTATTTTGATGATTTGATTACATGAGATCATGTTTAATATGTTAGAAATAGGTCTAGTTATGTTTTAATATATCCTACCATGAAAACGTATTGATTTGAGACCATTAGAATAGACCAAAGTGGATTTGGGGATCAAAGGGTTGAAAATCTCGAAATCTGGAAATTCCTAGATCGCACCCAGTTCGTTACCCACCTGTACATCGGCGAGGGTACCGACAGGGACTGTTTTCTTGGCTAAAATGGGGCTTCGGTGCCCACCGGTACACCAGTGAGGGTACCGATGCAAACCCTGCAGACACGGAGAGATCGGTACCCACCATTACACCGGCGAGGGTACTTACAGAGGCTATTTCTAGGATTAAAATGGGCTTCGGTACCCACCAGTACACCGGTGAGGGTACCGAAAGTGGTACCCATTTGGCACAAGTTGGATTTTGGTTAGAGTTTGATGTGGATTTGTACCATTGACATTGTAATTGACTTTTAGAACTCAAGAATGATCATAATTATCATCTTAGAGTTCCATGATAGTTTGGTACCCATCATTCACTATTGAACATTGAATTGAATTGAGTATTGGATATTTGAATTGCTTATATTACGTTGCATGCATGTTACGCTGATGTAGAGTGTTAAGAGAGTCCTGGAGGTGGGAAATAAAGGGTTTCTTTCTGGATTCCTATGGGTTCACTACATACCTTGTGGGTTGAAATCCCCACTTAAAATAGGGCAGGATGCTTGCAAGCTCCTATACGGGTTGGAACACCTTGCGTATTGTTCACTCTCAAATTAGGATTGTGGTTGGAAATTCGGTGAATAGCATTTACTATAAATTAGCACAATGGTGTCCTACCATGGGTCAGTGCCCGGAACAAAGAGGGGACTTTCGGCAGTTCATAGCGGCCTTTGCCCGAAATTCTGGTATTGTATTAAAGGGCACTTAACAGGCTACATTAGTTCACACATTCACTTGCATATCATCATTGCATTCCTTGCTTGAGCACGTCATCTAAAGCATCTACATTCTTCATTCTTTGCATCTCATATCATCATAATTATCTATTGTATTGCATGCTTGTACTCTTGAATTGACTTGACTCTATTGATATCATAAATGTATGAATGACTATTTGTTTGACTTCTTGGGCATTCAAAGCTTCGAAGCTCATGCAACTTCTCATGTTGTTGGATGAGAAGGATAATGGACATGGATTATTTTCTTTGGACTAGGACTTGCATAGGATTGCTTACTGCTGCATATTTTACTATTATTGCTTATCTAGCTTTAGTGAACATTGAGTTGTAATAGCATAGTTAACTTATTACCTTGATTTTTATACTCTTTTGGGGGTCATGACTCAGCTGAAGTCATAGACTGTGTTTTGGATTATATGTTTTTATTTAGCTTCCAAAATTTTGATCTATAAAGGTAAGCATTTACTTTTATAACTTGTGGTTTGATATGGCAATCCGCGTTCCAATGATGGAACCCAAAGGTTGCACTTCGAGATCCGTGCAGTCTTGCATAGGGAATCATGTTATGGGTTTTGGGGTGTGGCAGATTGGTATCAGAGCATAAGGTTTGCTCAGAATTATGGATGTTAGAAGACTAGAGAACCTAGGTATTACAAAGAAATTAGAAGTTAGGACAACAGAACATAGAAATGCACCTAGGAATTGTTTGCCGTTTGACAACATGCTTGATTGTGTTGGTGTGAATGCTTGTTTACTATTCGGACACTAGGTAGATGATTGTAGATTAATTGGTTACCTTGAGTGTAGATGGCTAGAAGGAGAAGAGCTGCTACTGCTACTACTAGAGAGGGATCTTCCTCCGGAGCTAGGGCTGATGAAGATCCTCAACTAGCGGTTGTCTACCAGATACTGGGAGACATGGCGACTATGCAACTGGACTAGATGGAGCGTCAAGCCGTGGCTGATTAGAGGAGACTAGTAGGAGCTTCGATCGCATGGTTGGAGAAGTTTAAAAAGCTAATTCTACCTACGTTCGAAGGTTGGGCGAGCCACATCTTGCTCAAGATTAGCTGTTAGACGTGGAGCGTATCTTTCGGACGATGGTTGTCTAGACGACCAGCCCGTATCCTTGGTCACATTCATGCTCAAGGGTGAGGCATTCCACTGGTGGGACATGGTGGATCAGAATATGACTACAGTTTTGACGTGGGAGCAGTTCAAGACCCAGTTCTTGGATACCTACCTACCTACCTAGCAGTTATTAGAGGCAAATGGCATCGGAGTTCATGCGACTAGAGCAGGGCTCACACTTAGTGGCTCAGTATGAGGCGAGGTTTGCTATGATGTTGAGGTAGGTGCGCACCTCACCTGATATCGGTGGAGGCAGACAAGGCTGCTAAGTTCGAGCAGGGTAGTACCACAGCGACTCAAGACTTATGCTGAGGTTCTGTAGTGTGCTAGACACGTCGAGAGAGACTTGGACAAAGCTTCTGCACAGGCAGATCAGCCCAAGCAAAACAAGGACCGGTTCCAGCCATATCAGCATAAGCAGAATAACAACCGACGTCAACGACGCGATGATAAGCCAGTGAAGAATCCACTTGCTGACATAGTAACTCTAGTAGCACGAGATGCTCAGAAGCAACCACAGCCACCACAGGACCAGTAGATCCAACGGAAAGCATGTTTCAACTGCAGCAAGGAAGGGCATCTTCAGTACGATTGCCGAGTGCCAATGAGAGACGGTAAACCAACATCACCTAGGCCAGCACAGAAGGGCAAGGCTAATGCCATGACTAATGCAGCTGTTCCTCTTGACGACTTTCATGACCCGATTCTAGGGTATACTCCTCTGAGAGTCACCACAGGAATCAAGCGACGTAACTCTCACCCTTCACCAGGAGGTGGTAAACAAGTAAGTAAACAAAAGCCAAAGTAATCAAAATTAAGTCAAATTCATTACCCAGCTCAAGCATACGCATAAGTGTGTGGGAGCTTACTATCCCAATCCATCCTTGTATCTACAGAGTGCGCAGCATAACCTGAAAAACAGATCCCCGAAGGGTGAGCTACACAGCTCGCGAGTAAATCCACAATACTTGGGCATTTACCCAAAAACACTATCCAATAAATATATGCAGCAGAAATATTAAAGGAAACAGACATGAAGAGGTAAGAGTTCATGCTCACTTGTATAGGATAAATTTGAAACCTCAATCCAAACTTCTACTAGTACAAAGAAGAATAAGTCAAACTCAAACATATGAAAAGACCTACTAATCACTTAACAATACAATACATCCATTTACCACAATTACATTAAATGCAGTTCTCTCATCCCAAACTCACGTGTCCAGGTATCTTATTTATCAGTCCTCTCAGCCCTACATACTACTCATGCAGGATGCTCCATGAACATACATAGGAAAATCTAGTTCCCTTTCACAATTCTAATCATTCACAACCAGAAATGATATGCATGTAATGTTTCTGTCATGAACTCTAGAGATGCACGCAAGATTTGGACTGTAATACCATGCGTCTCATTTCTATGAGCCATGGCCCCTTTCGGGCTAAGGATACCTTGCCGATTCTGTATGTACAGCACAGTTTTAATGGACTTGCGACCCTTGAGAATTCATGCCCTGCTTTTATTTTTATTTGGGACACACCATCTCAACAGGATAGTCCAAGGGTGTCATCTTTGTGAACCTCCCTCCATGACATTCTTCCCAGTTCAAGAAACCAAACATTTTGAATCAAGGACGATATTATGTCCTACGAGGATTCGTACTATTGCGAGTAGTTATAAATTAACACATCAATTACCTTGGGTGTAGAGAACATAGAGGAGAACACTAAGATTCATATGAGTGCTATTGTGTGTTGTTTGTTCTGTGGATAACATGATTTTATGGTTATTCATGTGAATATTTATTTATGAGAACTGTAGGATGTGAGATAGTAGATTAGAAGACTTATATTTACTTTGGGTTTGTAGATGGCTGGTAGGACGAGAGCTGAGACGGGTGAGGGTTCTTCTTCTGAGGTTAGGCCTGATGCGATACCTCAACTTGCTAGTGTGTATCAGATCCTTGGAGACATGGTTACTCTTCAAAAGGATCAGATGGAGAGGTAAGCCAAAACTGAGTAGAGAGGTGTAGTAGAGACACCGGTGGTGTGATTGGAGAAGTTCAAGAAACTTACTCCACCAGTGTTTGAGGGTTTAGGTGAGCCACTCCAGGCTCAAAATTGGTTGTTTGATATAGAAAGAGAGTTTAGGACCATGGGATGTCCTGACGACCAGAGAGTGTCTTTGGCCAACTTTATACTGAAAGGTGAGGCGCTCCACTGGTAGGACATGGTGGAGCGAAACCTAGAGACCGTAATGACTTGGGAGAGATTTAGGAGTTAGTTCCTAGAGACCTACGTTCCTAGAAGTTATAGGAGGCAGATGGCTGAGGAGTTTATAAGGATGGAACAAGGCCCACTCACTGTTGCGCAGTACGAGGCCCAGTTCGCAATGATGTCGAGGTTTACACCTCATATGATTGTGGATGAGGCTGATAATGTTGCAAAGTTTGAGGAAGTCCTGAGACAGTCGATTAGGAAGAGGGTAGTACCCAGAGGTTTAAGGTGTACTCGGAGGTTTTGGAATGTGCAAGGATGGTGGAAAGAGATAACATTAGATATCGCAGTGAGGAGGGTGAGAAGAGGAGAAATCGGAATAGGAAGAAGACTCATAGGTCAAAGGAGCAAGACGGGGAGTACAGTTCTGAGAAGAGACAGAGGACAGTGGAGAGGTTCGTTCAAGTTGACACTACGGTTCATGTGGTGGCACCACCTCAACGACACCCGCTACCTAAGTGTTACAACTGTGGGAGGATGGGACACGCCCAAAAATATTGCAAACGACCTAGGAGGCGAGAGGAAGTACAAACGGTAGCAGCGACACGACCACCCCAGCTAGGGAGAGTCAACTTATTGTTCAGAGAGACTACTGAGGATGGAGGTAGAATAGCATATAGCGTGCTTGAAGGTATGTAATGCATACATATGTTTAAATTCTAATTCGCTTTTATAGCAAAAGTTATTATGTTATGATTGTTTTGTGATATAAGCATGATTGTATTAAACTGTGAACGTAATAACCAAGCATAACAGACTATAGTAATTGGGATCCTAGAAACTCGGCATAATAATTACGTGGACGAAATTCCTAAAAGGGGGAAGACTTCGGTGACCTTAACATGTATATAAAATATATTAATTAATTAGATATTAATTAAACAAGATGATTAATGAGGATGAATCAATAGTGATGTTGTAAGAATTGATTAGTATTTTTATAGTAATTATTAGTGTGGTTTAATAGGCTTATTGGACCATAGGAGTGTAATTGAAAGATAAATAAACAACTCAGGGGTCATTGTGTAATTAATTTTATTATGGGGTAAGTTAGTAATTGGGAACTTTGATTTTTATTTCAAAACACAAAGTGTGCGTTGAAAGAGTTGTGTTACATGGCCTTGAACGTGGGATGATGGGGGAGAGAAGTTAGGGAGTTAGCTCACTATATCTCTAACTCCAATTCGTTCGATCATACACATTTCAGCAGTTGTGCTTGAGAGTTAAGAAAGAAGAAAGAGAGAGAGAGCATCAACCCTATCCGTCCAAGCCATAGTGTAAGAGAAAAAGAAGAAGATAGGTGGGTGTAATCTCGTACAAGACCATCAAATCGTTAGATCATTGTAGGGTCTTCACTCTGTATAGTTTTCATGGAATAGCATGATTGTTTTGCTGTTTGAATCGTTCATTTATTTGTTTATACGATTTGTAAGCATGACTCTGTGAAAGCATCATGATTGAACGATTATGTAATGATGGCCCTTTTATATAGAAATCTATGGAATTGTTGAGTGTAAAATTTGTCTATAAAGCATGTATGTTGTATGTGTGAATTGCATGATTGATATTAAATAAAATCCTAAGAAACTCAGGAGGAAAATATTCGGATTTGTGCTTGTCGATAGGCGTTGGTACACCGGCAAGCCTACCGACAATATAATAAATTAGGATTACGTGTGGGTCGGTAGGCGTCAGTACATCGAAAATCCTACCGACGGTTTAGGAAATTAGGATTATGAGTTGATCGGTAGGTATCGGTACACCGACAAGCCTACCAACAAGAGAACCACTGACATGATTCGGTATGCATACACCGATCGGCCAATCGATAGGACCAATGTATTGTAGATTTGAGTGCGTCGGTAGGCATCAGTACACCGATGGGCCTACAGAAAGGGCCTACCGACAGGAGACTACTATAGCCCATCAGTAAGCATTAGTACACCGACGGACCTACCGATGGAGGACTTATACTTTGTTGAACCTTGTTGGTCGGTAGGCGTCGGCACACTGATGGACCTACCAACAGGAGACCACTGAAGTGTTTCAGTGGGGGTCGGTACACTGACCACCCTACCGAAGGAGACCAGCCCACCCAGATTGGAGTTGGTCGGTAGGCGTCGGTACACCGACGAGCCTACCGACTGTATAGGATTTTATGGATTCGAGTTAAAAGGTAGGCGTCGGTACACCGACAAGCCAATCGTTGGAATTGATTTTTTGATAGAAATGACTCTTCTAAGTGATTTTCTTGGGAGAATTTAAGGGTTTCGATGTCAGTATTGGTTCGGGATTAATTGTGTGAATGGCATGTGCTAACCTACTGAACACACTCCTTGGATGAGTCTCCAGTTTTGGAAACTATTTGTGGAATTCAAATTATTATTGAATGATTAGACTATTGTTATGCTATGTTGCATATGAGGGATTGAAATATATTGATACTTGTGGAGATGATGCTTTTTGATGGTATCCAACAGATTATTCGTGTGTAAGGGCACACGGGCAGCTTCTGAAGGGTATTACCACCGGTGATCCTATTGATCAAGGAAACGATTCGTGTGATGTTATCCCAAGGATTGTTCGTGTGTATGGGTGCACGGGAAGCTTCTGAAGGGTATTATCACCGGTTATCCTATTGATTGTGGTAAGGTTGCTCGTGATGGTATCCGGCAGATTATTCGTGTGTACGGGCGCACGGGCAGCTTCTGAAGGGTATTATCACTTGTGATCCAATTGATTGTAGAAAGGTTTCATGTGATGGTATCTCAAGGATTACTCGTGTGTATGGGCGCACAGGTTGCTTCCAAAGGATGTTATGACCGGTAATGCTACTAGTTCTTTTAATGACTAGTCCGGCCAACCGAGCAGCGACGGAGTGAACATATGGTCTCTTGGATTATAGTTGACTGACCTTGGGTATTCTATTCCCTAAAAAGTTATGGTCAACTGTCCTTTGGTATTATATTCCCTAAAAATTTATGGTCAACTTTCCTTTGGTTTTTAATTCCTTGAAAGGTTATGGGTAGCCGCCCTTGGGTGTACATTTCCTAAAAAGATTATAAACAACTACGGGGATTGAGCTCGGGTAGGTTCAAAGTCCTAGAAAACCATGTTGTACAAGTGGGAGTTAAGCTTGAGATTGTGATGGTGATTATGATGTGATGGGCATATGCTAGCAGCACCATGTATGTGATACTTGGCACCAGCTAGGAACTCGCGTTTGACTTGTACACATAACTAGGAACATGCATTAGACTCACATGCCATTGCTGAATTATGATATTGCTATTTTGTTGGTATTGAGTGTTAGACTATTGTTATTCCGTGAGGATGGATGACATAGTCGGTTCTTACTGGGCATTCCAAGCTCACGCAACTTAATCATGTTGCAGGTTGAGAAAGAGTTGATGAGGTCTAGGACCATATTAGCTGCTTATTATTTTAGAACTGGATTCATGTCTTAATTACTTATTGGTTGTATAAACTTTGTTTCAGTATTTGAAATCTTGTAATGTTGGCTCTTCTGTAGCCCCCTGACAATATTTGTTCTTTTTATGATTATTATACATTCTTAACTTCCGCACTCTGATTTGTCTACTTGAGTTGTTATCACTCTCGTAAGTGTTGTTTTTTTTGCGTGTTCAGCATTCCACGGTTGGAAACTCGAAGCTCACACCTCGTGATCCGTGCCAACCCACCTAGGGATTCGGGGCGTGACATCCATCGACTCCCTCGACCTCGAAGGAGAATAGTCGCCTCCACATCAGTTTGCAACCGAACCTAACCAAGAGAATGTGGTAGAGGAAGTGAATGAATATGAGGGCAAAAAGCTACTCATAAAGAAAAGAGTAGATCGGGGTGTAGTGGAAACACTAAGGGCCACAGGATGGGAACCTGTTCTGGATTGGGGTGGTCTTGCACACCAATCTATAGTGGTGGAGATGTACTCACACATCACCAGGACAGACTTCAACTCCATGTCCATCACTTTTGATCTCTATGGCACTACCCGACGCCTCGATCAATGGTTGTTGTCTAGATCAACGCACATTCCACTATTCCTGACCCCAACGAAGAAGAAAAGATAGAGCTCACCAAAGTGATCTGTGGAAGGAGAGTGCAGTGGAATAATGGTGGACCCCTTACAGCTTCGAATTTTCTCCTAAGTTTCGTATCCTTCACAAGCTCTTCCTCACAAGTGTCTACCCGCGTTCCGGGAACCCGACGGAACTCACTCCTTACATGGCCTCTATACTACACAAAATGGCCATAGGAACGAGACTTTTCCCTCCGTTTCTAATCATATCTTGCATTATCCGGTATGTGAGCCAGTAGAATAGGAGATTTGCCCCTTTGCATGCCTCATGTGTGCAGTGGCTAAATGTTGGGGACGCCACATACCTTCCCCTCTAGAAGGCACGGCCAGCAACCCTTCGGGAGAACTAGCATGCATAAGATGAAGTTGCCAATATCAATTGGGAGAGGTCAAGCCTCTACCTCTGAAGGGCCAACTGAAGTTCAACAACATCCTCAGGACATTCCCCCTGAGCACCATCCAGGAGCTTCTTCATCATCAGCCCCTCCATCACCCAGTACCATAGTTACATATTTGACTTTGACTGCTTGTGATTGGTGGGCTACACAATAGGAAACTAAAGTGCTTCACACACAATCATAACTCTTTAAGTTATAATGTGTGGCTATAATTCAAGTAACTTAAGGTGATTAATAAGATAATATATAACTAGAATTATAAGTTATAAACAAAATGTCATTAATAAAAAATAAATAGCTTTAATAAGAGACTAGGTTAACGGATTAATCTAGAACTAACCAAATAGGACCTAGCTCTAATAATTAATTAGATGGACTTAAGTAAAGCCCAATAAGACTAATGCCCATCTAAACTAAAGCCCAATTAGGTTAATTAATAATTAATTTTCGTGCTAATTAAATCATGATAATTAAAGGTTAACATATAATGGAACTAGGACATTAGACTAAGATTAGAACACCCATTAATATTCCAAATATGATTAGAAGAATTAAAATCAATGGTTAGGATTAATTAGACTAATTTAAAGGTTAGGATTAACGATAGAGGAACCTAATCTAATTAGGATAAGGTTAACTAATAGCAATCATTAAAATCAATTCGACGAGCTAGAGCTGGAAGTGGAGGAAGAACATTTCAGACTTTTACTGAATTGAAGTGGAAGAAGATCCGAAGAGCTAGAGCACTGTAAGTAATTCGATTATGCTTTATTTTTTATTTGAATCTAGGTGTCTAGGTCATATTCAATGAATATGACATAGCACAACCTTAAAAATCTTATCTTCTATACTTTTCTACATAAGAACTAAACTGGAAAATTAAACAGATCTGAACTATCGATTACCGGACCTTTGTATATATTTTATATTTTTATAAGATTTCACTGTTCGTTAGAAACCCAGAAAAACAAGTTTAAGGTGATTCAGATAAGTATACACAAAGTTAAGACCAAAATACCCACTGTATGTCAAATTTAGAAAACCCAATTCGGCAGCTTACCAGTGTGCCTGTTAGCCTGCCAGAATTGCCCTTAAAACCCATATTTTAAACACTGTTTAAGCCACTTAAGGTGGTTTTGATGATTATTAATTGATTGATTGATTTCAATATTGGTTTTAAAGTGATTATGTGATATTAATGATATGTTTATGACATGAATTGAAGTCTTACATACTTGATTGAGAATTTCATATGCTTTATCATAATTGATCATGCATTAATGTTATTTAGATAGCATAAGACATATACTCAGTTGTTTGATTATATTACATGTTCGCCAAATTTGATTCTTGTCTTACAAGGATGACTCTATTTACTGGTGAGGGAGCTTGTGGGGTTCAGTTTCCGGGTGGGCATATCCTTGTGGGTGGCCATGTCCTTGTGGGTAGGCCCAAGAGTTGGCTGGCGGGCTACAGATGCTGGCATGCTGAGGTAATGCTGGCATGCTACAAGAATGCTGACACGCTGGCCTGGCACACAAGGCTTTCCAAATTGGTGGTGGATGAGTTCAGATTCGTATTGACTAGGGTTTGATCGGGTGTGAACATACACTAATCGAATGCCAAACAGCATGCATTAACTGCATATCATATTTATGTGAATGGATTACACGTGGTAATTATATTTATTTGGTGCATGAGCATGCATTGCATACATTAATAATTGAACCTGCACTTTGCATTCCACATCACATTATGTTGCATTATTATTTTCATTAATTGCATATAATATGTTTTAGTCTATGTTGATCATTGGACAGTGGCTTTGACCCTATTCCGATCTAAAATATTTTTTAATTGATTACTTACTGAGCTACGTGTAGTTGACGTCTTTGCTCAACCATTTCAGGGAATTTAGATGGGGAACAAGATGAGGTGTACGTGGCTGGACTGGATGATGGTTTTTCAATGATTTATACTTAGAATTCTGTAATAGGTTTTATTTTTACTTTTTAGATTACATATTATGTATAGGGTTAGGTTCTGATTTAAAACACGAGGAAAAAGTATTTTTATTTGTTTTCCGCTGTGATTTCATTAAGTGTTTTGGATGTAATAGACTTTAGTAGTTTTCCAATTAATTTCAGTAAGGTTAATTTCCTTTAAATTTTACTTAATTATATGGTTTGGCTCTTATATTGATTACCACTCCCAATCTCGGTTGGGGTGAGAGTCACGTTTCAAACATGAGGGGTTCAACATGAACTTCCTTAAGTTTGGGTAGTGACAAAGTTGGTATTAGAGCTTAAGTTTCGTGTGAACCTAAGTTTTCTGGCTCTAATACCAAATTTGGTATCAGTGCCTAAGTTTTTTATGTTTTAAATCAGATTCTAAAAGTTTTTGTTTGCCAATATTTTTAAAGTTTTCAAGGTGTTGATATTTAAAAAGTTTTCTATGTGTTGATTGTTATTACTAGCATTGACTGCTAACTTAAGTGTGGGCATATTTGTAGCAACCTAAACTCATTAATAATTAATTTTTTTTTATTATATTCTCATCTATAATTAGTTAATACTAAATCTTGTTTATAGGCCTAAAATTTATTTGATCTTAGTAGGTGGTGTTAATTTAGTTATTAATTTTTCCCATAAGGGAGCTTTATATTAAAGATGAATTAGATGGGTGTTTGAACTAAACTCAAACACCTTCTATAAAAAAATTCGGTTTTGGCAAGAAAGT
>JAUPMG010000004.1:610708-625560 GCA_031762675.1 Pachysandra terminalis | reverse complement strand
ACCCTTGCATCGATCATGGCATCTCATGCATGCACAGGCATCCTAGTTAATCACACTCTATCTGCACATTGTATTTATTGAGCGTGTAGCTCAAGCCTTTTGGCTCCTAACATTTTAGGGGGGTATTTTAGGTTGGACGAGGAGACCGTGGGTGTTTATATAGATTCTTTTTGTTCATCATTTATTGGTCTGTATGTAATTGTGAGAGTTGAGAGGATGGGAGCGTGTAGACTCCAGTATATTTGTTTATATGCTTACTCTTGGATGCCCCTATCTTTTTGTTTGGGGTTTATCTTGTTATCCCTCAGATGTGCCAATCTGAGGCGTAATGAGACCTTATATGATGTTTCGTGTTAGATACATGTTATACCTGCCTATACATTATCTATATTTTATTTTCCGCTGCGTATCCTATCTATCATAGCATTCTCTATTATATGTTGTGGTTTACCACCCACGATGAGTATAGGTTTGGACTAAGTGGGTGAGAGTCCGACTTCGAGTTCTAAAGCCATGCTCACGTGAGTGTGAGACACGCTTTAGAATTCGGGTTGTGACACATACCACTTAGCCTTGTCATACCAGTTGGGAGCAGTCAACAATGTCTACCATGTCTCTATGCTTAGGAAGTATGAACCAGATCCTACGCACGTCATTGACTAGACTGATTTACCGATTAGAGACGATGCGACATATGAAGAAGTGCCGGTAAGGATCATGGACCGAAAGGAGCAGAAACTGAGGACAAAGACCATCCCCTTGGTAAAAGTAAAATGGAATCATCATGACGAAGCAGAAGCTTCATGGGAACTGGAATTGGAGATTCGAATGAGATACCCGACGCTATTCGATAACCGAGGTATGTACTTAATTTCGAGGATGAAATATCCCAAAGGGGGGAGAATGTAGTGACCCTGACCCTACCATTTAATTTAATTATTAAATGGTAGTTAATCCTAATTAAAGCCTTAGGGTTTAATTGATATTATAAATGGCTGGATTGGACCTATGCGTAAATAAGAAGAGTTAGTGATTAATTATGCTATTTTATGAATTAGGTGTATTGGGCTTGGACCCAACACAATACAACTGAATGGACTTGAGGGCTGGCCGAATAGGCCCATAGGGCAAGGTAAGGGCACTTTAGACATTTACTACATAATTTGAATTTAAGGAGGTAATGGGTTCTCCCACTAACTAACGTATCAAACAAAAGAGGAGAGAGAAACTGTCTCACACGATCAAACGAAAGGGAGAGAAAAAGGAAAAAGAGTTTGCAGAAATCTGGTTTGGGAAGAAGAAGGAAAAGAAGATTGGGAACTTCGTTGCCGGAAATCTATCTGCATCAGATCTACGTAAACGAAGTAAGGATTCCTGCATTTCTACGGTAACTGATTTTATGGATGACCTCAATGCTATAGTTACAGGTGGGTGTACGTTCTAGTATGTTTACTATGATTAGATCTAAGATCTATAGAAACGAAAAGGAATATTGTCATGTTGTTTGATTTCTATGTTACTTGTGTTGTTATGTTTCATGTGGCATTATAAGTTCTTATGAATCATATTTATGTGTTTAGATTTATGATTGATTATCTGTTATGACTTGTTTAGATCCATGGAAATAATATAGGTTTTATGTGTTTGTTGTTTTGATCATATGAGTAGGTTATAGAGACTTATTTATGATTGCTAAAAACCTTAGAAAACACTAGGTTTGAGTAGAGGCACGAAACCCTAGAAGAAACCTAGAAAAAGGCTAAGTTTCTACATTCGGTAGCAGTCTCAGCAGCTACCAAAATCAGCCAAAACTATGTATTCTCTGGACATGCTACCGGGCTTCGGTAGCAGTGCCACCTAGCTTCTCGATAGGATATTCTGCAGCTACCGAGTAGCTACCGAAATTGTGAAAAATGGTGTACTCTCTGGACCAGCTACCGAGACCCTCAATAGGAGACTCGGCAGCTACCGAGCAGCTACCGAAGTCCAATGAACCTCAAATTTTATAAGGGTGATCCCCATTGAGTTTTGCACATGCCTGTATGGATGGTTTGTGTGCAAAAGGTCTAGAATTAGACGAATCATAAAAAGTGTAGAAGAAGGTCAAAAACTCAAGATTATCAGACTTATTGGAATGGTATATGAGGTGTTATCAACTCAAAGATTTTTGTAGTGACCCGGACCCAACTGGGATAATTAATGATTGAATCTTAAATTAATCTATTAATTATACATTGGAACTTTATGAAAGCCACCTAATAAGATTGGACTAATTGATAATTATGGAAAACTATGGGACTAGTGCTCAATTAATTAAAGATTAACTAAATGGAATGGACTACTAACCAATATGGACTAAAACAATCTAAGGAGGAAGAAGGGTTCTGGTTTAGAGGTTGCAGAAAATCTAGAATGAAGAGACCGAGAGGAAATAAGGAAAAAGAAGAAAGAGAAATAAAGAAGATAGTGCAATACCAGAAAAGAAAGAATGCTAGGGAGGTGAAAAGGAAGAGAGAGGAAGAAGAAAAAGAGAAATAGTCATAGGTGAAAGGACGGAGCCTAATAGGAAACAAATGAAGAAGAAGGAAGAAAGCGAAGAAGAGGAAGATGTGGGCTATGATGGTCACGAGGAGAACGAGGACGACGACGATTGGCTGGAAGACAGGGATAGAGGGAAGAAAATCCTGATCAAACAACATCTGAAAAGGCAAGAGCAAATCGACGAAGGTCGATTCTTGAACACGTAAACGAGGTAAGGATTCCTGTGTTTTTACGGTATTTGATTTTATGTATTATCACAATGCTATAGATATAGTTGGTTGTGTATTCTGGTATGTGAGCATGATTAGATCTAGGATCTATATGAACTTGAAAGAATAAAGTCATGTGGTTTGATCTCCATGTCAATTATGATGCCGTGTTCAATGTGTGTTTACGAGTTCTTATGAATATTATTTATGCATTTATAATCCATGATTTGATTACTTGTTAGATCCATGAGAATGAACAAGGTTTGTGTATATGTTGTTTGGGATTTATGTATACGTTTAGAGATTGGTTTTGTTTTTTTGGGTGATTAAAACCTTAGAAATCAATAGGTTTGATTAGTGGTACAAAACCTAGTCAAAAACTTTTGGCTCAAATTACACGTTCGGTAGCAGCCTCGGCAGCTACTGAATTAGATACCGAAAGCAACCAAAATCACTTGCTCTCGGGACATGCTACCGTGCTTCGGTAGCAATGCTACCACGACTCTCGGTAGGACTTTCGGCAGCTACCGAGTAGCTATCGAAATTTTTAAAAATGATGTGCTCTCTGGACATGCTACCGAGCTTCAGCAGTTGTGCTACTAAAACCCTCGGTAGGAGACTCGACAGCTACTGAGTAGCTATCGAAGTCCAAAGGAATCCAAATTTTATGGGGAGGATCCCCGTTGAGTTGTGCACATGCCTGTATGGATGGTTTGTGTGCAAAAGGTCTAGATTTGCACGAATCATAGAAAGTATAGGCGAATGTCCAAAACTTAGGATTATCAGACTGAATGAAGGGTATATGAAGTGTTATTAACTCAATGGCTTTGGATGTGGTCTTAGGACCTCAAAATGAGATTGGTATGGTTAGAGTTGGTCATGTAGAACTAGATTGGGTGATTAGTGTTTCTAGCATCCAATGTTGACCTAAAATAACTTGGGTTGACTTCAGTGTAACTTAGATGTGAATTTAATGATGTTGATTGAATGTGAATAACTGATTGAGGATACTGTAAGTATCCAATACTATGATTGTGTTGGTGTTTTGAATGACTTGAATTGTGTTGTGGATAGGTGAGCTTCCACCATGGGTGAAAGTCCCTAAAGGTAAGAACATGGATAGGTGAGCTTCCACCGTGGGTGAAAGTCCCTGAAGGCAATGCATGGTACAGGTGTACTCCACCGTGGGTGAAAGTCCCTAAAGGAAGGATGTGGTTACAGGTGTGCTTCCACTGTGGGTGCAAGTCCTTAAACGGAATGCAAGTATACTGGTGTATTCCACCGTGAGTGCAAGTCTCTAAAGGAATATTAATGATGGCTTTCCTTTGTGGGTGCAAGTCCCTAAAAGAAGGGGTTAGTAATGACAGGTGTTACTATCGTAGGTGAAAGTCCCTAAAGGTCGTATATATGGTGATTCCACCATGGGTGCAAGCCCCTAAAGGAAGAGATCGATGACTGATGTATTCTACCGTGGGTGCAAGTCCCTAAAAGGATGGGTTGTATGGTTGTACGTTGGAATGGGAATGTGACTGGGCTAGGCCTGGTGATACCCTGCATTGCATTGCATCTCATTTCACTCCATGCTTGCATCATACCTTGCATTGCATTGCATTGTATTTGAATTGATTGTGATGCCTGTACATTGTGACTTCTTGATTGTGGATGATTGTGATTCGGTAGCATTAGTTGTAGCAAGGTTGGACCTTGTAGTTACAGATGTATTTCCACCGTGGGTGAAAGTCCCTAAAGGAAAGGATTGTACAGGTGTGTTTCTACCATGGGTGAAAGTCCCTAAAGAAAATGATTGTACAGGTGGCTTCCTCCGTGGGTGCAAGTCCCTAAAAGAATGGTGATATGATGTTGCTTGTGAGCATAGCGATACTATGTGCTTGCTTATGTGCATAAGGGTGTGTTTCCACCGTGGGTGTAAGTCCCTAAAGGAATGGTACAGGAGACTTCCTTCGTGGGTGCAATTCCCTAAAGGAATGGTTATGTGCTAGATATGTGATACGTGTTTATATGGTTAATTGGCCGTAGTATGGTGGGACCATGTGATATATGTTTGTATGTTGATTGGCCGTAGTATGGTGGGACCATGTGGTGCTTGTTGTGGAACATAGTTAGACTATGTGACTACTGTGACTTTGTTGTTGTGCAACATGGTGTGACCATGTGTACACTTGTATGACTGTTTGTTTTGGAATATAATAGAACCATGTGGAATCTGCTTGAGCATGATGGTATCATGTGGGTAATCTTAACATAGTGGGACTATGGGGAGTATGAACTATTGATGATTATAATTTGATATGGTATGGTTTACATGTGAACTGTGATTTACATGATGAATGTAATATTCATGCTAGTATATGAAACATAGTATGATGACATGATTAATACATATATGATTGTGATAGTATATGTTGGGTGAAATACATGAATTGAACTGTATTGATTTACAAGCATAAAAGTAGATATTGTAGTCTCGTACGGTTTCTCTACTAGGCTTCAATTGATCCTTATCTCTACAGGTGATCAGATTGTCTGAGTCCTATTGGCTTCTGGAGAGGATATTTTTTGTTTGAGATACTTTGGCTTATGAGACTACATGACTTTGTTTTTATTTAGTTTTGATTCTATTTCCTTAGATGGCAGAATTGTAATAAAGATCATTTGAGATTTGATTACTTTATTTGTGGGTTAATGTTCAACTTAGTTGTGGTTGAGCAATGGTTTAAAATTTGAGACTTCTGCTGGTATTTATTCTGTTGAGACTCTAGTTCAACCAGGTAAGAGTTGATGTTGTGGATGTTTATCCGTATCCACGTGGTGGGTCCGAAGGTCGTTTCCTTGGAATCCTCAAGATCCCATATCTTAGATTTGGGGCGAGACATTCGGCTTCAAAGTCTTCCACTTCTTCTTCTTGTCTTCTTCTCTCCAGCAACTCATAAGAGTTCAGATCTAGAAATCCACACAATAGGAAGAGAATGAAACCCTAATTCTCTTTTAAACCTATTGCCAAAACACAAGGCCAAAGCTTCCAAAAGATATGCACTCCCCTTTGGGTCGTGCGTTCAAAATAGAAACACTAATTTGATTTGATTCTCTTCAAATCAAAACCCCATTGTAGTGACCCTGACCCTACCATTTAATTTAATGATTAAATGGTAGTTAATCCTATTTAAAAATATTAGGATTTAACTGATATTAAAGGGGGCTGTAATAGACATTTATGTGAATATGAAAAGTTAGTGTTAAATTGTGTTATTTATGTGTAATAAGTGTAATGGGCTTGGACCCAACACAACGAAACTGATTGGACGTGTGGGCTGGCTGAAAAGTCCCATTGGGCAAAGGTAAGGGCACTATTGTATTTTATTTACTACATGATTTGAATTAGAGAGAGGGATCATGGGTTCTCCCACTAACACACGTAACATCAAGGGGAGTGAGAAACTGCCTGTGTTTCATACGACCAAATGAACGAGAGAGAAAGAGGAAAAAGCTGTTGAAGAAAATCTGGTTTTAAAGGGAGAAGAAGAAGAAGGAAACGAAGGTTTTGGTGATCATTGTTGTTGGAAAGTTCAGAGAATCAATCTACGAAAAACGAGGTAGGGAGTCCTTCATTTCTACGGTAAATACCTTTATGTATCGTTTCAATACTATAGGTATAGTTGGGATGCATGATCTAGAATGTGAAAGCATATTAGATTAGAGATCTAATGAAATTACAATGAATGAGTTCTATGATGTTATGGATTGATTCACATGCCTAACTTGTGTTGCTGTGCTTTCTGTGATATTATATGTTCATATGGTTTCTATGTAAGTTCTTAGATCTATAATTATTTGTGGATTGATTTACTCGTTTAGATCTGTAGAATAAAATAGGTTTTATGTATGTGAGGTAATGATCATATGAATGTATTATAGAGACTGAAAAATGAAGGTTAGAACCTTAGAAAAACTTAGTTTTGGGTATAGGAACGAAGCCCTAGAAGAAAACTCAGAAAATTGTCTGAATTACACGTTGCTTAGGATTCTCAGCAGCTACCGAATTACCTATCAAAAATCTCCAGAAAAACCAGTTCTCTGGACTTGCTACCGAGTCTCGGTAGGAGACCTACCGAGAAGCTCGGCAAGAGACTCGACAGATAACAAGCTCCTACCGAGGTCCAAATGGACCCAAATGTTAGGGGAAGATTCCCTCACAAGTTGTGCACATGCCTACATAGTTGGTTTGTGTGCAAAAGACCTAGAATTAGTCGAATCTTGAAAAGTATAGGACATGGTCTTAAATTCAGGATTATTTGACTGAATTGAATGGAATGTGAGGTGATATTGACTCAAGTGACTTAGTTATGATTATAGGACTACAAGATAGGATCAGAAATATTAGAAATGGTCACATAGGACTTGATTGGTTGAATGGTGCTTATAGCATCCAATGTTAACTTATGTTTGACTTGCGTTTGACCTTGATGATGATTGACTTGTATGTTGGATGATGATACTGTGAGTATCCATGATTGTGAATGTTGTTTGTTTTTGAATGACTTGAATTTGTGTTCATGGATGGGTGACCTTCCATCATGGGTGAAAGTCCCTAAAGGAAAGGCATGGCATGGGCGTATTCCACCGTGGGTGAAAGTCCCTAAAGGAAAGGCATGGAATGGGCGTATTCCACCGTGGGTGAAAGTCCCTAAAGGAAAGGTTTGTACAAGTATATTTCCACCATGGGTGCAAGTCCCTAAAGGAAAGGTCTGGTTACAGGTGAGCTTCCACCGTGGGTGCAAGTCCCTAAACGGAATGTGAGTATACTGGTGTATTCCACCGTGAGTGCAAGTCTCTTAAGGAATAAGAATGATGGCTTTCCTCCGTGAGTACAACTCCCTAAAAGAATGGGTTACTGATACATGTGTGTTTCCACCGTGCTTGCAAGTCCCTAAAGGAATAGTATAGGTGGCTTCCTCCGTGGGTGAAAGTCCTTAAAAAAATGGTTGTTACTAGTGTATTCCACCTTGAGTGAAAGTCTCTTAAGGAATAGGAATGGTGTCTTCTACCGTGGGTGCAAGTCCCTAAAAGAATGGGTCGTATGGTCGTGAGTTGGATTGAGCACGTAATTGGGCTAGGCTTGGTTACACCCTGCATTGCATTGCATTGCACTTCATCTCACTTCATACTTACATCATACACTGGCACTGCATTGCACATGTGTTTGAGTTGACTGTGGTGCATATTCATTATGACTTGCTTCAATTGATTTTGATTGTGATTGGGTCGCATTGGTCGTAGCAAGGTGGGACCTTGTGGTTACTGGTCGTATCAAGGTGGGACCTTGTGGATGATTGGCCGTAGCATGGTGGGACCATGTGGTGTTGTTGTGGAACATAGTGAGACTGTGTGATTGTAGTGATCTTTGTTGTTGTATCACATGGTGGGACCATGTGTACGCATGTATGTATGTTTTGTTTGGAAACATGGTGGGACCATGTAGAGTTTAAACATGATGGGATCATGTGGGTATGTAATAACCCAACCAAAATATATGACTAAATTGTAATAAATAAAAGTATAGGAGTTAGGGTGTGATAAATATATGGGTTAATTTAAAATTTTAGTAAATTAGTTACAGATTTGATTTTGACTGTTTGTGATTGGTAGACTGCACTATAGGAAACTAAAGTGCTTCACACACAATCATAACACTTTAAGTTATAATGTGTGGCTAGGGTCTTGTAGGAACTTTTAACTTAAATCTATGGTTTAGATTAAAAACAGTAATAGAAACTTCCATAGGAGTTAGAAACTCACTAGAACTCTAAAATTCAAATATAGAAACATAGTTGAACTATGAGAGTTGGGAATTGATCTAATGACTTAGAAACTAATACATCCCAATACAGAGACATAATTAAAACTCAAAAACTAAAACTAATAGAACTAGGAAGTTTGCTGAAAACATATAAATAAGTGTTCTAGCTTGATTTCGAAAATCACAATCATCCTTGGAGCTAAAAAGGAGAGGAAGACGAAGTGCAGAGGTGAATTATCTCCTTTAACCCAGCAACATCAAGGTAAGTATTCGGATTAAACTTTTTTTATAATTTAAGTAGTGTTCCAAGTCTATTTTCAATTGTATGAAGTAAGTTTTCAACACCTATGTTAGTTTTCAAAGCAATTTAACAACTAATTATTTACTTACGTTTTTCTAAGTATTTTAATTGGGGTTTGTTCATAATTTAATATTAAGGAATGTTACTTAAGAAAGAAAATTGATTAGAATTATAACTAGATCAGAATTCTGGAAAAACTGCCCAGAATCTGCTGATCGATGAATACTTAGCGAGTCGAGGACGCGCCGAACCAGCCCAAAAGAGCATTCGGCGAGTACTCGATGAACCGAATATGCACTGAGCCTCCTTTTGTGACCATTGAGCCCCTAGATCTCACACCGAGACCCTACTCGATGCGCCGATTGACGCGCCAAGTTTAACAGACTGATTTTTAAGTCATAAAAACTAGAAAATAACACATATCTGAACTTTTGATTACCGCACCTATGTACATATTCTATATAATTTATTTTATATTTTTCTGAGATGCCCCTATTCGTTAGGAACACAACAAAATAAGTTTGAACTGATTTCATTAAGAATTTAATAAGTTATGATTTATTTATTGACCTTGTGTCAATATCAGAAATCCATAACCTGTAAAATTTTATGTTCATCGATTAATTTTCCTATCTTAATAATTTTATATATTTTATTTGATATTTTTCTATATTCCTCTTTGAATTAAGATTCTAACAAAATAAGTTTGAGGTGATTCCACTAAGTATACACACAGTTATAGTCAAATTACTAACGATACATCAAAACTGTCGAAGCACTAGAAAATACGCCGAACATGTTCTAGGCTCGCCGAAACATGCGCCGAGCACACGCCGAGAACCCCAAGGCGCGTCGAAAACTATCAAATTGATTTGTTTTGATTGAAGTTTTGTGAGCATGTGTATTTTGACCTCACTAGACCAAAATTGATGTTAGTTATGCTTGATTTTGCATATTTTAAATACTTATACCTTGTTTGGACTATTTTTCATGTTGGTTGGAACATGATATTTTGATATGATTGTTTTTATGTGTGTTTTAATATGTTCAGCATGCTAGATAGACTTATTATACCTTATACAAATCAATTGCATGCTTAGTTAACGTGCATCATATCACCTGCACATCATATGCCTTATGACCATGGATTTGGTCTATAGGTTAAACCCCTTTCCATGTAAGTCTATACTGCTGGAATTTTAAGGACTATAAGGAGATTATTGTGCTTTGGAAATCACAGTAGGTGAGGAGACTTATGGGTTTTAGCTCAAATACCAACGTATTGAAGGTCTACTAACATAGATCTGTTAATTTCTGCACTTGATTTGACGTAGATCTCTATTTCCTTGCCTTTCTTCTTCCTCCCTAGGGCTTGGATGAAAAATCCTTCTTCTCCCAATGATTTCTACGGTTTCCCCTTCTTCTTTAGGTTTAAAAAATGTTTATATATGTCTCTACTAACTTAATTAGGGTTGGGTCTAGTTTGCTCTAAGACACACAAGGACTTAAGGTTGGGTTGGATTGCACCGAACGTAACTTAGAATCTAATACTAAAGTCTCATAGTATGTGTAATCCAAGGACCCTTATTCGGTGCCCTATACAATCACAACATTCTTATAGGTTTACTTAAGCTTCCTATTGGTTTACACTAATAAAATCTGTTTTAAGTGAGAAAGACACATTCTAACTAGGTTTTAATCATACAACTTAGGTTTTAATTTAATCTCTTAATTATCTTTATTAAGATTGGACAATTTACTATAGTATCCCAATGGGTCAAAGTAAATTATCAAACTACCCTTATATAAATAAAGAATTTTTAGGATCTTACAGTTTCTCACCTAATGCTTAGGTGTTTGCTGACACATCTAAAAGAGAATTTGGATGGAAGTGCTTATTCAAGAAGCTCATTCTGATAAAGTAGGAGTAGGACTGTTTCTAAAAACTGCGTTTGCAAGAAGTAGTTAGTAGTGATTTAAATTTAAGTGAAAATTCCAAAATGACAAAATGGCCCTTTCATTTACATTATACATTCTTTACGAGGACAAAAATATCCATCTAACCTAAAATTATGTAACACAACATCCTTTTGTATTGTTTTTCTCACCAAACATAATTTATAGTCAATGGTTTTGGTTTAAAGTTCGTTTTTTACAATGCCCTTCGTACCAACGTCGTTGCATTTATAGGAAACTTTCCCAAACGGGGCCTTAATCGTGCTTGTGTCAATTTTCAATTTAAAGGAGAAGAGAAAAGATTCAAAAACGATTAAGAGAGAGAGAGATTAACCCAACACAAAAAAAACAAAGAAAACAAAGAGAGAGACATTTCTCCATTTTACATTTTTTCACGAGATCTTTCCATTCCCTTCCTCTTTCTCCTTCCGTCATTGAATCGTCAAATCTCCGGCGATTCGCCGGAAATCCTGATCTGTTTCTGATCTAGTACCGTCACATTGGGATTTAGGGTTTCTTCATCTGAAGCTTTGTCGAATCTCGAATCCGGGAGAAAGATTGCCGCGATTCGGCCTTTTGATTTGGTTGTCTGGTTCGTTCTTCCCCTGGTAAGAAGCCATGGAGGCAATTGATGAGTTGATTCAGCTTTCGGAATCGATGTTGCAGGCAGCTGCTTTGCTTGCCGATGAAGATTTTGATGAGAACTCATCGAGGAGAACTTCCACTTTCCTCAATGTTGTCGCACTCGGCAATGTTGTAAGTCAATCTAATTCTTGATTTAGTTCTATATCGTGCTTGGATTTGCTTTTTTTGACGGTAGTGGATGACTTCAACTCGGTCAGTGAATCTGTCGATCTGGTCTAGTGTTGTATAGAATAGATAATTGGATCCGATTCTGGATGCAATTAGTACCTGAATTATAACAGTATATGATGAGCTACAATGATGTGATGATTAGAAACAAGTTGGATTTAGTTTTTAAATTGAATTGATTTGTTAAAGAACGATGGAATGGAATTCTGCTATTTAAGGCATTCATTCGATTCTTATTTTGATCAATTGCCTCCAAGAGTCTTTTTTTTTGTTGTTGTTGTACTTGTTGATTTTTAGGTAGAGCTTGAAGTGACAGATATCCTAATTGATAGATCAATTATGAGGGATGCTAGGAAGCAATTGGCAGCTCTTTTCAACCCCACTAAACGCACACACAATAAAATTTCCTTTTGTCAATTTATTTGCGTTGTTGTTATCTGTGATTCTTTCATATTTTTGCAGGTTGCAAGTGAAAAGTTTTGTTTTTTACCATTTTTCTTCATCTAGTTTTTATAAGAATTTTAAAGCAATAGATATATTTCAGATTTTGGGATATATTAGTCTTCAATGCACTTAAGTTCAATAATTTATTTCAAGAGCATTAGGTTGATTTGGTTCGACTTAATCTTCAGTAGAAAAATACGAACAGAAAGAACAGTGGAGGTTCGACATATGTGAACTGATCCTTCATTCATTAGTAACCTAGATTTTTAATATTGGGTAACTTTTTAGCTCTTAGTGCAACAATACATTTCTAAAGAAAAGCTCCAGCTTGACTTGAACTCTCCTAACCTTCAGTAATATTTTAGCTGCACGGACACTGAAGTCACTTTTTGCATACTTTGCTTTAATATTGATTTCATTTTTTTTTTTATTCTAGTGCTTAGCTAAATTTTGTTTTGGAAAGGGGATCGTGGTTTAATTAGTCTCCACTATTTTTAGGATTTAACTGCTTTTTCTTTTAGTTCTCTTTGTTTGCCTCTTCTTTCACCTTAACTGCTCTTTGATTTACATTTACTAATCCACCTAGAATGAGATCATTAGATCGTTAGATTTTGGATATTGCCAGGAGCCAAACAGAATTCTGGAAGTTTTAAGTTTTGTTAAAAAAGAAGAAGAAAACTGCAGGTTTTGTGGGCAAAATAGATTGAAATTTTGAAATCTCAAAGATATCCAGATTGCTTGAATTTGTGATAGTATCCTTAAACTCTCTAAATTTATGGTCTGGTTTGAAGAAGTTGATTTGTATACATATTTGAAATCTCTTTTATCTTTTCTTGATTTCTTGCTGTAATTCTTCCCCAGCAAGTCAATTTTTCAGGTGTGGTTTACCTCTTATACAAGACGCAATATCTTATAAGTTAACCTCCTCAATATCCAGTGTTGATATTTTACACTTAAAGAATAACTTTAATATCCTGACTTCTATTCTTCATAAGTTGTTTCACTGACAAATCCTTAAATTATTCATTTTCTTGATGCTTTTCCATTAATGTGGACAATTTTTTCAGGGTGCTGGTAAATCAGCGGTACTGAACAGTTTAATTGGGCATCCAGTTTTAGTAAGTTGTACTCTTCGTGGGGTTTTGCATTCTTGCTAAAATTTTTATATTTATTTAATGGAATGCCTTGAAGAAGTTAATTCTTTGTTCTTTTGGTTATTTTGTTTTTGCTGCACTTATCTCTAGCCAACTGGTGAAAATGGTGCTACTCGTGCTCCTATAAGCATTGATTTACATAGGGATAGTTCTTTAAGCAGCAAGTCAATCATCCTGCAAATCGACAATAAATCTCAACAAGTTTCTGCAAGTGAGGCCTCCTAACAACTGCAATCCAACTGTTGTTTGTTGGTTATTATGATAATTTTCATGCCTTAAAGGGTCTTGACGGTTATTTTGTAGATAATATACTTTGCATACAATTGCAATCACATTAATTCATAATTTGTCTGCGGTCATCCTCATACTTTTCTTTTGGGATTTGACAGGTGCTCTTCGACATTCTCTACAGGATAGGTTAAGCAAAGGTTTCACTGGCAAGACCCGTGATGAAATATATTTGAAGCTACGCACTAGTACAGGTAGTCCCTTAATAGCTTGACCTTTGATTACAAGAAGTCTTTTATACATTAATGAATTTCTGTATAAGGACTCTGCTATGCTACCACTTCCATCCTCAACTACAATTTACCACCTTTTAATATTCAGAAATAGGAAAGAAAATTTCTCCTCTCCTCCCTCCAAACTCTCTCTCGTTCTCTTTCTTTTCTATTGCAAAGAAGAGGGAAAAAAAAAAAACCAAAAAACTCATTTTCCTACAAAATTTGGTTGTTTCAGAAACTCAATGCGGTACTTCTACTGACTAAGAGTAATCATAGGTTTAAAATATTTATTGGATGGTTGGCAGGCATGTATCTTGTCATCCTTGTTTTGAATTTCTAATGGAGTAAAGTTATCAATCAGTATTGTTAATGTTTAATCCCATGTAGTTCATGTTGATCAAAAAAAAAAAAAAAAAATCCCATGTAGTTCATGTTGATGATATATGTGCACAAATGGAAAACTATCATTTCCTTTGAAATTGCTGATTAAAAAATTTCAGTTCCCCTACAAAGAGGAATGGAGGTTACTTTTTTTGCATGAAGTAAATGCTTAGCATCATACTAGTGTAAGCATAGCATCAGACTATGCATATTGAGTAGCATACCCAACAGTAGAATATTTAGAAGTTTGAGATCTAAAATCTTAATTCCAGAAATGAAGCAAGTCCTTAATGCTATTCTATGTAAGATTTTGTATATGCACTAACTGGAAAACAAGAGCCAAGATAAACCCTAAACCTTTAACTGGCCTTCTAAATCTAAATGCCCATTTAAAATGAAAATCATATCACTTATTTACATATTAAGTTATTATTCTCACTTATTAATGTCTTACATAACCACTTTTGACTTTACTGATTTTCTGATAAAAAAGTTGATTTTCCTGATTCATTTATCCAAACATTACCTAATATGGCAATTTTTTCCTTTAACTTTTTTGATAGTTAATAAAGATTTTTAAACTTAATGTTTTTCTTCTTTGACTTTTGAGTTTTGCCATTCCTGTTGGTACTTGGTTAGTTACTCAGATGCCATGCATGAACCATGGTTCAAAATATCGTATCGAGGTAGCGTATCGGTCGGCTCGAAAACGGATACGTATCGAGTATCGACACG
>JAUPMG010000004.1:562844-579974 GCA_031762675.1 Pachysandra terminalis | reverse complement strand
TCAAAAAAATTATTAATGTTTCTAACTATCTGAATTATGAAATTATTACTTCTGAATTATAAAATTATTAAATTCTACTTCAACTATTGGCATATTTCATTTCTATAAATGATATATATGGAATCTATTTATTATAGCTCTTTTTGTTTAAAAAATGTTGCCTAGGCTAGCGTCCAATCGCCTAGGCGTTAGCGTAGGCGATGGCCAGGTCTATCGCCTGGGCTTGCCTAGGTGTTTTGATAACCTTGCTTACAATTACCTTGGACCATATACTCTCCTCGTTGAATCTCCATAACCATGTCCCCAAGAGAATGATAAAAAAAAAACCATGTCCCCAAGAGGCTGAGTTTCGAGAGCATATGTTAGTCAGGTTGAGGCCCCTCTTATTCTTGTCTCAGCAAACTACTTCTGGCTTCATTATATGGTCCTTCCTATGCCCTCCTCCTTCCCAAAGAAAATTTCTCTGAAGCTTCTCTAGCCTGTTAATCACCCTTCTTGGAGCCTTGAAGAGAGGCATTTAGTAAACGGGTAAATTAGCCGAAAAGGTCTAGATGAGAGTGTGATTCAACCACCGAAAGATAGGTAGTTCCTTTTCAACATTGCAAGCCTTCTGTCACCCTTCTCCAACAGTGACCAGAATTGGAGGCTTTTAGGATATCACCAAGTGGAAGCCATATGTTTTTAAGGGTCAGACTCCAACCTAACATCCTAAAGTGCTAAACAGGTGAAAAGAAGATCAGACTCTTGATGAATACCAGTGATGCAGATTTTATCAAGATTCACTTTTAGATCGGAGATTATCTCCATCCAAGAATGCATTTCATCCAAAAATCCTGCTCAACAGAGGCACCGAGAAAGAGTATATCGTATCATTAGTGAACTGGAGGTGGAAAATGGCCGCCCTATCAGAACCTGCCTCATAACCTTTGATACGGCCCTTCGATTCTGTTAACATGGAGAAATGGCTCGAAATTTTTTTACTAATGTGAAGAGGAAGGGTAAGACAAGGTCACCTTGTGGCATACTAATGACCTTGCACAGTTTAATGCAAAATGAAGGAAAACCACATTCCTCACACATCCTCTAATCCACTTGCGGTACCTAACTCCAAAACCTTTCCATCGTAGGACCATGTGTAGAAACTCCCATTCAACTTCATCATATACCTTTTCTAAATCTAATTTGCACATTGAACTTGCCTGGCATGATCTATATATCTCCGCTACACACTCATTAGCAATCAAAGCCCCCTATTTAACATTTGTCTTCCCTGGATAAATGCACTCTGGTGGACGAGACAATCGACCCGATAACTGCCTTCAACTTCAGGGAGAGAACTTTGGCAATAATCTTGTACAGATTCCAAACTGGACTAATTGGCCTAAAGTCTTTGATTTCTATAGCCCTCCTCTTCATGGGATCAACACAAAGAATGTTTCATTGGTTACTTTGTTGATGACCCCATTTGAATGGACTTCTCTGAACACAAGCAGCTCCTCTTTGCCACCTCCCAACATTCTTGTAAGAAGTTCATGGTAAAACCATCTGGGCCAAGGGTCTTATTCCTCTCCATCTTGAAAATAGTCCTCTTGACCTCATCTCCTTAAAATTTCTCTTAATCCAGGCCAACTTGTTTGAATCAAGTTATGGGACTTCTAGATTACCAATATTGAACCTCAAATCCTGCTATGACTTATAAAGTTTGGAGAAAAGGAAGACAAAGCCTTTATCATACTAGTACTGTCCTCACTTGCCTCCCCATTCACTTGCAACCTTGAGATTTCATTGTCGTTCCTCCTGAAATTGATCAAATGGTGGAAATATTTGATGTTGCTATCCCTTTCATCCACTTAGCCTTAGCCTTTTGGTGCCAACTGATTTCTTTATTCCTAAGGATCTCATCCAACTCCCCTTTCTGTCTTTTCCTCTCTTCCAACTCACCACTTTAAAGGTTCATTTCCTCTTCTTTCTTATCTTGCCTGTCTATCCCTTCCACTAACCTTTGTTTCCCCACATGCACTAAGCTGAAAACTTCTTTGTTTCAATTCTTGAACCCTTTTTAGTGAACCTAAAAGAATTCATAAATCCAAAACCTGTCCAACCATTCCTATTCAGTTCTTTATTATCTCAACAGTCAACTACCAAGCTTCGAAAGGAAGGGTGTAATGTCCACATGTTCTCAAAATGGAACGGGGATGGTCCTCCTGTCTCCTAAATGAGGTGAAAATCATAATAGGAGATTGATTTGACAAAAGCCTAGGAAGGGATCTCTGAGAAATAGAGGAGAAGAAAGCATCCCAATTAGGCGAGAGGCTAAGAATATGTCCAATCGGCAACAAGTAGGTATCTTTTGCATGTTAGACCAAGTTAACGCTTCCCCTAGAAGAGGGTAATCCACTAACGTCAGATCCGTAATAAACTTGTAGAAGTCCCTCATACTCTTAGTTATCCTACTCTTTCCATTTTTGTCATGGAAAAATCTGATTACATTGAAATCCCAATATGGAACCAAGGTAATGTCTGTCCTTCCCCAACACTCTTCAGCTATTCCCTAAAAGCTTCCCTCACCCTAGGCCTATAGACACTAGTGAGGGGACATCGAAGAGGGACCTCTTCGCAACCAACACAATCAACTTCCCAAACTACTAACATGCCTGCCGAGTACCCAATCTAGGACAAAAACTCCCACCCCCTATTCCTATCACCCTAAATTTGGTGGATCAATCTCTTCAAAACTCTCTCTCTTTTAGTTTATTGCAATACAAAGATGTCAGGTCTGACTTGTAGGCATAGGTCTCTTACTACTCTTCTCTTGGCCCCCCACGCAACCCACAAGTAGTCTAGCTCACAATAATAATTTGAAACCCAATTGTTCACTCGTTTGGCTTCTGCCATGTAAATCACTGCCCTTATAATGCATGTTCAATTCAAGGTTCTTAATTCTCTAGACTTGCAGACGCTACCCTATCTCGACCTCTCCATAGACTTTCTGAAACTTCTGATCACTTTCGGTACAGACCTTGGATTCCTATTTTGATCTGAAACCTCTATCTGAAAGATGATGAGCAACTCACACTAACCATAACAGCAGGAGTTTAAATCATCATCTACTTCCTAGCCGGAAAAGGACTTTCTTTGAGCGAAGAAGAGCCTATGAAGGGAAAGGAAGACTAGGAGAAAAGCATCATTTCTTGATATCTGCTCCCTCTAGCCCATCAGTGATTATGACATCCATTCATTTGGCAAGAGTAAAAAAGGCTTTTTTTATATGATATGCACTATATAGCTCTAATTTTGATCCTGATATTGCTAAAAAGAATTCCGTTGCCTCTGATCCTTAAGTGAATAATGGAACCATCTGCTGCATTGCGACGACAACTCTTCATCCCCTTCCCACACTAATCTTACCTTTCCATCATGGTTCAAAATATCGTATCGAGGTAGCATATCGGTTGGGCAAAAAACAGATATGTATCGAGATACGTATTGGATACGCTGTAAAAACTATGGATACAGTGGATATGCATGGAAAATGGTGGATACCTAAAACAAGACTCGTTTAGATGTGATAAGTTAAAAATATGATAGATTATCATGTTTTTCATATCATGCACACATACTCATAATAAAGGTTGATCTTATGATAATAATAATATATAAATTTTATTACAGTTGAGTTCAGATTGGGTTTGGAATCAATAGATTTAGGTTCAGTTCTGGTCGAACTGGGTTCGAGTCAAATGATTTTAGTTTGGGTTATGTTTGAACTAAGTAGAAGCTTACTCATCCAGCCTTATTTACAACCCTTCATCTTAGACTCTTGGTATAATTTTGTTTAGCACTTCAGCGAGTACCAAAGATTTTGTAATTTAACCATAAAAAAAAAATTGAATTCATATTTTGCAAGATTTTTCTTCAATCTTAATAATAATTTTATTTCAATTAATTCGCTAAATAATGATTTCATTTAGATTGATTGTTTTTTCATAGTTAACCCAAGCTCTTAAAGTGTTTTAAAATCTTTCTCGTGTTGTAAAAGACAGGGACATTCTAGGAGTGCAACTTGGGTCAGGCTAACCCGAACCCAAATCGACCCAACCCTACTTTAGGTCTGTTTGGGTTGGGTTTTATATCACTTTGGATCTATTTTGAGTTGAGAAAAGCCAATCCAAATTAATTTGGTTCGATTTTAGGTTAGGGCTTCAGGTAACCCGACTCAACCCAAACCGAGTTAACTCTATTGCTTCTTCTAGTTCTTCATTCTATAATTTATAATCATGTATCATTTTAACCTAAGGTTTTAAATAATAAGAACTTTGGGGTTAATCGTGGTGGACCTCGATTATCATGCACCATAAATTTGGTTGTAAGTGTTCCATTTTTCACTTTTTTTTTGTCAGTATAGTATTGCATATGATGTTTCATGCATCCTTTGGATGAATAACTAAAATCTTACTTATCCACACATGTCATGTGGTGAATAGACATACAAGTCTAAGCTTGGAGTGCAAATCTATTATTTTTCAAAAAAAAAAGTATATAATTGTTAATATATATTTCCAGTGTCATGTCATCAAAATTCCATACCAGATCACTTTGTATTGTATAAAGACAATAACTAGTGCTTTTCCTACATGAATTGGCATTCTATATTGCTCTCAATTGACTGGCTTGTTTATCATGCCTGAAATCTATATGCTTTTGCTTTGTCATTAATTAATTCTAATTTTATTAATTTCTAGATTATTTGTAGCTTGTAGTTGAGGAAGACTGGTTTTGTCGATTAGTATAATTTCTAATTGATGAAATTAAGTATAATCAATACATATTTTTTTCCTTATATGTAAAGATTTGGATATAATCTACATTCTCAATGGTTATACTTTTTCAGAAGTATATATAATCGATTGACATATTCTTGCACGGCCAATTTATATCAAATTTTAACCCTTTCAGCATTGATACCCTAACACCCTTCTTTCTTTCTTAGTTAAAGATTTAGAACAATCTACAAAATCACCTACACCTTATTCGAATCCTTTTTATTTCTACATTTTTTTTTATTTCCTACTATTTTAATCATCTACCTTTGTCCTGTGTCACTTCTGGAATTGGAGTTGTTATCCTACGTCATATTGTTAAACTAACAATATGACTCAAGGATTATTAACAGTTTAACAACTTTTAATTGGAAACATATTTATGCAACCCAAGTCCATGTGGTAAAAGCAGCAAACTTTCCAATAGACTAAAGTCACTATAGAGAAAGAATGATAGAGGAGAATGAAAACTGATCTTCTATCATAAATATTTAGGACATCCAATAGAGAGGAAGACTGGTTTTGTCTCTTCATACTGGAATTGGAGCTGCTATCCTACGTCATAATGTTAAACTAACAATTGGCTCAAGGATTATTAACAGTTTAACAATTGTTAATTTGAAATATATTTATGCAACCCAAGTCCACGTGGTAAAAGCAGCAAACTTTCCAATAGACTGAAGTCGCTATAGAGAAAGGACGATAGAGGAGAATGAAAACTGATCTTCTATGACAAATATATAGGACATCCAATAGGGAGGAAGACTGGTTTTGTCTTTTCATATCCACTAATTGATTTAAATAAAATAAAATTATTTTTATAATTAAATTAAACAATGGGCAGGTTTCTCCATTGGTAGAGTGATATAGCCATAAGACAATCTTTTTCAATCAACCAATCAATTCATGAAGAATACAAATAATTTATGTGAAGATCAATGAACACATAAACAATATACTCAAGACTGGTGAAAGAATACCTACAAGCATTGTAGAAAAGTTTTTTTTTTCCCTCAATATTTTGTAATGAAGATTTTGCTTCAGGTTAAAAGAGATGAACTACTATAACTTAAGTATTTATCACTGAAGTCTTAGTAAAGAAAAAGAACACCAAAGATTAATAAAAACTTTTACCGAAAGATGAAGAAAGAAAAAAATTATCGGAGAGAAGAAAAGAGACCTTTGAAGAGAAGGTGGGTGATGGGGTTAAGAGAAGTAAGTACAGGGAGATAAAAAAAAAACATTTAGTAACATTAACATGTTATTGTAGGATTCCAATATTCACTCTAATACTAAAATTAATTTTCTGTACAATCTCAACTTGTATGGAGGGATGTGTAAAACATCAAACTAACCTATATCGCATTCCCCAACCATTCATGCATCTTGAATCCAGATCCTCACTGTTCTATCATTATCAAGGCCTGCAGAGACAATCTTGTTTTCAGTGGGATGGCATGATACAGAGATGACAGTATCAGTGTGGCCTTCAAATTGATGGACCATAGCTTTCCCTTGGAGATCCCACAAGTAGACACAACGATCCTCCGAACCACTAATAATGAACTTCCAATTCGTTACAGAAAACGTAGTTGTTATGCAGTACACCCGATTATAATAATGATAATATATAAGAGTTTTAAAATTTAAAATCCTAATTAAACACCATCTCAACCAAAACTAATGTTTTTTTGTTTTTGAATAAAACTTGAAAAAAATATTAGGATAACTAATTGATACATATAATAAAATTGAAAGCGTTTTAGCCAAAAAAGAAAAGAAAGTAGTACTAAAAAGAGTTTTAATCCAAAACAATCTTTGAGTTTTATGATAATGATGATATATACATATATATAGTTATTTAAGCTTAAAAGAAATTGTTTTTTAAGAGATAGGATTTGTAGGAATCCTTATTAAAAGCAGCAAAAGTACCCTAATATTCTACGATACCTTAAAAAAAAAATGAAAATATATATTTATAAATAACTGAATGGTTGGATCAATAAGTTGGTGGACATGCACACGCCAAATAGTGAAACCAATATTGTTTTCAAAGTCGAACCATCAATAAGACATCTCTATGGTTCGGTTCGAATCTCAATTCAGACTGATTATAAAACCAATATGAGCCACATCAAACCAGATAAACCGGTACAAGCTGGCTATGAACTGGTAAAAAAACAGGTCTCATCTACTGAACATTTTGGATTTTCTCTACTTTTGTTTTTCATTATATATATATATATATATATATATTTATGATGTCTACGTATTTTCTCTCGAATTGAATCACCATTTGAACCAAACTGGCCTCCTTGCCAGTTCAATGCATGGTTTGGTTTTTAAAGAACCACATTCTTAAAACCTGTTATGGATCAACCTGATCTTGGATAGAGTCCAAAATGATTTGGACTCTATCCTCAATTGTCTTCTCTTTTAGGGAGAAACACGTGTGATATTGTGAGGATAGAGTCCATAAACTAAAACTAAGGTTTTTATTTGGATAAAAAAAAAGATAAGAGTCCAAATCATGTTGGACTCTATCCTCAATTGTCTTCTCGTTTAGAGAGAAACACGTGTGTGGATAGAGTCCATCAACTAAAACTAACGTTTTTATTTGGATAAAAATAATAATAAAAAAAAGGAATGTACTGAAAAAATCTTAAATATACAATATGCTTTTAATAGTAGTATAGATTAATGTAGAGACACACCAATACGCTAGCAGGTGCATAGAGACTTAGACAATTAGGCATCTAGATCTTTACTTGAAATTCATAAATCCATATAATAGACCTCTAAAACATGTTTTAAACATAAAACGTATAGTTTGGAATGGAATATAATGCATACCACGAAAAGTTAAACGTGCTTTTTAAGCTCCAAATTTCAATCATACTAAGAAGATTTTGGGATGAAATTGGCTATATTTGAATGGGGTTTTGATTTTTGGTTAAGGAGAGAAAGAGTTGAATAATGAATCAATGGTTCGTTTTTCACGCTTTTACATATAAAAAGGTAGAAGCATTATATGTATCAAGTATATCGGTCGAATACCTTCAATATATTGTAGCATAAAGGCCGTATTGACCGTTATGGTCGATATGTTACATGTATCGATTTATATAGTGTAGAAATAAGCGTATCTTAAAATACACCTATGTATCGTGCCGATATTGTGGATTCAAGATATGTATTGACCGTATCGGTTGATAAGATAAGATATTTTGAACCATGCTCTCCATCTCTAACCTCTCCCAGAACAACTCCCTGATTAACTAATCCATTAACATCTTATTTGAAACCCCATCACTGTTGGCCGATTGAGTAACACACTTCCTGGAACCTACCTTTAAAGTTGAGGCACTTTTAAAGAATCATGCAGAGGTGGAGAATTCAGGTGGGCATGAAAGGAACAGATATTACCTGCAGAAATGAGAAATATAGATAACATATTATGCAAAGGGCAATTGAACCTAGGGCTAGAGCCTGATCAAAGTTGGAGAGAAGTTGTAAAGGCAAGACCCCCCCAATGGACCACCTAAGTACCTGTATCTCACATCTGTTCTCCACTTGAGGGCAAGGCATTGAAGCATCATCGTCTACCCTGGATAAGTTGCCATGTGAATGAACCAAATTATTTGCAACATTGACCACTAATGAATTCTTCTTCAGAGCTTCATTTGAACCCAAATAACTATTAGAATCAGACAAAACATAGTGCCCCTCTGTCCACAACCCCATCATCGCCCAACGAGAATAAATAAGCCACAATACTTGATAAACCCCAAATGCCCTGACATCCTTTTTTTCTGTGAAGGCTCATTATCTGTTGCATATCTTTTAAGAGATCTTCCTACTACTTCCCTAATCGGATACAAAATGAACTCCCTTCTTCTGAGTCAGAGGACAGCAAGGAGTTTGCATTTTCCTCAACGGGAGTTGTCACATCCCAAATCCGAAATCACTGATCTCAATGTGTGATCCGTATCTCGAGGTGCGACCTCCTATACTCATCCCGAGTGTAGGCCAATGATACAACTAATCATGCTCAACAACAATAATATTAAAAATAAACCATATTATTGTCCAAAACCAGCAGAAGTCTTTAAAAATCAAATAAATGATAACAAATCCCTTCCTCTAAACCAAGGAAGTCAAATCCAAATCTGAAATAAATTCCTACTCTCTTGGAAATAAATAACAAAAATAAAGATAATATCCAGTTTGAGTCCAAGCATCCTCCCGAATTCATGCCACCATCAGAATTGCCCTAATGCTGCTTTCTTAAAATATTTCGCATAAAATGCTTGAGCTCGTTAAAGCCAATAAGTACAAATCCCTTATGACCATGCACACAAGGCCACCCAAACACAAAACAAACAACAAGGATATCATCTTGCAAGCAGTCTAAATGCATCATAATAAATGTACAAACACCATAGGATCCAAGAATAATGTCATGACATGAATGAATAAAATTATATAATAAATATGAAAATAATATGAATAAAATACATGATGCGTATGAGTATGATGTGTAAGCAGTGTCAAGCCCCCAAGAAATCATCATGTCAAATTTACCAGGCTTACAGATACTCATCAGTAGCCAAACCTTTGATCCTTCCATTATAAGGCAAGGAATCACGCCTCTTGCATCCATTTTACAGCCGTCAGCTGGATAACACTATCTCTGGCACTCCATGTGTACCCCATGGATCTAGGGACTTTCAACCTCGGGTCTCAATTGCCCAATCTATTTCCATTCACCTTAGGGATTCAAACCTAAGGATCTAAGACCAAGAATACATACCCTCCATGAACCCTACCATGGCTTTCTGTGTCTACACACACACAATGCATGCCAGTTTATTAACCCAAGGACATCACCCCTATGACCAGCTCATCTCAAGACCAACACCATCATAGTGTGCATGCCTTCTACAACAATATTAACCCAAGATCACTACCCCTATAGCCAGGCCATCTCAAGACCAGTCCACTATAGTGTGCATGACTTGTCCCACCTTATTAACCCAAGGATATCACCCCTATAGCTAGGCCATCTTAAGGCTTTACCACTATAGTGTGCATACCTTGCAACCCAATGATGATCACACATCATTGTCCAACAGAGATAAACCCAATGATGATCACACACCATTGTCTAAAACAAAGATGAACCTACATATCTCCCAATATAAATCAAACCAATTTATATTAATGCAAAAATTTCCATGTTAAATAGCAACAGGAGCCAAATAGGTCCACACAACCAAACCCAGATCATGCAACAGCCAATCCAGGACCTCAGGTAAATTAAATAAATTAAGGCTCCATTTGTTTCAATGTAAAATAGGATACGGAAAACATTTTCAGCGGAGAATGTATTTTCTGAGTGTTGTTTCAATGTAAAACTATATCCATATGTATTTCATTTTCCAAATATGAGACAATTTTCTGGAAAATGACTTTAAAAATTCCGCACGTCATTTTCCAGAAAATCAACATTGAATCAGCATCATTGAAGTTATTTCTTTTCATTTTATTTTTTCAAAGCCATCACAAACGTACGTGTAGCCACCTCCACCATCTTTAGTGACATCACCACCACCTTAGGTGGTTCCACCATCATCGCCACCACCACCACCACCTTTGATGGTGGTACACTGTCACAACATTCATCACCATCACTTCTAGCAGTGGTGCACCACTACTACCACCACCAACTATGGTGGTTTAACCACCACCGCCACCACCATCACCACCACCACCACCATTGTCGTCCCCACCACCACCATCACCACCGCCACCACCACTACCGCCGCCACCACCACCACCACCACTGTTACCACCACTACCGCCACCACCACCACCACCACCACCACCACCACCACATTTACAGACAGGTGGAAAAGCCTAAACCCAACCCAATTAATAAACGGGTCAACTTGAACCCGTTGAGTTGGGTTGGATTCAACCCGTTCGAACCTATCAAGTATTTTAATGGGTTCAGATTGACAAAAATAGATGATAGCAAGTTACAAGTCATTTTCTGTGATTATTTTCATGTACTCCAAACCTAAGAAAGTGAAAACTATTGATTTTCTAACTTCCAACTAAACAACTGAAAAATTCTAATTTTCTTGAAAACATTTACATTGTAAAATATTTTCCATGTGAAAACGTTTTATGTCGAACCAAACGGAGCCTAAAAAATAAAATACCTGAAATTCCACAATCAGTCGGCAGGTCCTTGGTGAACTGGTTGGTCCATCGACCAAGGCAAAAGTGGGGCAAACAGCTCAACTCCACTTCCAGACACACACACACACATACAGGTCTAGTGTGAAACAAATCTTACATAAAAACATGTCTTATGTGGTTGGTGGGGTGGTCAATCCACCGGCCCACCCGTCGACAGTGAAACCCGAGAACAAGGTTTTCTTCGGCGGGTCCATCGGTTGATGGATCTGTCCACCGACGACCCTTGGCAGGCACTAGTCAGTCCATCGACCAAGCCACCGTCGATACGAATAGATTCCAAATCACATTGATATTCCAAATGCATCGTCATCCCTTCTCAAGTCCAGCCTACATGCAATGCATGGTTACATGATAATATACAAAACCCATGCATGACACATCTACAAAGCATGATCTAAACCCTAGATCACATCCGCTTCATGAAACTTGCATATAAACACATATAAGCATAAGAACACACATACTAGCATGGTCAACACCATAGGACATCACATATATGCATCAAATCATCATAGAAGCATGCTCTCATCATTAAATCATGGAGTAGACATAGGATCATATCATCTATAATGAATCATACCATAAACACCCTAACCATAGGCGTCATCATGGATCTACAAATATTCATCAAGGATCATCATATATTTACATCACATCATCATGGAAACATGCTCACTCTCACATAGATATATCAAACATCACATCAAGCATGGTTGAGTAGATTTTGTATGGATTAGTGTTACGTGATCTATTCTTTTGCTTAGCAATGGTCGTAAGTAGTGTTTGTTCTTCGAGGGAACCGACCTCCTTAACAGAAATAAAAGAGATAATTCTATTCAATGGCTTTCCAATTGGAAGAGATTACATATATATAATCCAAAACAAAGCCATAACTTGCTAACTCTAAACCTAACAAGACTCTAATATATTAAAGGAACTCCTAGAAAACTCCCAAACTAATAACAATTCTAAATAAAGAAGTTTCCTAATAGAAATAGAACTCCTAACAAAAATAGAACTCCTACTTGTATTCTTATTCTAACTCCCTGTAACCAAGCTCCACGTGATCGGAGCCATGTATACCCAACCCAGTAATCATGTAACATTCCTCCTCCCTTGATTCAAACCTTATCCTCAAGGTTAAGAAATTGGATCATCACGACTCACCCCTTCCGTAAGTGCATTATTTTTTTCTTCTTTTTCATCATAATAATAGGCTTCTTTACGCCAATAGCCTTTCATGAGAAATAATTTTTGCACTTTGCATTTATGTTTGGGCATGAACTTCTCGTCACAGTTATAGCAAAGGCCTTTGTCACGCCTCTCCATTTCCACAAGTGTAAGCCTCTTGATTGTGGGTGGACTGGATTTGTTATTCCCCATAGATGAAGTAGAAGAGGGCCGATCAAAGTCTGGACAAGGTGCCCTTCTTCATGACATGACTTTCTCTTTTTGCATTCGGGCGAGGCCAATAGCGTTGGTAAGATTAGTGGAACGAATCATCTGCACACTCAACCGTATTTCTTCTCTTAACTCCCCAATGAAACAACTAACGATGAAAGGTTCCTTGAGACCTTCTGTACGATTAGCTAACTCTTCAAACTGCGTTTGGTATTGTTCGACTGAATGTGTTTGAAGAAGTTTATAGAGTAACACAGTAAGATCTTCATAGTGGGATGGACCATATCTGGCCATCAAAGCACTAGAGAACTCATCCTAGTTCAATATAGCTCCAGATCTCTCCATCCATCGAAACTATTGAAGAGCTTTACCTTCCATATGAAAGGTTGCGATGAGAAGCCTTAAAGAAAAAGGGGTTTGCTGGTGTACATAAAATTGCTCCGCTCGATACAACCAAGTTGAAGGGTCTGTACCATCAAATCGTGGGAATTCTAGTCTTGTGGTCATGGTTTCACGGATTGGGCGATACCAGTTTGTTCAGGCTGGTCTAGACTGGTGCCGGACCATAGCGGTCCGGTCCCAACCTGCGATACAAACAATTGTATCGCGGGGTTATGGATCGGCGGTCCAGTACCTCCGGTCCATTGACTGGTTTCGGTGGTCCGGCAATCGGTACCACCGGTCCCGCCGGTCCGGTATTGCCGGTCCCGCCATCCGGCAACTAAAATCGCCAATCCGACAGCCCAACGAACGGAACCACTGGTCCGGTGACTGTCCAATCTGTTTTTTTTTTTTTTTTTGACTTTCTGTCCCGGATCTGGATCGGCCAGTACCGGTCTGTACCGCCGATCCGAACTGGAACCAGCCGGGACCGGTCCGGTCTTCGATTCCGGTGTATTAAACCTTGCTTGCGGTACGAGTGTGGAAGCTACATTCTGAGTTTGCAACTACTGATTGAGATGCTCGATGGACAGATTGTGAGCTAGAACCTTCTCCCTTCTCCTTAGTGTGACTCATTGATAAGTTGTCCAATTTTGAATCCATACTAGCTATCTTTTGCATCAGATCGTGAAGAATCTTACCATGGTTCTTTGTTGTTTCCTTGAGCAATCCCATCATCTCGTCAATCTTGGCGTTTCGTGTTGCTTCTACCATTCCAGAATCAACCTCTCTGATGCCAATGTTACGTGATCTATTCTTTTGCTTAGCAATGGTGGTAAGTAGTGTTGGTTCTTCGAGGGAACCAGCATCTTTAACAGAAATAAAAGAGAGAATTCTATTCGATGGCTTTCCAATTAGAAGAGATTACATATATATAACCCAAAACAGAACCATAACTTGCTAACTCTAGTCCTAACAAGACTCTAATCGATTAAAGGAACTCCTAAAAGACTTCTAAACTAATAGCAATTCTAAACTAATAACAATTCTAAACAAAGAAGTTTCCTAATAGAAATAGAACTCCTAACAGAAATAGAACTTCTAGTTGTATTCTTATTCTAACTGCATGTAACCAAACCCCACGTGATTAGAGCTATGTATGCCCAACCCAGTAATCATGTAACAATTACAAACAAGGAAAGTATACTTACCTCTTAGATTTATGAGTTTCTAGCACTTGATCCTAGCCTTTTCCCTTCTTCTTCCTAGGGTTTATGGAGTACAAAAGCTATTCTCCTTATGATCTCCACGAATTTTAGTGTATTATGATGTTTAGAAATCCTACTTTTCATTATATATTAATATACTAAGCTTTTAGGTCTTATTAGGGTTTCTTAGTTGACTAGGACTTAGTTGTAATGTTAACCCTATTATTTCACATGAATTTCACTTAAATTAAAGGTCTATTAGTTGTTAATTAAATCGTTATTAATTTCCTTAAAGTTAATTATTAATGCCTTGGGCATTAAGATACCACACTTAAGCCCAATAACAGCCCAATTACACTTTTAGCCTACTTAAGCCTTTTAAACCCGGTCTATTAAGCCTTAATGATCCTGTGCAATGCCTAGGTAGACTTTCCAAGTGAATTATCCAATAAAAATTTAATTAGCCTCTAAGTTTAATATCTCTTATGAAATTTTGGTCTGGAGTGTTACAAGTTATAAGGAGAGGGAAATCGCTGTGATATGGAGTGCGGAAAAATTCATCATCGAGCTTAGAGTCTTGGACATATCAAAGCTCACAACCTCACCTCCACTCGAGAGCTCAGGCCAATGTTGTTATTCTGCTACAATCTCTGGGAGATGCATTTCTGATCTAGAAGCTCCATCAACCAATGACACCAAAAGATGACAAGGATTCTCAACCATGTTTGGACCTTGAGAACCATGAGTGGTTTTCCGACCATCGAGTCAACATTCCTGTTGATTTCCTTGGAGATCCGTTCCATTAGAGGTTGCAGAAGAGGCTGCAGAGCATTCAAAATGTTTTCTAAGGGTTTGATTGGATGTCTATTACCTTAATATTTGGAGCTGCAGCAATGACATCTTCTCTTGGGCCTACGCTTGCTTTGGGCTTGAGAATTGGATTGGCTACAAGATTGGCCCTTACGACTGAAACACGAACTTGAGCGAGAGTGGTTCCCTAATGTGCTCACTAGAGGAAGAGGAAAGGCCCTTGTAAAGACTAGAATTGGGATCATGATTATGGTTTTGATCCATCCACGGATGAGCCCCTTTGATCAGGTCAGGCCAACAACTGTTGCCTCCACAAATGCTACAAAAGGAAATCTATTTGAATTTGATAGACCTGCTACATTGACTTTTGATAGACAAATCTCTGAGCGGGTTCATCTATCTGCCCCTTCCCTCAACACTTGTTGATTCACACATGGCCTTCCAGACACATCATCATTGTCTATGGTAGAGCTCACTCGCAACAGCTCTATATATCTAGCTCGAGCACCATTTTTCGGTAAGAGACAAATAAGAGTTTCATAAGCATAATTGCCTTGCCAAATAACCACTGATCTTGGGATTCTTCTCATAGTAGGTTTCACCACCCTCATCTCCACCTTGCTAAATCCATTCTCCAAAATAGTAGAGCTACCACTTTAAAGTACACATTGTATGCGTCTGATAAGCCTGAAAGTTTCTAATATGCATATATATATATATATATATATATATATGTATGTATTTATTTATTTATTGTTTTGATAATAGCCCTTTTTGTATCAAATATAACTATAAGAGGGAAATGCCCTATGAATACAAGCAGGCTAGTCACAGGAAAAATAGACAGCTATTCCTAGTAGTGAAAGATTCAAATATAAAGGATTTGATGCCAATTGCCAGAGAAATCTGCAAAATCCATTCCTTGAAACCCTTTTAGAAATAAGGCCTAATGGAATGATAGCATGAAGAAATGGGACCCGCACACCTCCCATGGTCATAATTGCATTAGCTTGCGTCTCTCTCTCTCTCTCTCTCTCTCTCTCTCTCTCTCTCTCTCTCTCTCGTGTTTGTTTTAGAGAATTGTAAAATTTGTATCCTAATACTGTATTGTAAAAACCGTATTCTCATAATTCTGCAAAGGTATTCATTATTTGGTATATAATTATGCATGATAGTCTTCTATTTTAGTCTCTGGTGCTTACATATATGTATATTTTCTCTCTGATACTGATCCTTCAAGTTTTAATTTTCATTATTAGGATGGATAGGCAGCGCCGTGAGGAAGAGTTAAAGAACCGATCCTCAAAAAAAGGGCATGAGGCAGAGCAATCTATACTAAACAGGGTACGTGTCTTTTTATTTCTGCGTTTTGATGAGTTTGCAAATCTGGCATATCTTCAAATTGTTATGCACTCATGTTTCTTGGTTTAATAAGCTCTATTTAATGTAGACCCTTTTTTCTCTTTAGGCAACAAGCCCTCAAACAGGAGGTCAACAGATTGGAGGAAGCTTGAAATCAATGAAAGAAAAATCCAGTAAAGCAGAGAAGGAATCACAAGAGGGATCAGCCTTGAAGACTGCAGGTCCGGGTGGTGAGATAACAGCAGGTTTGTACACATACTGTCTGTGTGTTTTGTTGTTTGTGTTCTTTCCTTTATATATGTTTAAATTTTGGGTGGGTAACCCAAATGCCTGTTCTCATGCTAGTGATGTAGTTCCGTTGCTTAGTCTACTTGCAATTAGATGCTTTTTGGCCTTTGTTCATCCTTAGTTGCAGCATATGATACTCTTTATGACATGTGAAAATGTTCATTATGCCTCCAGTTTCTCTATTCATGAAAATTTCCTGCAACTGGAGCTAGAAATGAGGTGAAAACTTATTTAATTTTTTATTTATAGATTGCAAAACATTTACTCTAAAGAATTATTATAATACACTTAAAACAAGATTTATCAAATTGGGTTGATTGGATACATAAATATATATACAACTATTGACATCTGTTATATGATCTTTATGTGGATGTTATTGAAATAAGATTGCACTATATTAAGGCTAAGATAAAGGACTGATATCTCTTGGTGTTAATTATGGAGAGCGGATCCCGTGTGGGTGGCCAAGCCGTGCGGGTGAGTGCGGGCGGCACTCTATTGGCCACCCGCGCACGTGAATGAAAGAAAAAAAAAAAAGCATTTAATTTTTTTTTCTTTCATTCACATGTGCGGGTGGCCAATAGAGTGCC
>JAUPMG010000004.1:525299-536548 GCA_031762675.1 Pachysandra terminalis | reverse complement strand
TAAGACCTAAATGCATCCAAATACATCAAAGAATGCAAAACAAATGCTTACACATTAAAAGTCACTATTTGAGGGGTCAACTTACAGGCTGTCGGGTCTGTAAGTTAAAAAAAAAGATTCTACATATAATTAAGCTACAATAAAAGTGAATGTAAGTCAATTAAAAGATATATAAAACTAGAAATCAAGTGCCATATCTATGAGGGTAAAAAGGGAAATATTGGGGAAATGATGGGGAAATCTAGGGAAATGTGGGATCTTTGATGGGTTTTCCCCCCAAGTTTTAAACAACCCTAAGTAGTGTCTAAATTCATCATAATACATCAAAAAATGCAAAAATAAATGTTTAATATTTTTTTAACTTTTAAAAAAAAATTCAAAAAACTGAAAATTTCCCCCACGTCGCCGAAATGTCGTCCATGTCGCTGACATGTCGCCCATATCGCCAATATGTCGCCGATGTCGCTCAAGTCGCCCCAAAATGACTTATGGGCGATATGTCGTGTCACCCATACCGAAAATGGTGACATGTCGCCCGAGATGGGCGACATGTCGACGACATTGCATTCCTTGGCTATTCCTAAGTACTCTAGGCTTATTCATTCATTCCTAGTCTTTTTGTACATCCATGTCAACATTTTCATCTCAGCATCACTCATCCTATGAATATGATGCTTCTCTATTGCCCAAAATTCTGCTCCACACGTCATAGCAGACTAATAGTAATCGTATAAGTTTTGCATTTTAGCTTGGATGGAATATGTTGATCATATAAAACTCTAGAATTGCCTCCTTAAGCCAACCTACTCTAATTTTATGTGAAATATCCTCGTCAATGTCCTCGTTTTATGGATAATTGATTCAAGATAATGAAAGTGGTTACTTTCAGGAAATTCCTGCTTAACGATTCTTAACATTGCTTCACTTTTGCTGTTGTTTGTGTAAAAGTTACATTTCATGTACTCAAGTCTTACCTGGAATTATTTGGAAACCTTTTGACTCCAAATCCATAATTCTAGTTTTGTATCTACTTCCTCTTTACTTCAGTTTCCAAAACTACATCATCTACAAAAACATATACCAATGCACCTTATCTTGAGTAGCTGTTAATTCATCCCTAGTCGAAGCAAAAAAACAAGGATATCAATATATCTTATTGGTACTCCTTTCCTGTCCAAAATGATCAGATTTAATCTCTAGATACTTAATCAGATGTTTCCTCTAGGTCAATAAAAGACAATGTGGAGGTCTTTATTCATCACAAATAACATAAATAAATTACTAATATTTTTTTATCTTTCATATTAATTTATATTGTTGCCTTTATTATTAAGGTAGGTGAAAAAGATAAACTTAATCATGTTAGATGAAGAGGTAATTGATTTATATGTTATCATCGTTATTCATAAAAAAAAATTACTTAAATCATATTAGATGAAGAGGATAAACTTAGTCATTTTAGCCAGTCAGGCATATTGTTGTTGTTGTTGTAGTAGTAGTATTAAGTTATATGAAGAGGATAAACTTGTAAATATTTGACTTATAACTCTTTGAGGATGTGTTATTATTCCCTTTTCTCGGTACCACCTCTCTTCTTTTTGTTTCGTATGGGTTATCTGTTGTGTGACCGAAAGTGCCAGAACTTTTGCAGTTCATGGAAAAAAAGGTTTGATCCCCAAGTGCCGATCACAATGGTCGATTGTGCTACGGTTTGTGTGATCGGCCACCAATGAAGTACTAATAACGGTAACTCAGGCGATAATCAGAGATTGGGGTTGTTTTCCTAGAATGGGTTCCATATCCTCAAATATTCATTTTATGAACCTGGAAACACTGGTTTTGCACATCGGTGGCAATGACAATATGTTAACATGAAACATAATCACAATATATTAATATAGAACATGTAGTTATAAAAGAAAGAAAAAATCGTTGGGATCCTAATTTAGTTGACTGTGGGTCGTCTTGAGGAAAGAGGGGGTGAGGGATACAGAGATGGTTGGGAGGAACTCTAGAATTAGTAACCATTGTGATGATTGGGTGGGGTTGAGGACTTGGCTAATCTCTTTTGTCTTGAAGTGTATAATTTGAAGGCGGAACAGGTTTGCATCTTAGAAGCAGTGAACAGCTTTAGGGGTAAAAGAGACGAGGGGAAAGGAAACAAGTCCCCTGTTTCAAGAGAACTGAAAAAATTGGAATGGAGCTTGCAGTAGAAAAGAAGGAATGGGGTTCTAGGTCTTAGGGGGTCAAATGTCTAGGGGTTAATGAAGATTCTTAGCTAGAATATAACAAGATTAGGGGGTGATGAAAATAAAAGAACTGCTAAAGAATAATGTAAGAAATTCAAACCATGGGTGGTAATAACTTAGGAAACAGAAAGTCAGTCGCGGGCTGATGAGAAGAATCTGAGGAGTCTAGAATAGGAAATGGGTATGGGTCTCATTACATCGGGGGCATCCTAGTAATGTGGGATATAAACAGGTTGGAGGATAAGGATGTGTCTATAGGTAGATTCTGTATTTTGGTCTCTTTTAAAAGTATAGAGGACGACTTGTCTTTGAAATTTAACAGGTTTTTATATTCCAAATCACTACAGAGAGAGTTCTTGTGGGAATAAATTAGGGATATTTATAATAGAACTGTGGATCCGTGGTGTCTAATTGGGGATTTTAATGTGATTCGTTTCAGGGAGAAGAGAAGTTGGGGTCCTAGGTTAATCCATAGCATGATTAAATTCTCATATATTATTCAACACAACCTTGTGGATTATCCGCTGAGTGGGGGGGCTTTCATCTTGTCAAATATGTAGGAAAATGGGATTTGTTGTAGGTTGGATAGGTGTTTAGCATCTGTGGATTGGAATGCTCATTTAACATCCATTTCTCAGTCCATCCTTCCTAGATCCACATCGGATCATTGGCCTATTTTGGCGTCTTCTGAGGCGGACTGTTATGGTCCGACGTCGTTTCGATTTGAAAACATATGGTTGACATATAAGTCCTTTAAGTCAGAAGTTTCTAGATGACGGGGGGAGCATGAGAGGTAAGTAGATTGGGCTGGTTTTAGGTTCATGGGAATTCTCAAAGGTATCAGAAGAGAAGTAAAGGAATTGAACAAATTAACCTTTGGTGATCTCTCTATGTAAGAAAATAGCGATGGAGGAGATTAAGGACCTAGATCACTTAGAGCAGTCGAAAGGCCTTTTCACGAATTAGAGGTAAGAAAATCCAAAAGAAGTGAGATAGACTTGCTTCTTAGGTAGGAGGAAATTAGTTGGAGGCAGATATCCATGGCGATTTGGGTTAAAAAAGGTGGTGGAAACACTGAATTTTTTCACAAAATGGCAAATGGAAGAGCTAAGCTTAATAACATCTCGGGTGCCCATAATCAAAGTTTATGAAAGAATGGAAACAATGAAGTATGAATACTGCTAGGAAGTTCGAGGTTAGGACATTGGTCAGTGACTTACTGTCGGCCGGCTACACCGTGGACGAGATGGTAGAAGCTTTGAACTTGGTTGTAAATACTACACCTGGGAGTCTGGAAGGTCATGGGGTCCTTGAGCAACCATCCCAACAATCCAAACTTGAGTTACAGAGGGGCACTGTTGTAGCATAAGGTTGAGGGCACCGTTGATGGTCACGGGCTGGAGGGTGGCGGACCTGGTAAGATGCGGGCAGAAATCAGTATAGGAACCTCGTGAGAGTGTTCGAAGCGAGGTTCCAAGGGAGCTCGTGGTTTTGGCTTTCAGGGGAGGAGATTATTTGGCCGGGGAAGCTGGTGGATGGTCTCCGGGTGAATCAGAACAGAGCCTGTGTATTGAGCTCTCGGCGTTGCGACCGTCAGGTACTTATAACTGAGCATAGGATGAATAGGAGAGGTGAAGCACTGATAATATCTCTGGTGGCTCAGAATGAGAGGGGAAGGGTGCTGTTCTTCCCTCCTTTAGACAATTCTTGGAAGTTTTTGATAGAAGCTTGTAATCTGGTCATCGGTAACAGGCAGGGGGTGTTTCGTTTCGTGATGGCCCGGTTCCAAGTTGCGATGTAATCTCCCCTGGAGGCCCAATTAAGATCCAAATTGTATTGCCGTCATTTCCGTTACATCGGAAATTTTCTCTGGACTGCTTGGGTCCTGTGTGCCAAAAGGGGTGGAGTTTATTGCTTTCGAGGGTTTTGGATCACCTTCGAACTATGGCCTTGGTAGATGTCATTGGCGGGCTATTTGGGGGACTAAGGAGTGGTGTGGATGGTTTGCCAGAGTCGGATCTCTCTCGAATGTGTTTCATCGTCGGAGAGCAGCGAGCGTGTCGCATTCCACAGTCGCTATGGCTATACGATCGTAGTGTCTGGTTCGAAATTTTTATTGATATTGAGAGGGCTCTTCTGGGATGTGGTGAGGAGGGGAACGAAGAGGAGGCGGTGGGGAAGACGATGCTGAGGTGGACTTCGGGCTGCCATGTGGGTGATTGGAGTTAGAGGAGAGGGTCAAGAAGGTAGGGGGTAGGTGAAGGATGTGTCGGCAGCGGGGCTGACAGACTGTCTTTTACATCGATGGGGAAAGGTAAGCAGGCGCGGTGCAGGGATACAAATTTTTCTCCTTTTTGGTCTAGACAGGGGTCTGATAAGGGCAAGGAGGGTTTAAAGGAGGTTTTTAAGGGGAGAGTCGGGGGAGGGGAGGGCCTCGAGGTCAGATAGGATACTGCATTTGCTAGGTCGCAGGCCTTGTCAAATTGGCCCTTCACATTGCGAGTCATGTTTGCGGGCTTGGGCCGAGGGGGGTGGGGATTAGTTTGAGGGTACTATTAGAGGGGGTGGCAGACCGCAGGCGAGGCCCAGTCCCACAGCGGGCCAGATGGGAAATCTAATCGGTGGGCCTTCTAAGGCTGTTTTACTGTCTCGATGCCCTTCATAGCGAGGCCCATCTTCTTTTGACGCCAATGGGTTGGGCTCTTCAGATCTATTGGAGAATCAGGACTTGCTTAGACATATTTTGGGGAAGCTCGACGAGATAAGATTTTATTCAGATAACTCCTTGGAATCTTTCAAAGGCCAATTGATCGACCAGTATGGGTTGTTGAAGAAGAAGACTGAAGACATCTGCTGTCGAGTCGCCTCCATGGAAAAGGTTTTTGCAGGGTGTTGCGGGTGCGCTCCAGTGACTGAGATAGTGACGCAGGGTGGTGTTGCTGTTGGGGGTGTGCCGCGGGTGCGTGACATGCAAGTTCCGAAAGTTTATATGCTCAAAAGTCCGGTGAAGAGGGGTTTTTCTTCCACTGACGCGACAGATAGTTCAGTTACAGCTAGATAGGTGCTTGTGATGGCGTCCAGGGGGGAAGCATGCTGCGATGGTAGGGAGCACGTCGTCGGAGGCTGGCGCTCCACCCTAATCCACTCTTGGGGGTGGTCCATTGTGTCTTAGTCCGAAGGATAAGCAGGCCATTGATGAGTGCTTTGATCTGTTTGCGGGGTGTGGTTTCAAAAAATTTCCTCGTCCTTCATTTTCAAATCCCGGCCCATCGGTATCAGGTATGTCACAATCCTCGATTCGTAAGACAAAATCCTTGCCTTATGTGCCTGAATCTATTCTTGCTCACAATAAATTCGCAGCAATTGGTGATTCATAAACTGTTGGGGTGCCAAATGGGTCCAGGAATGAAGGGCTTTCAGGTTCTGGCCAGTTTAGTTCCCAGGTTTATGAATCTGTTGGGGTGCTAGGGGTAGGGAAAAAGCATGGTAAGGAACATGTTTGTAGGGGTGGATTTGGAGCTGGCCAGTCCTATGGCTGCCGAGGCTGCTTGTGGAGCATCAGTTTCTTTGTGGCCAGGCGAAGGAGTTGGTGAGGGTGAGTGGGAAGGAGTAGTATAGTTTGCTTCGTGTGTTCTAGACCAAGTTCAGGATCGGATGTAATGTGGTTACTGTCCGGGACGCTGCCAACTTTTTTAAATCTTTGTATACGAGAGTTCATAGTGGACCCAATGAAGATAATTAATTGGAACATTAGAGGATATTAAGGATTTGTGTCTTAGGGTAAAACCAGATATACTAGTTGGGGTTGAGACCAAGAAAGAGTCGTTTAGCATGAGTTTGATTAGGAGATTTTGGGGTGATAGGAATCGGAGTTGAGAGTACTTGTCTTCGGTTGGTGCCTCCGGGGTACATTAGTCGTGTGGGATAATGATTCGGTGTCGGGTGGTGAGGTTGTTAGGGGTAAATATTCTCTGTCAATAAAATTCAGGAGTTGTGTGGATAATTTTGAGTGGGTTCTATCCGCAGTTTAGGGGCCGAATAGAGTTAGAGACAGGTTGGTTTTTTGGGCCGCGATTCGCCATCTTCGGTCACTTTTTGCCAGTGCTTGGTGCTTGATTGGTGATTTCAATGTGACCCGCTTTGCTAGTGAGAAAAGTGGCGTGGTTGTCAGGGTTACAAGAAGCATGAGGAAGCTGTCCTCGATTCTTAGGGAGTGCGATTTGGTGGACTATCCATTGCAGAGGGCAATTCACATGGACTAATGAACAAACCGGTTGTGTGTTGCCGCCTTGATAGATTCTTGGCCTCGGTGGAATGCGGTGCCCATTTCCCGCCATTAATATTTTTTTTTTGATGGATAATAAAAGATTTTATAAAAAGAGAGAGAGAGAGAGAGGAGAGAAAATACAAGGTATCCACAAGAAAGAGAAAACAAAATAGAAATAACTACAATACAACACAACACAAACACAGACCAATAGTTTGACTAGGACAATCTTGGATCATTGGCCTATTCAGATTTGCACATCTAGGATTTTTCGTGGGCCGTCACTCTAAAGGTTTGAGAACATGTGGCTCTCCCACCCCAACTTTCAAGAATCTATTCAATTTTGGTGGGGATGAGTATAGGGGCTAGCCAAGGGTGGAAGGGGTTTAAATTCATGAGGGGGTTGAGGACAAGATAAAGGTTTGGAACAAGGAGGTGTTTGGGGATATCCGGCTGAGGAAGAGCAGACTAATGGAGAGAATTGAGGCGATTAGTAAGGGGGAGGGGGAGAGGTTGCTTACTAGTAGTGAGTTGGAGGAGAGGAAAGCCATAAAAGTGGAGTTGGAAGGGGTCTTGAAGTTGGAAGAGATTAGTTGGAAACAAAAATCTAGGGTGACTTTGCTGAAGGAGGGGAACGGTAATACCAGTTTTTTTCATAAGGTGGCCAATGGGAGAAGAGGTAGAAATGAATTGGTCCTTATTAAAGTTGGGGGAGAGTGTTTTGAGTATTCTGATGGTATAATTGGTGCAGTGCATGAGCTTTTCTCTAATTTGTACAAATTGGAGAAGTTATTTGATTTCAAATTGCTAGGCAAAAGTGAGAGGCATTTGGTGGATAGGAAAAAAGAGTGTGACTGGAGAGTAATTTTGAGGAGGAGGAGGTCAAGGATGATGTTTGGGAACTGGCTGGTGATAAAGCACCTAAGCCTGATGGTTTCACAATCAGGTTTTACCAGAGTAATTGGGAGGTTGTTAAGTTTGACATTATGAAGGTATTCAAGGAATTCTTTGGGAGAAGGATTGTTCATAAGGAAATTAATGCAAAATTTTTGGTATTGATTCCCAAGAAGCCCGAGCAGCTTGAGGAAATTAAGGACTATCGACCCATTAGTTTTACCATGAGCCTGCACAAGATTATTGCCAAAGTTCTTTCTATCAAGATGAGCGATTTGATGTCGGTCTTGGTGTCTCAGCAATAGAGCGCTTTTGTGAAGGGTAGACATATTGCTGATGGTATATTAGTGGCTACGGAATGTGTTGAGGAGAGATTTAGACTAGGAGAACCTGGGTTGGTCATTAAGGTGGACATTGAGAAGGCATACGATAGGGTCGAATGGGATTTCATAGATCATATTTTAGAATGCAAAAGGTTTGGTGTGCGATGGCTTCGGTGGATTGCAGGATGTTTTAGGAATGAAGGTTTCTCTTTCCTGGTGAACTGCTATTCATGGGTTTATATACTTTTCCAGGGGTCTTAGGCAGGGAGATCCTCTCTCCCCGTTTCTGTTCAAATTAGTGGGGGATGTCTTGAGTTGGTTCATGGAGGTTGCCAAGCATAGGGGTCTTTTTAGGGTGGGTAGGGAGGATGTTGGGGTGTCTCACCTTCAGTTCGCAGACGACACGATTATATTCGTCGATTTTGAGGTGTCCTAGGTTCGAGGAGTTAAAAAGTGTCTTGACATGTTTCACGATGGTCTCGGGGCTGAAGGTTAATATGGAGAAGTTGACTATTTCAGGGATAAATGTAGGGGAAGAGGTGTTGATAGAGTGTGTAGGAGTGTTTGGGTGTGGTATTGGCGTTTGGCCTATGTCTTATTTGGGTTTGCCATTAGGTGGCAACCCAAGGTCCTTGGCTTTTTGGGATCTAGTTATTGAGAGGATTGAGAAGTGTGTGGCTTCATGGAAGAGGAATTGCTTGTCCTTGGAAGGTAGAATCACCCTTATTCAGGCCTTTTTGGCTAGTCTCCCGATCTATCACATGTCGGTCTTCATGATGCCTAGGGCAATGACCTCTTATATCGAGAAATTACATCACAAGTTTTTGTGGGAGGGCAATGGTGGTAAAAAAGATCACTTGGTCAAATGGGATCTCGTGTGTCTGGAGAGGGAGCAGGGCGGTTTAAACCTGGGAAATACTGTGCCCAGAAACTCGTCTCATCTAGCCAAGTGGCTATGTCGCTTCAGCAATGAGCGGGATCATCTGTAGTGCAAGGTTATCGTGAGCAAGTATGGCATTCAGCCAAACGGCAGGGACTTTGCGGATTTACGTGGCTAGCCCGTGGAAGTACGTTGTTGCTCTGACCCCTCTTTTCTTGTCTATGGTTTGATGGTCTGTTGGGGATGGCATGACACCTCTGTGCTCTTTTGGAGGGATCTATGGGTTGGGGAAGAGCCTCTTTGTTCTCGATTTTAGAGGATCTTTAGGATCGCCACCTGTCAGTCTTCTTTGGTCCGTGATGTTCTTTCTTGGTCTGAGTCTGCTTGGTTTGGAACTTCCCTCTCTACAGAAATGCTAGGGAGGTGGATTGTGTTGAGTTGAGTTCTTTGTCTGCGGCCTTTGGGGAGGTGTTTGTGTGCTCCGAGTGGGGGATAGGAGGGTGTGGACTCCTGATCCCGCTGGTGTTTTATTGTATCGATCTTTTTTTAGTCAGTTTTGCCTGGATCGGGTTGGGCACCCGGCTTCTTTTTCGACTCGGTCCTTTTTTTTTTTGATAATTAACAACAATTTCATTAAAGATCAAAGGGTATGAACATACAAAAACAAGGGGCGCACAAGACCAGCACCAAAACCCAAAAAAGCATACAAAAAATGAAAAAGCAAAAAACAAAAACAAAAACCAAAGCCCTGTCCTAAAAGTAAGGGACAATGGTGAAAACGAAGAATTTGGCACCCTCTCCATCTTCACCTACTCCCTCTGTTATGCCATGTGTGGAGATGAACGAGTCACCTCCAACCATCCAGCCAGGATATCAGTCATGGAGAACCCTCTAAAAGCAGGAAGAACTACCATCCATGATCAAACCAAAAGTAAAATAGAGTCGATAATCAACCTAGTCGATCTGGCTCTGTCCTCAAACGCTCTCATGTTCCTCTCCCCCCACAAAACCCAGAGTGTTGCGTGCCATACACCCAAGTACATCAATCTGTCCCCCGTCCCTCCTAGAGTCAGAGCATTCACTTGGACTGCATTATTGCATCGGATTAACACAACAGCCATGCTCCAAAGAAGGAGGAGGTTAATGGTCCTTTCTCCCAACATTTGCTTCCTGTGCAGAGTGGTGGAGGAGTCTCTGGACCATATATTCATTCATTGCCCCATGGTATCGGAGATTTGTCTGTGGAGATTCTGGCATTACTTGAGGAAGATGAGATACATGGCCGAGGGTGTGGTCACATCCTTCACACAGATTCCGCGAGTGGGGAATACAGTGGCAGGCATTTTGGCGAGAGGTGGAGCTAGGGGGGATACTCTCTTTATTGGGATCCCTACGGAGGATATGCTACAAGGAGTGTGATGGCTGTAGTGTCTGTTTAGTAGTTTGGGTTGCTTGCTTTTTCTGTCCTTGCTTGAGTTTTGGTTCTTGCTTTGTATAGATTATTGTCTTTTCACCTTTTCACTTGCATGCTGTATGTATTGTCTTAGTTAGCTGGTTATCCATCTTGGACAACACTATCTTCTATGACCCTTCTACATGATATTTTATAAATTCTCGTTAATTATCAAAAAAGAAAAAATAAAAATATTACAATGAACCACAACCGACTTCCAAATATGAACTGCATTAAGAGAGATTTTCATTGACAGAGAGGTGATGTTTGTGGGGTTACCTACGTCTGAGATGATCGGCGATGGCGGATGATCTGATTATTCTTGTGTCCTTTTGGCCTTGCCAGCTTGGAGGGCTGCTGTTTCACTCTCTATGTGTTTCTGTTTTCTGTTTTTGCTTTCTGCTCTTGTTTATGGTTAGGTGCCCCCCTTGTGCGCCCGGCCTTTTCTTGTTTTTTTAGATCTGTACTACTGGCTTTTACTCTTATATAATATATTCTCTGATGGTTATTCATCAAAAAAAAGAAAAAAAAGAAGAGAGATTTTCATGATGTCAAAAGAAAGTTTCTCCTGAATAGAAACTTTTTTGGAAGGATCAAACAAAACGGATAAACCTTTCATCTGTGAGCAGATTTTTCAAATGACATTACCATGATTTATATTGACACCCTCATGTCTAGTTTTATTTCTGGCCAACCATATCTTCCAAGTAATGATAACAGGAGGAATTCTTTTAATAATACCCATTTGAGAAACATTTTTAGCCTTGGCAAACCACCATTGCATTAACTCATATATAAAGACCGATTAGGATAAAAATGGATGCCTAAAAATATGGCTAAAATAAAATCAAACCTTTTGAGCCAGTTTACCATGGACGAATAAATGATCATAGTCTCCAGCTTCTGGTTCCAAGCAACTATTGCAATGAGAAGCCATACGAACATGAGCTCCCTGTAGAGCTTTATCAACTTGAACCACTCCATGAAGCAGCTTCCTGTGAAAGACACTAATTTATGAAGGAATGGATTTTTTTTCCATAACCATTTTGTACCATGAACTTTTGACCCAACCTCTTTAAATAAGCTTCCAAGCTGATTTCACAGTGAAAGAACGATTTTTAGATGCTTCCAAATCTGATAATCATCTGCATTCTGAATTAGGATAACAGACTTGTGGCGTGTT
>JAUPMG010000004.1:502995-520443 GCA_031762675.1 Pachysandra terminalis | reverse complement strand
AATTATTTACTTCATTTTACATATCAAAGTTATTTACTTTCTATGCGTCAACGCGCGTAACGGGTGGCTTCTAAGTTAATATATATTGTATGTGTATGTGTATCATACAAAACATGTTAATTTATCATATTTTGACCTTATCTTTGCATAAAAATAGATATTGTTTTATATATCCATCGTTTTCCTTGCGTATCCATCATATCCATGATTTTTACAGCGTATCCATGTGTATCCCTATCGATACTCGATACGTATCCGTTTTCGGGCTGACCGATACGCTACCTCGATACGATATTTTAAACCATGGTGCCAACATCAAAGAAACCTTTTCATGCATCACCCACTCCACTCCTAATGTCTGAAGTGAAATTCACCAACCACCGTTGAAGATAGGGCTTCACAAGCCACTGGTGATTTGCATGACTCCATTCCGGCGAGGTCTTCACCACAATTTTCATGGGAGTGTCAGTTGACATGACACTAGTATTTGTGACATAGGGTGCATGGGACCTTTCACTACTATTAGGGCTTCTCGATACCTGATTACAGGAGGCAATCAAGTAATTCTTGGAATTCTCTAATGGAGGGAAGAAAAGGGCCCTTCCCCCTCATTATGAGCCACAGAGGTCACCTTTAAGACTTCTCCTCTACTGTTGATTTTAAACTCAGCAATTAGAACCTGATTTCCACTTCTCAATGATCCAAGGACACACGTTTTTTGCGCTGGACGCGAAGCCCATCCACCATTTTTCTCAGCCAACAGAGCTCTTCACTGGAAAACCAAATCCAAGAGCTCCATTGGAATCTTGATTCAAAGACTTTCACGAACTTGTCTTTTTGGCTTCGGCTTGATTCAAAGGTAAACAATTTACGATCTGCCTTGATCCTCACCTTCTCTGTACCAGCTCTACTCAAGCCTCTATTGGCATTGCCGTATACTTCCTTCTGCTTTAGGATGGCCTCCCTGTAACTTATTTTTCTTCATCCCCAACAGTTTGTTTGCTTGGACCAGGTCGAGTCTCTGACACTCCAGTCGGATTCACCATCCTCAGCTTAGGTAGCTTCACCTGGCTCCTCTTTGTGAGCGGTGGGTGAAGTTGAATTTTGTTGGTTTCACTCCGAACATTCCGGGTCCCTCGGGGGTTGGTGGCTTGTTCAGGGACCATGGTGGTGGGGGACCTCTTTGTGTTTTCTGGCGCGGTTTGTGTGAGGGATTCTATGAGGACTGAATTGCTGGCTTTGGTGCTGGATTGTGGTATTGTCGATCTCTGGGTTATTAGAACCTCGTGGTGGAGTGTGATTCTTCCTACATTGTAGATTGGATGGAGAAGCCTACCCTGTGCAGCTGGAGTTTTATTCATTTGGTTCGTTTAGCTTGGTCCATGTTACAGGGTCGGAAAATCTTGTTCCTAGTCGCGCCCAGGGGGCGAATCAGGTGGTAGTTCGGCTTGTGGGGAGGGGTGCGAGCAGAGCCGTTATGTTTGTAGGGGAGCCGAGCCGTCTTTAGAGTTGCTATAGGTTTTGTTTTCACCGGTGTTGATGCGGGGGAGTCATTATGTTGGTTTTGACTCGTGTCTTTGTCTCTGTTTTTGTTTCCCATGATCCATTGTTCCGTTTTTTTTTTTAATTATTTTTTTTTTAATGTTTTTCTCCATTGGTTTTAGCGGTTTGCTAGAACAGTGGTAGCTGTACCTGTTTTTCTCCCCATCTTTTTATATATTCATGAATTATAAAAAAAAAAAAATGTGAGTGGGGGTCATGTTATGGTAGGTGGGCTGCTGTTGTGCTTTAATTGTCTCGTTGTAACCTCTGTAGTTACTTGGCTTGAATTTGGTTTGCACCATTGGATCATGTAGTGAGGTATGCAAGGTTTAGTATTGATGCCTCATTTGGATGCTATAGATGGGCTGTACTTTGCAATGCTATGGGAGCAGTATGTGTCACGAGCTCCTTTATTTATGGCACTATGTGTGTATGATACAGAACATGATGTCAGAGAAATCCTACAAGTTATACAAGTGCAAGTGGTTCTATGAAGTTTCCTATAGGCCGTCCAATTGACACTTTTAAGTGTTATAGTACACGAAACCACGATGTGATGCACCTAGTTCCGGTTTATTAGCTAAACATTAGTTTATCCTTTTCATCCAAGGTTTTCATGATTGGGCTTTTGAACCCAATTTATACATGTACCATTACATATTCTGAAGGCTAGGATGTAACAGGCTTTCTAAGCTAGTGTAGCTTATCTAGGACGACTTGCGTGCCTTTGACAGTAGAATTCTTCCTTTGATCGGCGACACTCCACAAGATATTGATGATAGACCTTCTTATTGAAAGGAAGTGGGTAAATTCTAACTAAGGTTTTAAATTTTGATTTCGAAGGAAATTTTACCCCTTCAAAATAGGGAAATTTCTCTACCTTGCAATATTTTCCACAAAAATTAGACATGAAACTTTTAAGCGAAGGGAAATATTGATCTAAGGGAAGTTTCAATGCCCTTTGGAGAAAAGTTACTTGATTTTGGGGAAACTTAAAACCATGATCCTAAGAAATGTCTGATGTGCTATCTGGAGGTCGAATAGATGGGCTATTTACATCTATTTTGTGCTTTTGTAGTAGGCTATAGAAATTTTTTGGGAAGGTTGCTGTGTTGTGATCGATGCATGGTATTAAAGATCGTAATGTATCCACTGTGTTGGTTGATACATATCGTGTATTGACCAGGTTGAAAAAATGCATGGGGGTAGATGTGATAAATGCTGTTTTCGTAGTGTAACTGTTGATACTCTTAATACATTCTGGACCTGCAGCAAAGGAGGGAATTTATCGTCTAAAACAGCATGGGAAGGGTGTAGGGCAAGGGTAGACGTGTGTTTCCAGTCTAGCTGCTGCCCGATTTGCTTTTGGAGCAAGAAAAATAAAAAAGCAGTACCTTAGCAGCCAAAAGAGAGAGAGAGAGAGAGGTTGTGCACCTCTTCTTTTTCTTGAGTCTTCTTCTCCTTCTTTTTGTTTCTGCTTTCTTTTTCTTTTTTTTTTTCTTTTTTTAAGATTATTCAATGAAGGGGCTTAAATGACCCTTAAAAATTATGATTCAATACATTGCCTGTGTATCTTATCTATGATACACAAGCAGGCTTTGTGTAAGCCTTATTTTATTTGATACACTGCAGGTGTATCATGTAAAATACACAATCAGGCTTTAATAAAAGCCCAAGTTTAGAGTTTTATTCAATAACATACTAGTGTATCGTATAAAATACATAAAATATATCTATATCTATATCTATATATATATATATATATATATATAATATGTATATGTACATATATAAGGTATACACATATTTACATCTACAAATATTATAATTATATATTATTATACGTACAAATATATGTACATTGCATATCATTGTAATATCTATGGTAGATATAAATGCATGAATATCACACACACACACACATATATATATATATATATGTATATATTTATCCATTAATATTTACGCATGAACAATTAGTTTACATATGTAAGTTATTTAATGTACAATATAAGTAACATAAGTGTATAAGCTACCTATAGTTAATTAACCAATACATAATTTACTTATATTTCAAATTAAATAACTTGTTTGTTATTTAAATAAATAATTTACATATATAATATAGGTTAAAAAAAGGAAAAAGAAAAAAATAACTCTTCAAGCCAATAATCTATTAGTCCCATGGATTGATCATATTCATATCTTTTTATTTTAAATTCATTTTTAAAAAAAATGAAAAATTAAAAATGCACATTGTCATCCTAGATTAGGTTCTTGTGCATAATTGATCATATATTTTGTATCTTAAAAATAAAATATCATCTTATTACAAATATTATGAATTTGTATTTCAGTTATATATATACATATATACACACCCACTAGTGGATGCCCCATGCAATGCATGGGTTTGTGATATGATTATGAGCCAATCGATGGAGTTGCTTTTAGTAATTTATGCCAAGCTAAACTTTGGGTTTAGGTTTTACCAACCCGTCTGAAAATGGGTCAACCCGAACCTAACCCGCTAACCCGTTGGGTATCTGTTTAAGTTATCTTTAATAGATTTATAATTATTTTATTATTTATTGATATTTTAAAACTTACTCATAAGTTTAAAATACCTATTTTTTTTTCTTTTTTGAAAAGAAATCATGTTCAATAATTATTTTTATATTATCTATTAACATTTAATATATTCAATGAGATTATATTTTATCCTAATTTAAAATTAAAATTCAAAAATAATAATTAATTAAAATTAAACGGGTTAGGCGGGTTCAACCCGTTTAGTAACCGGTTGGATTCGGTTCCATGATTTCTCAACCCGTTAGTAAACGGGTCGAACCCGAACCAACACGTTTAAGCTCAAACCCGTTTACAACCCCCCGAAGCTGACTCGTTGCCAGCTTTAAGAAATCATGTCAGTTCGACCCAATTATTACTGAGTAGTCATTTTAGGAAAGTGAAGAGAGATTTGAAATGGTTTTCGGTAATCAATTTCTAGAGATATTTTAAGAAACCTTTAAGGTTGTGAATAGGATTTGTTAATATCCCTAAAATCACTCTTAATTATTATTTTTATTTTGTAGAGAGTGTTAGTCGTTTTAGGAAAGTGGAGAGATATTTGAAATGATTTTAAAGTAATCAATTTCTATAAATATTTTAAGAAAACTTTAAGGTTAGTGAGTAGGATATGTTAATATCCCTAAAACCACTCTTAATTATTATTTTTATTTTGTAGAGAGTGTTAGAGTGGTTTTAGGAAAGTAAAGAGATGTTTTAGGTGATTTGATTCTAATTATATTTGGGACCCACTTACCAACTAATAGTTATATTTTATTAACTTTTGTTAGAGTGATTTTAGGAAATTAAATAGAGATTTTAGGTGATTTGGTTCTAATTATATTTGAGACACACTTATCAATTAATAATTATATTTTATTAACTTTTGTTAGAGGGTTTTAAGAAAGTGTAGAGAGACATTAGGTGATTTGGTTCTAATTATATTTAGGACTCACTTGCCAACTAATAATTATATTTTATTAACTTTTGATTGCCTAAAAGCCATTTAATTCAATTTTTTTAAAATTAGAAAGCCCAAAATTATGAGAATTGAGAATTCAAGGAGGGAAGGCTTAGGAGGCCTCCATCCTTCCCACTAAGATTGTTATATATATATATATATATAGCATGAGAATAAAATAGTAAAAAAAATGTCATCTAAGTGACCAAACTAATTTTCATAAAAACAATTTAGAGAAACATCTAATTGACAAATTCAATTAAATCAGTGTTTGCTTAAAAAAAATGTAAATAATCATGATGTCCTTCATCTAGAATTGCTTTTCTTACCAAACACCTAATATGTATAGCTAAAGCGCTTTTAAGCCCTAAATCACTTCTAGAGTACAAAGAGGCAGTGCCAAACACGCCCTAAATCTACTTATTGTATGAAAAACTTAAGAAATATTAAAAGTTGACAGCTACTGTCTTCAGAAAATGTGATCCCACCTGAACTTACTGCCTTTTCTGTGATCTACCTAGTTGATGTCGAGGGCCAGCATAAAAGGCCATTTTTTATTTTTTTTGAAAAAATATACATAATGTAAAGTTGCATTTGTTTCTGTTTTTTTTTTTTTTTTTTTAATTGGTATAAATTTTAACTGGTTTTTACCCTCACAGTGCATGGAAGATACTCGTTTCCTCTTGTTATGATCAAAACATATTTCATGGCTCATGCTGTAATCTGAAGGATATAAATAACATCCTAAGCCTATAAGCACCTTGGCTATAATACAACTAAAAAAAAAAACAATAACTACAACTGGCATGATTCACATTCTAGACTAGACACTTGACTCAATGTAGGAATAACTTCCATGAGATGAGTTATGTCCGCTTTTTGTTGTGTTTTATTAGTTTATATGGTATATTATAATTTTCCTTTATATTTAATCAAATTCTTTTTTTTTTTTTTTTTGTAAATTTTCACTTGTTTGTGCGCGTACCTTGTGTTTCCACCTTAATACATATTATGTGTGTGGGTTTGTGATATGAAATTCATGTTAGTTTATCATATTTTTAGCTTATCTTTGCATTCAAATTAGTCTTGTTTTATGTATGCATGAGTTTCTATGCATATCCTTATTTTTACGGTTTTTCCACGTGTATCCGATACATATCTCGGTATGTATCCGTTTTGAACCATGGGTCTATGGCGAGGACACTTGTGGATGTCTTGTGTTGTATTAAGTGCAGAAAGAGAAAAGGAAGATTGTCCCAGCTATGGAACCTTTCCTCTTTAGCAATATATTACACTACTTCGAAAGAAAGAAACAGCCAGATCTTCAACGATAAGGAAGAAATTGAGGGATTGAAGTCCCTTGCTTTTAAACTTTTATATCGTTGTTTATGATCAGCTTTGGAGTTCAAGAGAAACTTTTTCTTTTTTCTGATTCGGATTGTCTATTTTGGTATAGATGTTCATAGTGATGGCTAGGTGGTCTTAGTTCCGCTAACATTCTTTTTACACATTTCATGTCTTTTGTTTGCAAAACTACCCTGATTTTGGATATGCATTTTTGTGAAAAATAGCCAGAGAAAATAAAAAGAAGAGATTGGAGGTTTATATAAACACCCCAGAAACCCTAACCCCAAAACCCTAAAATTGTGATTAATAGTTACACATGCTAACCAACCCCAAATTCGGTGAGAACCCATTTCACAAATCAAATAAGGAAATCCATGTGCAAGAAGAATTTGAGACATAATGTGCTTCATCTCCATTTCTAGGGGTCTCTGGTAACCATTAATTTGGGCGTATAATCTGTGATTTGACAGTTTGACATATTTTCAGTATATACAATTATTATTACTTGCAAAAAGTAAATAAAGTTATGATCCGAAGGATCAGGATTAAGTAGGATTTAGTCTTAATCCAGATGGTTCTGTTGGATATATACAATGTAGTCATGGAGATCTTGTTACGGAAAAAACTATCCTGAGCATGTGTTTACCTCATTGTTTGCTGGCTGGACTTTATTTTTGGGAATTTAATCTGATATCTGTGCAGCTCCTCTCCCAATTTATTTTCTTTTCTTTATGATGGTTTTGTTGGAGATACACAATCTTGGAACTTTACTTTTAAGACTTTTAACATGCATATATTTGCAGTCGTTAGTGCGTTTTTATTCTTTAATTTTGTTTTCCAATAAATTTCATCATATATATATACTTGAGTATATATTTGTATAAAATACTTGGGACAGTAAATTAAATTCACTGGTATGGTTTGTGGTATAATTGGTGTTCAATACTTATTGTTTTTTGTTTGTAATATAATCATACACTGCCGAAATTTGTGGTCCAAAAAGTTCATCTTCTTGATTTTAAAAAAGAAAACCAGGATTACCATATCCTCGTGCAACTCTTCTTCAGTAAGGCTTCTTTTTTGTTTTCTGAATGGATGGCATTCAGGTGTCTCAGGTGAAAATTTTCAACTAATAAGCAATATGGTTAACATCAATTTACCTGAAACTTCCACCATTGTCTTGAATATGTCTCTTAACACATTTCAGGAAACAGGATGGTTACCCCGTCACATCATTGCTAGGGATGAATTTGAAAATGTCATAGGTGCTGTTCCCCTTTATCTTAAAAGGTTCAACAACTGCTATTTTTTGTTAATGCATCATTTGTTTTTTGGTATCAATTCCTCCCTTGATTTTGCTCTTGCTCAAATCCAAGCTTGTGGCTCAGCTGTTCTAATTTTGATCTGCAGCCACTCCTATGGGGAATTCGTCTTTGATCATTCGTGGGCTGATGCCTATTACAGTTTTGGTTCTAGATATTATCCAAAATTGCAGTGTTGTGTACCTTTTACACCAGTAACTGGTCAGAGGATATTAATCCGTAACACATGGTACAAAGATCAGGTCTTTGACAAGTTAGTCTCAGCACTGAAGGAACTGACTGCTAAGGTATTGGATGAACCGTAAAGTCTCTTCTCCTGATCTATTACCTTCTTGTTACAAAAGGTCAAGCCATATGTACTTTCAGTTAATTGTTAGCAGATACTTTCTCCATTGCTTTTGTTGTCTGTTACTTGAAAGTGTTGATATCTTCTTGATGTTAGAAGTGGCAAGGCCTTGTACAAAGTGGTTGAAATATCAGAGCCTTCCCCTATAAACAAGGACCGATGTAATGCATTTTATTTTATCTATTTATTATTATTGTTATTTTTTGTGGACTTCTGCCTTGGTTTCCCTTTCTTTTATTGAATACTTGAGTGCACCTAGACAGTTAAACCTATGGTTAGTGCCGCATATGGAGGAAACAACATATTTAACTTTTAGGATTTGTAGGGTCCAACGAAATAAATAACAAACCAAATGAACCATTAAAGGTTTAGTTATAGCTGGTAAAATTTGTTACTTTGACTGTGAGTCTATGACTGCAATAGCTTCCCAAACTACTTATGGAATTCAAGCATGCTTCTGATTTTTCATGTATCAACATAATACACTTTTGATTTACATTGAGTGACAGGACATTCGTAAGCATTCCTATTTATTTCATATTCAAGATACCAATCTGTGGATTAGAAGAGTGAAAGCAGTTCAGGAGCAAATGGATTGTTTAATCCATTTGATGAGGACAGAAATGAGATAGGGGAAACAATTTTTGAATTGCCCATGGGTTAGGGTCTTGTATTTGGGAAAATAATATTTTGAAAAGAGTTGAACACTTATTGACTTTCAAGAGTGGACCAAATTGGAGTCCATTCCACTTTCCTTCTGAGAACTTATTAGAAACATGAAATGATTGAAAATATTTTCTAAGATATATTCACACTTCGCGTCATTGGTTGGTGGTAATGAGATGATATGGCGGGATTACCCATTTGACTGCCAATTTGGCATAGAATTGAGATTTAAGAAAATTGTATCTTTGAGAATTCTACCAAATTGGGTTTGCTGGTGATCTTGGTTGATGAGTTGAGACCTTGCTGTGCATTTTTTGGCTCTCTTGGATCCTCCGGCAAACACTATAGATGGAACAGGGATGGGCACTTTGCCTAGAAAGACATAAACTATTACGGAAAAAATCAAGTTTCACAGGTGTCTCGCTTGATCGAGACTGGGCTCGGCAAACACTTTGACATCCACCTCGGTAGGGGTGGGTGCCTAGGCCAAAAACCTTAGGTGCCCAACACCCTAGCAAGGGTGTGCACCTAGGAACTCGACAGGGTGTTCCCCAGGGGGGGGGGGGGGGGTTTCTCCCTCAGTGCCCATCTTTGCTCATCCCGACACTCCCAGTCTCTCGAAATGCGCTTTTTTTTTAGAATATTGACTCCCGGCGTGGCATGAGATGCACAAACTGAGAGTCGTGTCCATCACGACATCCCCGACATGTGTATGATTATTAATTGACCAAGTATTTTAATGTATGAGACTTGCAGGCATTTATTGGAAAGGAGATCTCTATCCTAGGCAAGAGCTCATCAAGGGTTTTTCCCACGGTTCTCAAGACGTGGAGGCCACGAGTGGTGTCATCGGTGGCTAGGCCGAACCTTGACGTTCCAACTTATGGTCCAACAATGTTAAGTATTTGGACTGGATGCCACTTCTTGGTGTGAGTTGCACGAGTTGTCAAGTGTTTGTGAGGTATAAAGCTTAAAGTTGAATCGCACAATTTTGAAGTGCAGGCTCTCCCCAATTTCGAAGAACAGTGATAGGATTTACATCAAGGTATGAGGACTTTCAACAATGGCAGTGAGGAGGAGGAAGGATGGAATAAGGCCAATCTAGTAACATACGATCTCTCTGTAGAAGCTTCGAATCAGCAAGTGCGTCCTGTATAGGGTCCTTCATCGCAGCTTGGGCATGGGTTAACGGCTAATTTTTCAATGTACGGATTCAAAGGATGGAATATGGCCAATCTAGTAACATACGATCTCTCCATAGAAGCTTCGAATCAGCAAGTGTGTTGTGTATAGGGTCCTTCATCGCAGCTTGGGAATGGGTTAACGGCTAATTTTTCAATGTATGGATCACTGTTATACCTTGTTCTCTAGCTCGAGCTAACCAAACGGATGGTGATGAGGCTGGGACGATCGTCAATCCAAATAGAGTCTGAGATATATCGAGAATCAGGGATAAGTCTTTCTTTGAGACATTGATTGATCCGGTTGAAAGTTCCATTGCTTGTCCTCTCATTTTCCCTCAACCCTAGTTGTCTGTACGTCGATTAGGAAATCAAAAGGTGATGGTCTGTCCAGGTACGCTGTTCTTTTGGTTTTTTCTTATGGTTGGTATTCTATCTAGTATTGCGGCTAATTACTGTGTGCAGGATGGTCCGTCGAGGCCCCTTGCTATTCAAGAGTCTCCCACGCTAGTAAATTCAAGAGTCATAATGTTACTGATTTGTTGAATGCTCAGGTTCTAGATCTTAACAATGATTTGGGGAGAAATGCGGAAACGACAAAGGAATTTGTAGAAGAGAGAGATGAGTGGGAAGGTCTAGTAGAATTAGCATTAGAATTGTAGTCGATATGTGAGGAAGAAATTGTGAACACATTCCATTATCGGATGCAGTGTATGAATTCAGGGAGAAAAAAGAGGGTTTAAGTGGAGAAGGTACAGGTAAGTCTAGGGAACTTAGAATCCTGGAGTGGAGTTTGCAATACAAGGGAAGAAAATCTAGAATACAGGAAGTGGATGGGGAGATCAAAGTTATTCCATGAAGATAACTAGCTGGAATGTGAGGGGCTTGGGTGGGGGAGAGAGAAGAAAAGCATTTTTTTTTTTTGATGAATCATAAAGCATGATGTAAAATAAGGCAGGAGCAAAATAACTTACAGCTACCCCTGTTCTAGCAAAAAACTAAAACAAGGGAGCAGAAAACAAGAGGGAAAAACAAAATCAGAAACATACACAAAGACAAGCTGTCACAAATAGTTAACAGCCCACCACCAGGGACCTAGTCCAGCAACATATCTTGAGTCGGTATCTCGGCAAACATAACATCTTTGCTCGCACCCATCCTGTCCAAAAACTCAGTCCTCTGATTGACCCCCCTAGACATCACTTGGAACGAAATGTTCCACCCATGCAATAGGGACCATGCCAATCGAACCAAGTGGGAAACACTCCAAGTACATATACCAGGCCTCTTCTTCCAAGAACAAATAGAAGAAGAGATGCAGTTAACCACCAGATACTGAAACCCCTGCGCTCTACCATACCTCAAACGTGCAATCAATGCCAACAACTCGGCCCTCACGGTCCTTCCCACATCGACCGGCCAAGAGTAAGCAAATAAATACTCACCACTAGCATCCCTGAAAACGCCACCAATCCCAGATGGACCAGAAAATTCCGGGGTGAACCCATCGAAATTCAGCTTCACCCACCCCTCCCGTGGGGGGTACCAGTACCAAGGCACCTGCACCATCGGAGAACGCATACTGCTCACTGAGATCACAAGTAAGTATCTCACGATGTCGGAAGCCGAGAGACCAGCAAACTGGCACTGGACTGAGGCCGAAGAAGCCACCGAGCTCATGATCTCCTTAATCACACTCTCCTTCGAGGCCGATATATCTTGCAAGATCCGAGAATTACGCTTCCTCCAAATATGTCCGAGGGTAGCCTGGAAGACCAACCGAAACAGAATCCTCCCCTTGTCCGCTTAACCCGGGAAGGACCACTGGGCAAAAAGCTGGCAAATAACCTCCGGCATCACCCAAGATCTCTCAATGCTATGGAGAAAAACCTCCAAATCTCGGCAGCCATAGGACAATGGACGAACAGATGATCAAGTGAATCCTCCTCCCCTCTGCACAAAAAACACATGTTAGGTGAAAGAGCCATATACCTCCTCCTCTGAAGAAAATCTGCCGTGTTAATCCGATAGAGCAAAGCAGTCCACGTAAAAGCTCTAATCCTAGGGGGAACATGAGGGAACTACAGAGAACGGGCCGAAAAAGAAGCAGGAAGCCCAAGCCTATCCGGATGGAAACGACTAAAAAAGGAGTGACACGAGAAAATCCCACTAGGATCCAGAGTCCAGATCCTCCGGTTTGGCCACTTAAGACTAACAACAACCTCCCTAAGGGACACAAAAAGATCACTCAGCTCTACTAACTCCGCCTCCCTGACATTCCTATGAAGAGGAAGAATCCATACGAGATCGAAAGCGGACCAAGATAGGACCTCACTAACTAAGGAAGACTGGGACATCATGACTCTGAAAACTCTAGGAAAACGGGTGTAAAGAGGCATATATCCGCAACCCGAAGATCCCGCTAGAAATACACAGAAGATCCGTTCCCAATCAACATCCGGACCATTGACAAAAATAAAGGTTCTAAGCCCACAACCGATTTCCAAGGAGTAGCGGCATATATCCTCACGTTCAGATTTACAACCCGACCATTCGCTTGAATACCATACTTGCTAACAATAACCTTATGCCAAAGATGGTTCCACTCCTTAGTAAATCGCTAGAGCCATTTAGCCAAAAAAGATGAATTTAGGGTTTTAGAGTAGACATAGAAAGGGCTCAAGTCTCTCATTTGTAATTTGTTGGTGACAGGATTATGTTTTTGGAAGCGTCTAAGGAACATTTTCCTAGATTATTTCGTCTCTCTATGTTCTAGGATTCTATGGTAGTTAAGGTTCTGAGTTGGTCTCCGATGGGACTCACGTGGAACCTTTCCCTAAGTCGTGATCCTAGGATGGCGGATGTGGAGGAATTAGCATCTCTTTTTGATCTCCTCCGAGATACTTTCATTGATGAGTCTTCCCCAGATTCTCGGGTATGGTGTCCTGATCCAAGTGGGAAATTCTCTACTAAATCCTTCTTTGATTCATTTCTTATTGTTAGAGATTCTCCACCTCCCCCCTTTCTCTACCTCACTACTTTGGGGATCCAGGGTTCCCCCAAAGTTAGAGCTCTTGTATGGATTGTTCTTCTGAATCGAATTAATACTGTAGGTAGTCTACAAAGGAGAAGAAAATTTATGTCCTTATCACCACAGGTTTGTGTGATGTGCTTGAAAAATCGGGAATCAATGAAAGACTTGTTTCTCTCTTGTAATTGTGCAGCTCAGATATGGGAGTCTTTCGTTCGGTTCATAGGGGCGGAGTGGGTTTTCCTGAGGACCGATAGAGATATGTTGGAGCAGTAGAGTTTCTTGTTTATGGGGACGAGCACATCATGTACAGAGTAGTGTTTTTTATCATTCTATGGGAGATTTGGGGGGAGTGGAACAAAAGAATTTTCGAAGGTAGAAGGAGGTGCACAAGATCCCTTTTAGACGTTATCTTGGGTATGGCAGTAGCTTGGGCACGTGCCTTACCAGAGTTCACAGATTTATCGATATCGGACATCTTCAGATGTTGGGAGCCGGTAGCCTTGATGTAGAGTACTGGTAGTGGTAGTGGTAGTGGTAGTGTTACTCGTACTATTGGTACTGTTTGCTTTTTCTTGTTAGGTGAGTTGACTGGGTGGTGGTTTCCTATCTTAGGGAACCTACTCCTAGTTTTTTTTGTATTTGCATCTTCTCATTTTTGTTACTATATTCTCATCATTATTGATAAAAAAAGGGATATGATTCCATTTGAAGAGAATATTCCCTCATTGATTTGAGATTTAAGTGAGAGAGACTCTCTCCTTTATTGGAGGATTGATTAGAGACCTTTGAGATTAAAGGAGATGGTGACACTTGTCACCACCTCAGAGAACCTATTATACCTATAGAAACCTGCAAAGGCTTAGGCCAAAGGGGGTTGGCATTTTTCATCGATGACAACCTTAAGAGATAACTAAGGGAGGGAGCAGAAAATTCCTTGGAGAGAGGGAGAGAGAGAGAGAGAGAGAGAGAGAGAGAGAAGGAAAAAGACTTGAGTTCCTCTTTGTGAGAGTGTCTTATAGTTGGTATCGGTTCACTTTTGTTGTCGGGTTGTAACCATGACTCATCTATCATGCCTTCTTGACCCTCTCCTTTTACTCGGTTTGAGCAACGTCGCGGGAGCGGCTGTATAATAGCAGTTTAGGCCCAAGCTGGATCTAGCTACCAGACTCAGATTTACGTGCGTAAGACACGTTAGCATCCGTGATCACGAGGACAATGTTTACATAAAAGCACCTACATTAAAATGGCGACTCTACTTGGGGAATTTTGCTCTAATCGAGTTACGTGAAAAAGATAAGTTCATATTCTTTTCTTTATTCTTTACATTTTGTGAGAGATCAAGTTTCATTGCTTTCCAAAGATGGTGAGTGGATGTAGGCAACATCGAGTGTGTTCCAACTCCAACATAGCTTATGGTTAGACGCAAGTACTGATCATTCCTGCAGCCGAACGAGAAGAGACCATCGAATCATGATCACACTATCTGACTGAACAGATGAGCAGACAAGCAAATCCCATGACCGATCTGACTCAGCTCTTAACGACCTTTCACGAGTTGAATACTCGTGTTTCTGAAGCATTAGAGAATATTGCTGCTTCCTGCCTAGCTCCTCCTCACCTTGTCGTCATTGAGGACGTTGGCGAGCAGCCACTTCGAGAAGAGGTCGACACCGTTGTTAATAGTGATCCGCTGAACATAGATGAGTATGTCACACTTTGATGCAGTGGGAAATCTGCCCCCTGCTATGCAGCTAGAAGATGGTGAGACTGCTTCCTCAATCAGTCAAAGCCGAGGTTTGTTTTTTAAAGGGAAATCAATAGAAAACCTCGTATAAGGTGCTAAATTAAGTAACCAAAAGTTCTAAGAACTCAAAAGCCTAAAGGCTGATTTTCATTCATTACAACTTTCTCATAACGTCTATTTATAAGAAAGCAACCCTAAAACCTAACTTAAGAACTAAGCAACTAATCTTAGCCCTCTATACAATCTAATCTAAACCATAAAATAAAGTTGTTTCTTATGATCACTTAAAACTCACATGACTTCTAAAATAAAACTCTAATGACAGCAACACCCTTAGAATTCGTAACTTTTTCTGCAACTAAACTTTGAATCCTATTTTGATGACCAAAACATTAAAATTTCAATAAAAGAGTAGAAATAGCTATCGTAGAACTCAAAGAGATCTTTACAACGAACCAAAGATCACCCAAAACAGAATATGAGCATAAAGTTATGACTCTTAACAGAAAACTGCATCACACTTGCAGATGTCAACGAGATTTTTTGGAGGATGACGACATGGATATCGTTTTCCTCCCTCCATATTTGATCGACATTCTTAAGAATCTGTACCCGAAAGACTACTCTCACCAAACTTCGTCAAGTATGATGGCAGGACGAGGAATGTGAAGTAGCATGTTAGCCGCTTCATGGATTCTCTAGGTATATTTGCTTTTGACAAGGATTTGCGACTCCGAGAGCTTCTTAAGTCCTTGTCCGACATGGCTTACACATGGTAATATAAGCTCCTGCCATACTCCATTCACTTGTGGGAGGAGATGATTCGTGCCTTCTTCTAGAAGTTTTTCCTCGTCGAGGAGAGAATGACCCTTGTGCATCTCAGCAAAGAGCACTAGAGGTCTAGTGAAGGATTTGTCAACTTCGTCAAGCAATTCCATAAACTGACTTTAGATTGCCCCATCAGCTAGGAACAACTAGTACAGCTCTATGTAAGTGGCATGAGCGACAATTACCTTGCTAACATTGAGAATCATGACATCCGTAGCTTTTCCAAACTTCTAGAGGCCCTCGACGCACGACGTTGTTGGGGATGGGGGTTGAGAAACAGAGAAAAGAAAGAGAAAACATGCCAGAAATAACCTTGATGCCTCAATTCGACGGAAAGAAGTGTTCGATAAGTGCACTTTCTAATCCTATGAAGAGAAGCAAAAATTGAGATTCCACCTAATTTTATATATGGCCTTTTCGACTGTCTAGATCCAAAGGTATTGCTAAATAAGATCTTTGGACTCTCTAGATTCTTGAGAGCCCTTCTGTATTAAGCTGGGGGCTTAACAAATAAGAGGTTATTTTGAATGACTAAGGTATCACACTTCATGAGATCACCTTGGTGTTACTATATTTGATGAGAGCGTACTTGCTTTGATGAGAAGGTTTATACATGCCGCATCCTTTTATTGTATGGAGGCTAAATTTTGTCGGCCTTGGTAACTTTTCCATGATTGGCACATGAGTAAAGTGAGAGATTCTATTTTCTTTTCTTTCCAAATGTAATAAAAAATGTGAACGTATCATGTATATTCAATGTAAAACTACAAATGTAATACAAAAGAGAGAAAGGCAAAAAAAGGAGAAAGAGAAGAAAAGAGATAAAACGGAGGATAAGATTCGATAAAGGCCATCAAACATAATGGAGTTTTGAGATCTCGACGAAGGTCATCTTACATGGCGGAGCTTGTCACCATTATGAGATTCGACGAACATTGCCTAGCAAGATATAGCTCGTTATTACTATGATATTTCGATGAAGGTCACTTTCAGAGGTGAAGAAGCTCGTCATTACTATAAGATCTCGACAAAGGTCACCTTACAAGGTCAGGGTTGGCGTCATTGTGAGACTTGGTAAAGATTGCATCACACAGTAGAACTTGGTGTTACAAGGTGAGGCTTTCCATGGTGGGTGGCGTCCTGACGGACGCTTGACAGGGTTTCCTTAGGGGGGGAGGGTTTGCCTGTTAAGGCCCATCTTTCTTCACCCCGACACTCCCGAAGGTCCCAAAATGGGCGTATTGACTACTGGCGTGGTATGAGATGCGCAAATTGAGAGTCGTGCTCGGCACGATGTACCTGGCATGTATATGATGATTAATTAAGTATTTTAATGTATGAGACTTGTAGGCATTTTTCGGAGAGGAGATCTTCATCCTCAAGGCGTGGTGACCATGAGTGTGCATGTCATCGACGGCCTGGTCGAACCCTAGTGCCCCGACCTATGGTCCGACGATGTGAAGTGTTTGGACGGAATGCCACCTCGAAGTGTGAGTTGTCACTTGTTGTCTTATTAGTTATAAATTAAAGAGTTGATTAAGGGATAAGATTTCATTTGATGAGAATATTCCCTCTTTGATTTGAGATATAAGTGAGAGATTCTCTCCTTGATTGGGGGATTGATTAGAGACCTTTGAGATTAAAGGAGATGGTGACACTTGTTATCATCTCAGAGAACCTGGCTACACATATATTGTCATGACCCGAATTCCAAGGTACAGTTCGTGCCACACACGAATATAGCCTCGAATCACAAGTCGCAACTCTCACCCTCAATAAATCACATTTAATACCATTAACAAAATATGAGGGTGGAACTACCATAAATTACAAACAGAGCAAGATAGATCAACCATATATACATACGCAGCGGAAATAAACTCTGATCGAACCTGAATATACATCATAA
>JAUPMG010000004.1:471763-494557 GCA_031762675.1 Pachysandra terminalis | reverse complement strand
TCCTCACTAAAGGACTACCAAGTGCAGTATTTCTTCAGATCAGTAACAAGCTAGGATTGCAAAATATCTTTGCATCCCGCTTGAGGGGGAGTGTTGGCGGATTTGGTGAATTTCCAGCTAGTTGATTTCCTTATTTAAATTAGTTAATTAGCCTAGCTATTTAGAATCAATTAAAATCAATTATTTATGGTGTAAATAGGTAATTTCCTTAGGTAGGTTAGTCAATTGTTGTACCTATATCTAACCTTGTAACAATTCTGATCGTGAGAATGAATCATTCTATTCCAAAAACCTTCAACTATCATAAGTGGTATCTACTACTCAGGTGGAAGGTTCAAAGTATGGTTTCATATATTACATGATTGGAATTTGGGGATTATTACACATACGTGGAATGACGGTATGGTCATTACAGACAGTCCACTTGATAGGGAACCTTCCAAATTGGCTACATGGAAAATACTTCAATGCATATAAGCCCTTCTGGTATCTATGTGTTGAATTCCTTTGTGTAACGAATCAAATTTCTGAACTAAAAGAGTGCCTTCTATTTATTTATATATTTGTTAGTGATATGTAGTAGATGTATTTGGGGCTAAAACTGTGTGTGGTTCTTATTCTAGTGCGTCTAGTTGTGTTAGTTGATTCTAGGGTTTGTAAGAAAAAGAAAGGAAGTAAAACTGGAAGAAGAAGTCATTCTCACTCACCTTGTTATTAGTTATGTATATAAAATAGGATGACTATAATACCCCTAAAAGTAACACAAACGACCCTTAGGTTTATATTGACGCAAATGACCTAAATGACCCCGAGGACAAGTGTACTCAATACCCCCCCTAGTTATGTATATAAAATAGGATGACTATAATACCCCTAAAAGTAACACAAACGACCCTTAGGTTTATATTGACACAAATGACCTAAATGACCCCGAGGACAAGTGTACTCAATACTCCCCCCCCCAAGTTAGTGGACATTTATTATACATGCCCAATTTACTGAAGATAACACGAACGTGGGATCTGGTATTTCCTTAATTTAGGATATTAGCAAGTTGGTCACTATCTTTCACATATATGGTACAATTGTGTCCAAAGTTCAACTTCTAATAAAATATCAAATCTAAATATATATGTTTTATTCCGTCATGCTTCAAAGGATTGTGAGCAATGCTAATTATAACCTTATTTTCACAATTAAGATTCACTAGCCATTGAGTAGGTAAACCCAATTCTTGCATAAAAATATTTTAACCACACTCCATTGTTCTAAATTCTGCATCTACACTAGACTTTGTTAGTATAAATTGTTTCTGTCTTTCTCCAAGTTAGAAGATTTCTTCCAATGAAAATGCAATAATCCAAGATGAATCCATGGTCTGACACATACCCTACTCAATCTGCATCAGAATAATTATTCTCATATAACCATGGTGAGCAAACAACCTTTTCTAAGTGAGGATTTCAAGTATCTGAGAATCCTGTGTTCTACCTCCAAATGAGAGGCCTTAGTGCATGCATAAATTGACACACACACACACACACACACACACACACACACACAGTGTAAGTAGTGTCTAGATGGGTGAGCGAAGTAAAGCAATTGTCCCACTAGTCCTAAGGTTTCTCTTATCATCAATCAATAAATTCCAACTGTTTTCACCCAGCCAATGATTTGTTCAGTTGATATATCAATGGGTTTACGACCTGGTATGTCTGTTTCCTTTAGTAAGTCAAGAACATAATTCTTTTGGGAGATGAAGTTCCCTTTTCTTGATTTAGCAACATTAATCCAAAGGAACTATTTCAGCTATTTCAAGTCTTCAAACTTATTACAAGATGACATTTTAGCTTCGTGATTTCCTCCTAATCCTTACCAATTGTCACGATATAATGAACATATACGGAGCTGTGATTATTCTCTGGTTGTTGTTAGTGAATAATGTATGATAGGTTTGCCTTTGCTTGTACCCATTCATCCCCATGGTGCTTTCAAACCATGCCCTTGGTGATTACTCATTTAATATAAAGCCTTCTTCAACTTGCACAGTTTCCCTTTTCCTGATGGAAACATGAATCCAGGAGACCCTTATATAGACTACTTATAAATCACAATGAAGGCAAGCAACTTCGATATCAAACATTGGAAATAGGAAATGTTAATTAGCAATAAAAGAAAGTAGAACCCTTGCAAAGTTCATCTTGACAACTAGGGAAATATCTCTTGATAATCAACCTGACAAGTCTGTGTCAATCTCCTTTCATACTGCGCTGGGGAGAGATTAGAGTCATCAACCATAAAAGGAGATAGGATAGAAATATCACTTGAATCTAGAAAAATTAGAAGCACCCTCCATGGAACTAAAATGCCTTCCAGATGGTGGATGATAACATTTATAGCTTTTTTTGGGTTGGAGAATAACCTAGAAAAATAAATTTTGTTGTAGCACCAAACATACTCATCTCAATTAGAGAGAGCACTTATATATTAATTGGTATTAGGGTAAACGTTACATAAGAGAATAAATATCATAAAGAGAAAAGGGCTTATGGGTCGTAGGGCCCACTCGCCTGTTCTAACACTCCCCCTCAAGCTGGAGCATATATATTGTTCATACCTAGCTTGTTATAGATATACCCAATCCTATTCCCAGTCAATGATTTAGTCAACACGTCCGCCAGTTGCTCAATGGTTCTCACGTGTTGTAATGATATCTCTCCGCTTTGTAGCGTTTCTCGCACAAAGTGACAATCAACCTCAATATGCTTCGTCCTTTCGTGAAACACAGAATTAGATGCAATGTGAATAGCTGCTTGGTTGTCGCACCACAACTTGGACGAACTTGAAGGAGGGTATCTGAGTTTACTAAGGAGCTGTCGCAAATAGGTGATGTTGCTTGTAGCATGAGCCATTGCTCGTAGCATGAGCCATAGCTCGATACTCAGATTCTGTATTAGATCGAGCTATCACTAGTTGTTTGTTGCTCTTCCAGGATACAAGATTCCCCCTATAAAGATACAGTATCTAGTGGTAGACTTCCGATCATTAGGAGATCCTGCCCAATCTGCATCTGAGAACCCTTCAATGTCCATATGACCTTGGTTGCTATATAACAAACCTCGACTTGGAGTGCCCTTAATATACCGAAGGATATTCAAGAGCGCATCCCAATGAGGAACTCGTGGAGCTGCCATAAACTGACTAGTCACACTCACAGAGAATGCGATATCTGGACGAGTAACAGCAAGATAGTTCAGCTTTCCAACCAGACGTCTATACCTCTCAGGATCAGCAAATAACTCCCCATCATCTGGAGACAATTTCACTGGGGGAGTCATTGGAACATCTGATGGTTTGGTATCAATCATCCCTGTGTCACACAACAAATCCAACGCATACTTTCTCTGACAAAGAAAGTTCCCATACCAGTATGAGAACTTTAATAGTTTTATTTACATATTATACACTTGCTCGGATGTTTTGATTGATATATAAGGCTGTTAATATCATAATTTGATCATGTATGTGTTTTTTGACAACATTAAGGGATTAATTAGCATAAAAGACCATTGATTGTATGAATATCTCATATCTAATTCAGATAAGAATAATTAGTCTTAATTATATTATTTATGACACTCTCAGCATGCCTACATGTGTATTAAACTATATATATTAAACTATGTGCGTTATACCATCTAGGATCATGAGAATGTGGTCATGTTTATGCTGTTTGAATATATGTGTTTGTGTAATCATTGTGTGTGCACTGAATTAATAAAGATCTGAAATTATGAGTTGCATTTACTACCCAGTTGAGATAGCTTCCCTGTTATCCTATTGTTAAAGCACACTGTGCTTGGCCTACAAAGGATACGATTATGACTCATGTTATGGCTTTGCCCATTTACTTATCCATTGAGGTACTAAGTGTTGTTTACGCCCAAGGTGAGGGATAAGCCTTGTATAGGGGTGTCCCAACAGACTTGTGCTAAGATGATAGGTGAGGGATAGTTCACATTAGTGAAACCCAATATTTGAATCATAAGAGTCAACTTCTGTAAGTTGATCGGATAATGTATGGCTCACTGAGGATAGTTCACATTAGTGAAACCTTGGATATGTTCCCGTGATCGAAACTAAGGTGAGGGGATTGTGCTCTCTTGGTCAAAGTCCCTTAGAACTATGATACACACATAGAATAATCCATTATAACATTGCAATGTTTTGGGGAATGAATTCACATTTGTTGGACATTTTTGGATGTAAGATTAGATCTAGTGTGAGATATACACTATTCGAATGCCAAACAGCATGGATATTGCATTACATGTGATTGCTATTATTATTGAGGATGTCTTGTGTATGATACACTTGATATCATAATTATCATATAGATTTAGGCATTTTAGACATTAAATATGACCATTAATATGCTTAGGATACAAACCAAGGTGAGATTGGTGAGAAATGAATTATTGATTGTTGTTGTCTAGGTTTATCATCATCATCATCATATGTTTTCCAGATTTATCATCATTATCATATATTTTTCAGATTTAGCATTATTATCATATTGATTATATGTTTTTTCATAGCATTGTGATATGGGTAAATACCTTGTTATGAAGGTCTACTCATCCGAGCTTTCAGTTTATGTGTGTTTTATGATATATTTTCAGGTTTAAAGGATGATTGATATCAAAGGGAGAGCTATGAGAATAAAAGGGGACATAAAGATAGAAGTTAGATAATAGGAATTATGTATTTAGGTTGTAGTTTATTTCATTTTATTAAATCAGAACAGATTGTAGCTTTTATTTAAATATTTATTAGAATTATTATACTATCACTTCCGCTTATGATTTTATATTGCTTATCCAGTCCCATTGTGTTGGGGTCAGAGTTATAGTCTAACCTTTGGGGTATCCTGAGGATCTCTTTAGGTTGGGATGTGACAAAAGTGGTATCAGAGCCTAAGTTCTAATAAAATTTAAATAAAAGATTTGGAAATTGAATAGGACTTCAGATTAGGATTAAAATGGGAAAGTTATTGAGATAAAGGAATTATAAGAGGGTAAAGGGAAATTAGATATATAAGATGTTTGATTGTGAGGTATGATGATTGTTGTTGTGTGCATCTTTATTAGTAATTCTAGATAGGCAATTGGGAATAAGACTACTACTATTTCTGAAAGTCTGAAGGTTGCACTGTAAGGATGAAGTCTATATTAAGTATACTAGAATTACATGTCACTAAAGGATATGTAAATCAAAGGCTTATGATTGTTGCTTGATATAATTACAAAATTATTTATAACCCCAATACTAACTATTTTTCCAGAAATTGAAGTCAATGTAGTGTAGAATACATTGAATTAGATTCCTTGCAAATAGATAGGAATTAGATATTATATATAAGTAAAAAGATTAAATAAATAAAAAAATAAAATAAAAAATATATATATATATATATATATATATAAATCATTATAATAATTATATGTTGTAAATATAGATATAATCACACGAAGAGATTAAGTTGGATCAGGTTCCGGAGAATTTATTTGAATTCTGGACCGGGCTGGGACCTAAAATCGGGAAAAAACTAATTGTTCACCAAAGTAATTATTAAACCTTGATTGGAGTGAAATTTTGTGATAAATTGGCTTGATATTATATGTAATAAATTATAAAACTTTTAAAATTTTAAAATATTAAGCTTTTAATTTTGGTTGACCATCGGCTGCCAAATTTCAGCTAGCCGACAGTCTGCCGAACTAGCACATTGACCTAGCCGAACACATATAAATAGAAATTTTTAGGACTTAACTCATTTCTTCAAAACCCAATCTTCCTAAAACCCTAGAAAACACTTCCAAGCCTTCTCCAAGGATTCTTAGAGCTTCAACATTCACCTCCAACAAATTCAAAACTCTGGTAAGATTTTCCATCTTCATTCTTGACTTTCCAATTTAACCTAGAAAACTTTCTTAGATTTCTTCTTATTCCAAAACCCTAGAACCATGCCTAAGGGAAAGGGAAAACAAGTTCAAAAGCCTTCTAAGAAGAACAAAAATGCTCCTAAGAAAACCAAAACCTCCAAGGCTTCTACATCTAGGAGACCTCCTCCTCCATCACCACCTCATGACCCTTGTGAGGAAGATGATATTTCATCTCCTTCAGAAGAAGAATTAGAAGAACACATCAAGGATCCCAATCAACTTAGCATTTACTTCAATAGGGATATCCTTCCTGAGTGACAGACAGTTAAGACCCATGTTGCATACTATAGAGTCTTTGAGACCTTGCAAGCCATAGGATGGGAATCTATACTAAATTGGGGTTGAGAGGCGTATTTGTCTGCCACTCAAGAAATCTATGGTAGAATCAGTGATACCAACTTGGAAATCATGAGCATTACCTCTAAATTAAATCGGAACACTAGGACCTTGAACCTTCAACTTGTAGCAAGAATCCTGAATGTACCCATGAACTGCAATGATTTTTGATTTAGCTAAGTATATTTTGGTTTGGTTTTGGTTTGGCCATTAAACCGAACCAAACTGACCGAATTACACCCTTGCTGTGATGATAGGCATAAAGAAGTCCCATCTCATTCACCACATCACCGAGACTTAGATTCTAACCTGTACCCTTTTGCCATGTGGAACATTATAAAATGGTACAGATGTAATTAAACACGTAACTCATTTAGAATTGTCAGCTCAACTGCCGTGTTGAATTGCTTTATATGGGCCACATCTGTCGGTTAGTTGGTGTGGCCCCTTAGGGTTGACACTTAGAATTAGTAATGAATAAATATTATATGCGTTCTCACATGTAAAAGGATATGTTGAAAAATTATATGCTTTTAGTAAGGGTAAAATTGGAAAAGTAAAAGGGTGGACGAAATTTATTTGAAGCCATACACACTTTTTTATATAGGAGAATAGATATGTTGTACATCTTGTTTTGATTTAAATCTTTTGTTCTGATTCCTCGAAATTCAAATGTGCTTAACATTATCATGGAATTTTGTCTCCATATTTCTACCTTGTAATTGTTGGTTGACATTGATATGAATTTGTTGAAAGCATAAAATGGTTTTCTTCTTTCTTTATTTCATTTATTTATTTATTTAATTTTTTTTTAAATGATATGATGGCTTCACACCAAATGTAAAAAATGGTGTCCTCATTTCACTGTATTCTAACTAATAAGGTCGGAATTATTAATGTTTATGCTCGTGTTTTGGCAGGCTTGGCATTGGGATTCTTTCTATAAGTTCTACAGAAACACTACTGATAATAAGTATGTCATATTGTTTTTAAATGAATTGCTTTTATCTATTTCTCTTAATTTTTAGTATATTATAAATGAAAGTTGGTGAGTGGATTTTATGTGCTGGCTGTACAGAATATAATAGTAAACTGCAGAAATAGAATATTGTTCTTCAAAGCATCACTAAAATTCTTTTATCAGTGTTGCTTTCTTTTTCCTTAATTATCATTCATTAATTTCTTCTTAGAGAAATTTCAGTTCCAGTATCTTAGGTGTGGGTCCATGTATTGTTGGACATGTCTCATATTCTCATTTTTAATTTTACATATAGAATATTTATCTTTTCCTATTTTCATGACCAAGGTTTTAAAATTTTCAATTTGTGTGAAATTCCAGGCCTTCAAAGATGGAACCTTTTAGAAAAATTCTGATTGGGCATAAAATTTGACGAATATTTCCTTGATACTTATTCTCACTTAAGTTCACAAATATGCCTTTTGGTGGATATTATGAATATATTGTCATTGGATATCATTATCTTTGTTCACTTTTTTTTTTTTCTTTTCACTTCTTAGGCTGAAAAAACACTTACCCAACTCCATGTAAATGTATTAAATCAATTTATAGACATGAATTTGATCTAGTTTTTGGTTGATCTATGAAATTTTCAGTGGACGGTCATATTACAGTTTTAGGGACAGTATTTTAACATTTGTACCCAAAAGGGTCAACATGTTTTACCAACTGAGCATGGCAGTTCATGAGCTTGTTTGGACACATGGTTGAGCATTTGATCCTAATGGATTCAATATGTTTCACAAACTGATCCTCTTACATTTGTGGAGAATTTTATTCATAGACACTTTTGCATGTGGAAAAAGCAGCACGGTTTCTTGAAGTTCCATAAATAGGCATGTTTCTGTTTTACATGGGGGGAGGGGAGGGGATGGAATTAGGAAAAAGAAAGATGCTTATCTTTTAGATGTATTAAAGGGATTGGGTTGAAAGTTCCCTCATGGGATGAGGGTGAAATGGCTAAATGTATGATTTGGGGTGCCATGTAAGATGCCACTTGTTAAAACTCATTCATGAAGCTTCTTTCATGGCTTCATAGGTGCCAAATCCATTTCCATCCTTTTGATATTTCTTATTTATTTATTTATTTATCAACTGCCTTTGTTTATTGTTTCATCATTAGGTGGGGAAGAGCTTTTCTAACAAGGGACTTCTTCCATGACATGGGATCAAAGATGGGAGACCGGGTACTACTTGTTGTTGCTGAAGAAGGGGGTGAACTTGTTGCAGGAGCTCTTAATCTTATTGGAGGTGACACTTTATTTGGGCGCTTATGGGGGTGTCTCCCAGAATCCTATTATCCAAGTTTGCATTTTGAAGCATGTTATTACCAGGTTCGTATATGAGTATAATATAGTTGACACTTTAAGGTTTAGAATGATTGTATCGTTTGAAATATCACCCCGTCCCAATAGAGATTTCAAGGGAAATATCAATGGAACCAAAAAAAAAAAATAGAGAAATTAGGTAAACATTGGGAAAAGTGTAAAATTTGCATGACAAATTAGGGAATGCTAAAACAAACTTGTGTACACTCAACCTATTAAAAAGAACAATTACATGGAACGTATGAGGAAAATCTAGCAAAATAAGATGTGCTAGCATGCATATACAATGCATTAGTATTGATAATAACATTCATACAACCTTTTTAAGACTAAAGATTACTACAATAGCCAATGCAACTCACAGAGGCATGAAAAAAGAAAGAAAAACAGATAGAACATGTGATTACTACATTGATCTCCTATACGGTTTGAAAGCATCGTCCCTATCCCGAATGTAAATGCTCAAGGATGACAATATGATACTGTCACGCCTCGAATCCGAGATATGTAATCTCAAGGATTACCAAGGGAATGACCTTCGGATCCAACCCGTGGATGCGGGCAAACCATACAACCATCCTTGTGGTTTACCAAGTATAACGATATTCATCGGAAGTCTCATCAAATTAAAAACTTTAAACTAATGCAATTAGCATTTAAAAATCTAACCACAATTAATATTACATCCTAAATGCCCACTTGGGGTAAAAACATCAGTCTAACTCATATTCAAATTTAAACAATCTCCTAGTTCATGATTCCATGGCAACACTCAATGTTCTCCGCGTATCTCGATCCAAGGTCCATCATCCTTCTTGAAGATAACCTATTTCAACATAGGGGTGAGCTTTGGAGACTCAATAGGAAATTCCAAGGTATCTACAATAATTACCTTCACAGTCATACAATAATCATGAATTCACTCATGCCATAACAATTGTTCATTATTCTTAATCATACAAACATTTCATGCTTTTAGGTTATTGTCATGTTATGCACATATCATAGTTCACATCACTTTCATGGTATAATATTTCACTTGCATGCTGTTACGGCTATAACCGTTCCTAAGGAAGTATCTAACTTTCTCACAAACCACCATTCCATATCACAAGTGCAAACACAGGACTTGCACACACCAAAAACCTCATGAACTTTGTCATGCACAGATACAGTCCTTTACATCTTAACTGTCTCCTATGGTACTATCCATGCTATAATATTCCTCCTCATGTTCCACCTTTTTCCATCACACACAAAGCAAGCAGCAAGCCACACTTCACACCAAATTCATGAAATCAATGCAACCAACACAACATGAGCACTCAATGATGAGGAGACAATCACACACAAGAATGCAAGTGAAATGATGTAGAATGTTTGTGGTTGAGTGAAAATTATGAAACGAATGCAAGAAGGGGTGTTAGGCCAAGCCTAACCATAGAATCGCTCCCACATCTCCTCGAGGGAATTCAATCCCAGGAATGTGCTAAACACAACAGACCCTCTTATCTGAAGTGTTCTGAAAATACCAACACAGCAGACCCTCTTGTCTAAAGAGTTCTGTAAACATCATTAACCATTTCTTTTCAGGGGATGCTAACCCAAAGGTAGAAATCATCATCTTCATTCCAGGGAATATGACCCAAAGGCAGGAATAGTCCTCTTCCTTTCAGGGGATTTGACCCAAAGGCAAGAATAGCCATGACACCTTTTCTTTTAGGGGATACTACCCAAGGTAAGAATACACCATATGCATATCCACAACAGACCCTCTTATCTAAAGAGTTCTTAAAACCAATAATGATCACTCTAGGATCATTCTACAAACTTATCACACAATAAACTCTTCTAGAGTCTCTCTTAAACATTCATTGCTAGTGATTGCATGTAGCATCACTCACAAGCAGATTACAACCACACAAGGTTCAAATAGGACCCACACACCATAAACTAGCATATCTCATGCCTTAGACAATATTCACTCAATATCATACCACACTATATATCTCATGTATATCTCACCCAAAATATTATCAAATGTCATAGCATACCGTACTTGGTCACAACACACAACAAACTGAGGCAATTGAGCCCTTTTGTTGCACAAAACCTCATACACATATAATTCCCACAAACTAACACCACACACAACACATAAATGTCAAAACACTGCTGCTCATCAATTTTGGGGATCAAAGGAGCTCGGCAGATAGCTCGGTCAGACCCTGGGTCCGACCAAAGGTCTTCTCATTTTCAGCTTTGACACATGTTCAGTATATTGACCATAACTATTTTTATACTCATCGAATTGGCCTCAAACTGGAACCATTGTGTTCCTAACGAATAAGGGAATCCTAGAAAATTATAAAATAAATTATCTAGCTTCGGCAGATGCCTCGGTTGGACCGAGAGTCTCGGTTTCATTGTTGGTTCCTCCCCAAGCTCGGCTGGAAGGCTAGAGAATTTGGAGAGCTCGGCAGGTAGCTTGGTCGGACCGAGGGTCAGACAGAGAGTCTCGTATTTTGCTCAGAAAATTTCTGAAAAGTCATGGGAATTCATGCCATACATTTAACAAGCCAAAAACGCACTTTGCATGCTCAAAATCATCGTTTATATCATAAAATTATTACCTCTATCATCTTGCATATCAAATCTATCATCTTACATAGATTCACACATTAGGTCTAGAACAATTCACAAGATCCTACAATATTGCTCACATCATTATCATCTTAAACTGAAACACATAAATAAATCTCAACAAGGTTCATCATATATCATGCATTAAGAACCCTAGATAATCATACCTACTAGCCTTATCATACTTCTATGAAAATAAATACCATAGAGACCAAGGAGATAACCTATTTCTTCTTCCAAGATCACTTTTTCTGCAGATTTCCAAGCAAGATGGATCCTCCATACTTCTTCTTCTCCTTTTTCCTATATCTCTTTCCTTCTAGCCTTTCTTCTCATCTTTTTCTTCTTCCTTTCTCTTCTCTTCTCCTCCCTTTCTTGATCATGTACCACAAGGTAAGGAGAAGTGGTTATGGGAACCTTCCCATAACCCCACGTGGTTCCCATAACCCCACGTATCCCATATGGAGAGATCTCCCTCTATCCTAATCTGTTATACTTCATTTAAATTCAAAATAGGGATTAGCCTAAACTAGCCTTAATTACTTAACCATACGACCATCCCATCCCCTTTGTCTCATACGTCCAATCCATAAACCCTAATCTCTACATTAATTAAAATTACTTAAGTGACCCCAAATATTTATTATATTAACACGTAGATTCGTATAGTTTGTTATAATTATAAATACCACCCATTTCATTTAATTAGACATAAAGCCTTACATAACCTTTCACAAACAATTATTATTATTGAATATAATTAATTCCCATTAATTATGATTTAAGGACATGGGTCGCTACAGATACTCAAGTAATAGCGTGATTAACTGATGATAACAATCCGTAGATTCAGGAATAGCTATCTACATTCATTGTCACTATCGTGAACTGGTATTTATGCCTAAACGTGGATACTGTGAATACTTAAATCACAAACCCTGCCATCACCAATGATCTGTCGCAAGCTCCCTGTCCATGTCAATAGCTCAGCTGATAGTATTCATTGCTAGGCTCATTCCAATCTTCCATAGTCTTTTTTTTGTATATAAGAATTTTTAATATGAATGTGAATAATTTACAAAAGTAATCTAAATTGATTTCAAGCAATTCCTTTGCGAATCTGATTATTTATTTATTTTTTTAGATTATTTTCTAGATCTTGAAAAATTAGTTTCTTATTAACAAAAACATTTTTCTTGTACTATCACACCCATGAAATATCAGATAATAATAGTATAACTAATTTTCTATTGCACATGTGCTTTTTACACATCTCTTGTGCATTTTGTATATATGTGTGTGTTTGTGTTGTGTTTGTATTCATGTTATTGTATTGAAATAATTTCTAAATATAGAATATGATTCTATTTTTGTAAAATATTGATAAATTTATCAGTATGTCATAATAGAGATATGCAATGCATTGTTAATTGTGAATTCCGAAAAGTATTTTTTCAAGAATTACATGTTTTATATCATCTATAAAATAGTTAAATTAATGAAAATAAGCTTTTTGAGCCAATCTGTAGATTCTCCTTTGTTGTTACTCGTAAATTTAATTCATAGACTAATCATAAGTATCTGAGTTGAGAATTTGTTTTCAAGAATATATAGTCCCCATGTTTTTTCGTTCTTTCTGCTTAATCCAGCATTTCTTGATAAAATGCATGCCAATTCATCAGATTGTTCCATTTGGATGCATCCATATATTTTTAAGCTAAGTCTAACAAAATAAAAATCTAATCAAGCATAAACAAGTGATAACAAAATCATATTTATCCTAGATGTTTTTATCGTGTTTTGCACAAATTAGCTGCCTAAAACAGCTTCAATGTCTCTAAATCTGTAAGAAAGGAAAGGTAGTTTAGAAAGGAACTGTTTAAACCTCTCATACAATGGATCTCAAGTAAGAGTTCCCTAACAAAATTAGATTATTTAGGTTTGAAAGCTCTTACATCATATAGGGATCCAGGTGAAATTTTGACGGGTTCTGTAAGTTTATATATATGTATGTATAAATATATATTTATGTCACACATACACACACACAAACTTAATGTATAATATAATGTGGTAAACCCAAATCTGAAGTGAAAATAAAAATATCAGGATATGTCAAGATAATATTCTAAGCATTATATTATCCCCTACAGATATATACTCACCCCTCGAATAGGAAGATATCGCGGAATATATCGCTATATACCGAGATATTCAAAATCATGGATATCTGTGAATAATCTTGAATAAACCCCTTAAAACTGGAAAAACCAATAGGTATATAACATTTGAACAGTAGAATAAACCAATGGAAACGTGACAGTCCTGTGATTATTTTAATAGAGGAATGAGACTACAATTTTAACTCACTTACCTCATAATCTAACACTGATCCAAATGCCAAATTGGGAACAATGACTCTGAAATTACTGAATGGAAGATGACTAATCAAGGTTTTAAACTTCAGTGTATCATTTTCTTCCCTTGTTGACTAAAGCAAAATCCTAAATTTTTCGATAGTTCTTATTGTAGATCTTATACAAGACTAGTCTATATTGGTCAAAATTTTCAAATGACAACAAATTTTAAATGGCTTGCCAAACGTTTTTGAAATTTGGTCGAAGTTTAAAACTTTGGATCTAACTGAAAATTGGTAATATCACTACTGAGAAAAGATTCCTTTTTAATGACAGCACCAATTTCAGTCTAGATGGTTCACCTGATCCATGCTGTCCACCAATTCTTTAGTTACCTTTAGATCTTGAAAACAAAGTCAGAGGAATATAAGGTTGCGGAGCGGATAAGAAGTTTATTAGCGTACTAACGTGAAACTAATTTGGATGCTCAGAAAATGGTTGAAAATAACTTATCAAAGTTTTGATGAGCCATCCATAGACAAATACCCTGTGATGGTGCCATTGGTTAAAGTTGCAGAAGCAGTAGAACTCAATTGATTAAGAGCAGAAAACTTACCTGCTACTCAAGTAATACAATTGAAAGGTTTTTTGATTGTCTAAGGATCAGAAGCTTTGGAAGAAAAGCATAATATCTGTATTGGAAAATGTGTCTATGAAAGACGAAGGAGCATGAGAGGCTATTGACATTTCCTTTCCTTTTAATACTCATCGATTAGTCAAGTTCTCCAATGAAACCTGACTGGTAATGTGAATAGGTGTGTTATAATTATCTAGATTCTTTACCGTATATGGTTTAATTACCTAGAATCTTTATCATCTTCATTATTCATCTGGTTGGCTCACATTGGCTTACCATGAAGATTGCAACAAGTTTCCACTATGTGATTAGTCTGTGACTGCAATGTGAGTATTTCGGGGATCAACGACTGTTACCACTTACCACAACCACCACAGGAACCACAACTATTGTGACCACTCCCGTTTCCATGGCCACCACCATTTTAGTCAACTGACAAAATTAGTGCAAATCAATCACGAACTTTTTTCTTCCCTTTTCAAATACGAGTCCAACTGAAGGAATCCTCTGGAGCATTTGAAAGCCCCTTACTTTTGTATGTCTTTGCTGCAACTGCTTTTGTAATCTGATGGTTACTAAAGCATAAACAAATGAAGAACACTAATCAAAGAATCCAACCATGCAAAATACTCAGGTTTCTGCAACTACTTTGCCAAAACCTGCATCAATTGCTACATTATTAACAACTATAAAAATGCAGAGGACACACATTACAGCAGGCTCAAGAGCCATCTTAAAGACAATATTAGTGATCACCATCATCAGATATTTTTTTTACTTCCTTTACAATAAAACTCCCTTACTCCTTCAATACAGAACCTGTATGTGCAGCCATATATGCTGATCATCAAAAAAAATATTCAGCTTGTTCTAGAAGTTGAAACCCTAGATGATATGAATGTGATGTATCTGCATATAGTAAAATATTTATTATGCCTAAATGATGAGGATAAACTAATTTGTTATTGTAATTCAATTTGGTGATCAAAGAGTACAACTTCTGTGCAGAATAATCGTATTGGATTTATATCAATTAACTCGTAGTCAATATATATTGTTTTATAATTTAATCCATTCCACAGTTTAAAAACATGGATGAACGTTTGTTCATAGCTTTGTGGCCATCTTTCAGGCTATAGAAGCTGCTATTGAACTAAATCTCAACAAAGTAGAGGCAGGAGCTCAGGGGGAACATAAAATTCAGCGGGGTTACCTTCCTGTGATAACATACAGCTGCCATTACATTTTGGATGAAGGTTTTAGAAATGCCATTGAGGATTTTCTAGTGCGCGAGTCAGATCAGGTATGTTATTTGTATTTTATAGTTCTCTCTAGCATATCCTTTTCAGAAGAATCATTCAATGTACACGATTTGACATTGTTTGAGGAATTAAAGAATATCTTGCTTTGTTTCACTTCGCTTCTTACTTTGTTTCACTTTGTGTTTGAGAATATGCTAAGTCTATAATCACAACTTTTTCACTTTTTTTTCTCTCTTAAAATAATAGGCATGAAAGGTCATATAGAAATAACCAAGTGTGCTAGGGTTTTATGTTGAATCAGTTGTAGAAAAAAATCATATGTTGAATCATATGAGTTTAAAATTAAATCCCCCACTGATATGATCATAGCAAGTTACTTGTGCTAAGTAGATGAAACCCCAATCTGCTTCTAGCCTATCCTTTTCAGAAGAATCATTTAATGTACATGATTTGACATTGTTTGAGGAATTAAACAATATCCAGCTTTGCTTTTGCTTCGCTTGATGATGTTTGAGAATATGCTTTAATTTTATAACCGCAGACCTTTGCACTTTTTTATTCTCTTAAAATAATAGACATAAAAAGTGACATGTAGAAAAATTAGTGTGCTAGGGTTTTATTTTGAATCAGTTGTAGAATGATGATTAGAGATATGAGCTTAAAATTAAATCCCCGATAGGTATGATCATTGCAAGTTACTTGTGCTGCATAGATTAAACCCCAATTTGCATGGCTGCACCCAACACTTCCCCACGTGCACCAGCCAATAAACAACAGTAATGATCATCATCATGCCCTAGGCCTTCATCTTGAACTTTTAGGGCACCACCAAATCTTCGCTGGTTATGTCATTAATCATGATTGCACATGACCGAACATATTGATTATTTCTTTATTGTATAACCTATTAAGGATAGGCCATTGTCAACAATATAAACAGTGTGTTCCTTTTAATCCAGTGGCTAGTAAACCGACATGATGCACCATTTTAATCTACTTTCCGTTATTTAATCTCCTATTGGGGCTACTTCTACTCTTGGATATGTGTGTTCCTTTCTTATCTTTCCTAGTCTTTCCACACACCTATCTCAACATCCTTATCTAAGCTATTATCATCCTATGAATAGGTTGCTTCTTTGTTGCACAATATTTTATTCCATGCGTCATAGCAAGACTAATAGCTGTCTTATAAAATTTTCCTTACAGCTTTAGTGGAATATATCTGTCACAACATTTTATTCTCTACTTAAGCCATCCAACTCTAATTATGTGTAGCATCTTTTTTAATATCCCCTTCTTAATGGATAATTGATCCAAGACAATGAAAGTGGTTTCTTTTGGTACTCAATTTTTACAACTATCTTACCTAATTGGCATTTGTGCTAAAGTTGTGCATATTACCCAATCTTAACTTGACTTATTGAAACCTTTTAATTCCTAGGTATATCTCCACAGTTCTGCTTTTGCATTTATTCCCTCTCTAGTTTGATACGCCAAAACCACATCATCTGCAAAACATACTTTAAGGCACCTCCTCTTGAATATGAACTATCAATTCGTCTATAATTGATGCAACAACAAAACGGATCATGGTTGACAATTGATGTAAATCTATTGTTTCTCAATACTCATTTGCGTAATTGCCAACTTCTCTCACACCGTCACACTAGTTAAAGCTTCGTTATATATGTCCTTAATGATATCAAAGTATCTACTCCAACCCAAAACTCACTAGATTAATTCTTTAGGATTCTGTCATATTTTTCTAGAATAAAAACCATTTAAAGGATAATAGCATAAGAAAAAGTGCTGGAGATGTTTATTGGGTTAGCCAAGTCAGGAAGGCATGAGGCATGTGTCCTTCAGGCAATTGAATTACTCCTGTCCTACTAGTCCACAAACAAGCACATGCAGCCAATCCTTTGGAGGCATAATGCATGTGGGTCGTCTAGCATGCCTCTAGAAAGCAACAATGATTTCTATTGACATTTGACTTCCTAATCAGAGTAAAAGGATAATGAAGTGTGCCACTCACTGATTTAGTAATGAAGTTTTTGGGCTCAGGCTCGGCTTGCAAGCCTAAATATTAAGCTCAAGCTCAGCTGATATGAGCCGAGCCCGAGCCGAGCTAGCTCGACTCGTTGACAGCCCTATCGAGAAGAGTACTGTTGATCCCCAAAATGGTAGCGTAAGCCGGTTTACTTAGCTTAAGTAAAATGCACAGGTGTCGTCACCTGGGAGGCTTACCAACTTCTGGGTTGAACCGGTCCGGTTACCTGTATCACGCTGGCCTAAACCACGGGTTGGTCGTTCCGGAGTGAGGTTTCCCTGAAAGGGTGTGTCAACAGAAAGGAGGGGGCCGGGATGGTAAGAAGAAGAGCCTCAGGAAAGTGTCAGAGAAGCTGCAGAGCTCTAATGGCCGTCTCAAAGAGTTCAAGCCTTGGCAACTTTTCTCTCTGTTGAAAAAGTTAGTTTTTACTCCAGGGGAGTGAAGGCTTTTATAGCCTTCCTCCCTTGGCTGAGGCCTATCATCGAGTGACAAGTGTCGAGCATGTGGGATGCCACGAGGACATCTGTCACCACGGCATAGGCTGCAAGTAAGGTTTGCAGCTTACCAAATCTCATCAGCCGCTTAAGTAGACGTTTGCCGTCCACTCGGGCTGTTGGGATGATTTTTCTGGCCCCCTTTCCTGGAAGGGTTTTCTTGATTTCCCCCCTCCCCCCTCTCTGATTGTTCTACAGCTTGTGTAATGATTGCGAAAACGTGGGCGGGCCGCCGATTTCGTCAAATGAAAGCGCAGTCTGTATGGGTCTTCGTCGTTGATGGGATTGACTTGCCGGTCCTTTTCCGTAAATTCTCGGTTTCCCCTCCTTTCTTTCTGATTAGACCATAGGTCATGCAATGATTTAAGAAATCGTGGGCGGGCCGTAGATTAGTCAAATCCAGGTGTCGTTCAAGTGTTCCCGCTGTCCACCTGGGCCAATGGGAGTGATTCTCGCTGTGCCTCTTCTGTGAAAAAGGGGTTTCTTGTTTTCCCTCCTTTTATTGTTTGGACCAAAGGTCGTGCAATGATTTTGCTTGGACCAAGGGTCGCTCCATGATGTGAGAATCGTGGGGCGGGTGACCTGCATCTGAATCACGGGTTTTTAACTTTCAATCTGTGCCCCGGGATGAGGCGGCGGTCTATCCAATACTTGGCACATTTGCTCATTGGGCCGTCAGAAACCCGCTCCGTTCCTGTGGTGACCTATGTGGGCGGGTGTGAGTGGGCGGGTGCACGATGCACTGGGCGAGCTACCGGTTGCACAATCCCACATCGCCTGGGCAGGTGAAGGTGATGTACTTATATGTATATTCACACCCTACTACGACACAACGCGTTTTAAAGCCGTGATGGCCGTGAACCCAATCAGAACTCTGCAGTTAAGCGTGCTTGGGCTGGAGTAGTACCAGGATGGGTGACCCCCTGGGAAGTCTGTTTCGGGTGAGCCAAAAGCGGACAATATTGTATCAGGTGGGGTGGGTCGTTACAGGATACTACCCAAAGATAGGAAAACACCATAATCATTTCCTTTTAGGGGATGCTTTGTCACGACCCGATTCTAAGGCGTACCCCTTTTAGGGTCACCACAAAAATCTGGCGACGCAACTCTCACCCCCTCACCTGGAGGTGGCAAACAAGTGAATAACAAGAGCAAAAGAAACTAAATTATATTAGATATAACATACCAAGATCCCGAAATCAAGATACACACAGGTGAAGCTTCTATCCAAGCTCACCTCCAGACTATCAGAGAGCAACGATACCTGAAAAGAGTAAATCAACGAGCGTGAGCTAAATAGCCGTGAGTAATCCCCCAAAATCCAGGGATTAGAACAGAAACACAGTCAGCACATAAGTAGGATATACCATATAGGTAGTTTATGCCATCACATGATAGTTCTAATACTTATGTCATTCATCTCCAATCCTTAGATAACTCTACTCTTAATAATAACTTATATGGATTTACCCCTCACACTCGAATGCTATCATATCTTATATATATATAGCTATATTCTACTACACTAGGCAAATCCACCACAATATCCGCACAAGCAAAACCCAATCATCCATATGCAATGTAGTCAGAGTTCCAGTTCAAATATCATGCATGTCATGCCATGAGAAATGCCAGGGTTCTTTCATTTATTTTGTGATATGTCATGCCAAATAATCCACCAATCACGTATGGTGGCTAAACAATCAAATGAATGCAAATGAATATCTTTATCCCTTACTTTTTCTCCAAGTATCAGTCATCACATAGTACGAGGTCGTAATCAAGGGCCACAAAGGGCTAAAAGGACCAAGTAGTGACCATCCCTACTCTCCCTCCATGTATCAGTCATCACCATGGATGAGGTCGTAACATGGGCCACACGAGCTACAAGGACCAAGTAAGTTGCACGGTATAACGTAGTCACTCTCCCTCCAAGTATCTTCTCGTCACTATGGACGATGTAGTAACATGGGCCACACGGGGCTACAAGGACTGAGTCGACCTACCAATGCATCGTAGCCACTCTCCCTCCAAGTATCCTCTCGTGATTATGGATGATGTCGTAACATGGGCCACACAAGGCTACAAGGACCAAGTCGACCTACGAGCACAACTCTTAACATTTTATCACACACATAATCACATGGGGTATTGGGGTAGCTAATCCCCCTCACCCTTAAATCATCTTTGATTTATACATATATAGTCCTCCACTGGGACACCAGAGATCTTGTCTCTCATTTGGCACTCACCATGGAGTCCAAGTATCCTCAAGTTATTTCTTTGGCCTTCCTCAAAAGGAGCCAAAGTAAGTCTAGGGTCTGAGTCTCCATCAGGACCCACCATGCATGAATGGCCTTTAGATGCATGCAATTAACAATCAGCTACATGATATGCATATAAATAATCACAGCTGAGTAAACATCAATCATTCTGATCATGTTGCACATACCAGAATTAGCAAAAGAATTACAGCAACACCCTCACTTATGTTCACATCTCATGCTTATTTGAATAAAATACATAAACACAACCGTGTGCTTTCAAGGACTTACATCACTAGCCTTATCATCACAGTACCATGCCTTATGCATATTAGCTAACATAAACATTATGCACAATCATTCCAATTCATTTCATTACAATAGATAGCACACATCATGATTCAAGTAATGTAGAACACTTCAGGTTATCACTGACATTACTTCACATTACCATAAGGTATGTACATGCATATACATACACAATCATACATTCTCTATGTACGGTTTACATCCTTTTATTACTTGAGGATGAGCGATCATTCGCCAATCACACCAACATTATTCAGTCAAGTACTTATGTACCTTATCACTTACATGTACGAATTGTTCACATACAAAATAAGTTTGACCTCACCTCAATCAGTGTCTTATCACTTGATTTGAAGTTATATATATATATAACATGCAACTCATTAATTCGATTTACCTCATCATATAGGGTTGAGGCTTATGTCATAGTCAATTAACATCTTAGGTATTACTAGAGTACCTGTGTTCATCTAGTTTCACACACCATTCTATAAGTTCGAGTCCAGATCCAGGTAGGTTTCTAGGAACACCGACCACATCAATCACCTACACATTAGTCACAACAATCCATACGGTTCCCGAGGTCTTGGGTGAACCCCAGGTTATACATGTGTTCCCCCTGCCTTGCCAGGCAGTCCTAAAGTCATAGTGGTGGCACCCACTAGTAGACATCCAATCCCAAACACCAACAACTACACGCATACACCAATTAGTCATTATCAAAAACTAACACATACTCAGAGCATAAGTGATCAATGGTCCGAGGGGCAAGGTTCAGACGGTGGCACTCTGGAAAACGTTGACTTTTCGACAAAACATTTTTAGAGTCTAGGAAATAATACTTTTCTTACCAGACTTTAGACATCTAGTCTTAGTATGATATAACTAGATTTTACAAATGATTAGGGGCCTCAAAGGTTAGTTAAAAGAGCCCCAACTCAAAAGTGGTGTTTTTGAAAAAAGTCCTGAATACCTGAATTTGTACTAAAACCCAAGAGTTGACTTTTTATACAATTAGAATTAGGGTCTGGGAGTATTTTTATTGAACTCAAATAGGGGATGTTTTCTTATTAACATGAAAGTAAATGTCCTCATATTTTATTCTCCATTTACTTTCATGTAAATAAGATGTTTTCTGAAGGCCAAGCTGTCCTGAGGACCACTGCTGAAGAAAGTGGGTCCTGAAGGCCACAATATATCTGGTTGGTGGGTGCCGTTGGCGCCACCGACCACTCCGTCGGTGCCACCGACCAACTCACCGACCACCCCGTCGATGGGTCCATCAGTTAGGCCACAATATACTTGGTCGGTGGGTGCCGTCGGTTCCACTGACCGCCCCATCGGTGGGTTCGTCGGTGAATCGATGCACCCGCCAACAAAAACCATCTTGCACCTAGTTTCTTCGGTGGGTCCTGTCCGTAGACCCGCCGACAGACGCGATTTCTGGGTTTTCGCCCAGATTTCGCACCTGTTTGATAGTCTTCCAATTCCTCCTATTTGGTCTCCTCCCCAAGGTCAATCTAAGTCTGAAATACAAAACCTAACTCACCAATCAGTCCATTAACAAATAAAATCACCTATCATGCATTTGGACCAAACAAATCCAAAGGAAAATGAAATGAAAACATCAACTGAGTACAATCACATCTCAAGACACGAAATGCATAATTCTGAACATGAAATTATACAATGTATGAGTCAAACTAAACAAGAATCAGTAATTACAAACAATACTCATGATTTAAACACATTAATGACCTTAATGCACAATCCAAACATATTTAAATCAACAATAACATGAATAAAAGCTATAAACCCTAACATTCTCATAAACTTTCATTCAAGTATGTAAAACAGGGTTAAATGCATGATTATCATCACAAATTATAGCATAAATAATGTTAGCATGATAATAGGGCTGGAACTTGGGTTTATGCCCAAATGCCCGAAGATTGGAGGTGATACTCGCCTCAAATCCGGCAATGGCGCGTCTACTCTTGCTCCACGATGCTCCAGCGTGTCCTCGTTGCGATTCCGGCTTGACTCTCATCCTCCAAGGCTCCTTTGGTGCTCAAACCCTTCTCTTCTCTC